>CM021102.1:442156339-442347920 GCA_007115665.2 Sequoiadendron giganteum | reverse complement strand
GTTCGCCTCGGCAGGCCGAGGGCGGGTTCGCCTTGCTGCAGGGGGTGGATCCGCCCAGCTACAGACCGAAGGCGGGTTCACCCCGGCAGTCCGAGGGCATGTCCGCCCCGTAGGTGGGAGGAAAGAGGGAGGGGGAAGAGGAAAGAAAGAAAAAGAAGAAGGAAAGAAAGAAAGTGTGGGGAGGAGGAAGAAGGAGGAAGAGATGGGGGAAAGGATGAAAGATGAGATGAGGAAAGGGGATATGAAAATGATGATGTAAGTTCATGGATAATGATAAGCTATGGGAGATAAAGGCGAGCACAAAAGAAATATGATGTTGCCCCAGGCAAGCTGCAGAAGTGCAGATACACCCTTTGGATTGCTGCAAAAGTGCGAATACACCCTTCTGATTGCTGCAGAAGTGCGAATACACCCTATGGATTGCTGCAGAAGTGTGAATACGCCCTTCTGATTGCTGCAGAAGTGTGAATACCCCCTCTAGATGGCTGCAGAAGTGCGAATACGCCCTATGGATTGCTGTAGAGGTGCGAATACGCCCTCTAGAGTGTTGTAGAGGGGCGAATGAGTGATGAAAGATGAAGGGATGTGGGAAAATATGAGAGATGAGATGATGAAAGGGGATATGAAGACGATGATGTAAGTTGATGGATAAGAAATGATGATAAGTGATGAGAGATAAATGTGAGCACAAATGGATGCAAGAAGAAAAATGTGATGTTTCCCCAATCCAGGTACAAGCCAGGTTGGGCGGATGGTTGATGGAGTGTTGTTGATGAGGACATGATACATCCCAAAACAACACAAGGATAGGGAAGGATACATCCTGATGAGGATGAGGATGAGTGTTGTTGACAAGGGAATGATGCATCCCAAAACAACACAAGGATAGGGAAGGATACATCCCGATGAGAGTGTTGTTGATGAGGGAAGGATACATCCCAAAACAACACAAGGATAGGGAAGGATACATCCCATAGATGATAATGATGATGACGATGAGGATGAGGATGGGGGAGACATGCAAGATGATGGAATGGAAAATGACATGTAATCCTAATGCAATTTTCCATCCGTAGAGCACTGATTTTTGCTATAGCATAAGACACGAGGCGTCAGGGTATGTAAACCAAGATGGATTAGTGTTCAATGCATAAAACAAACACAACAGACAAGAAGGCTATTCCAATACCCCAAAATCATGATGACTTTGGTCGGGCCAGGTATTGGAATAACCACAAGCACAAAAGGATGCCCCAGCGTAACACAAGACCTCAGGGATCTTGGTGGGTACTACGTGGGACAACCAAGA
Organism: Sequoiadendron giganteum; assembly: GCA_007115665.2. Lineage (NCBI taxonomy): Eukaryota > Viridiplantae > Streptophyta > Pinopsida > Cupressales > Cupressaceae > Sequoiadendron > Sequoiadendron giganteum. The sequence goes on along the minus strand of CM021102.1, from coordinate 442,346,611 downwards.
AGACAAAAACAAAGAAAAAGATCAAGATACCCCCCTATGTTTACTAGTCAAAGCACACCATGATATGATGGATCAAGGCGACCATGACAAGTGATGATAGGGAGCTCAAATGATAAATAAAAGCCAAAAGCATCAAAAGATCACAATCAAGTTTGAAACATCCTTTGCCATAGGATCAAGATGATGGATGGGGTTGATGCAGTCTGTTAGGAAGGATACATCCTATTGAGACCAAAGATGGAGGATAGATTGGTTGATCGACATGACGTAGGATACCAGAAATTGATTGGATCTTGTGATATAGATGACCGTTGTTTGATAAGCACTAGCTCAGATAGGGACATACTTGATGACACGAAAAGACGACATGATGACAGGATGAAAGGACAAAAGGTAATAAAAACCCTAAAGACCTAGGGGCTCGAGGGTTGATCAAAGATCAACCTTACCTACATGAAAGCGCAGAGCCCTCGTAGTTCGATAAGAGACCATGGATAAAAGCGGAAAGAGGAAAATGAAGACCTCGATGGAGGACAATGATCAAATAAAAAAAATTCCCAGGGGGTGGACCAAATGATTGACCTTGTCTATGTGAAAGTGCAGGGGCCACATAGCTCGACACAAGGCCAAAGATAGATGATGGAAGAGACAAGAAAGACAAAAGATAGAATCTCGGGGGTGGATCAAACGACTGACCTTGCCTACGTGAAAGCGCAGGGGCAATGTAGTTCGACCAGAGACCGACGACAGACAATGGATAAGGGATGATGAGATGACCAAGATAAATGGATAAAATGATGGAGTGGATATGATGAGCCAGGATAGGCAGCAAGATTGGATAGGATGATGGTTGATATGTGTAAGATATGTAGGATGTGAAGCTCAGGGATGGTATAGGTAATTAAAATCATTAGAATATGAATTTGAGAGGTGAGAGGATGGATAGATGAGTGATGAAGATGTGAGAAAGATGTGGTAAATAGAGAGGAGGGATGAATGACGATGTGAATGGCATTGGGTTGCATGCGGGTAGCCTAGAGCTAGTTACCAATGACAAGGGATAATAGAGGGAAATGGATGGATGGATAAGAAGATGCTAGGATAGGTGGATAGATGATGAATAGATGAGTGATGAAGATTGGAAAGATGTGAGAAAGAGATAGGAATGATGATAGTGAGGTATCAAGTCATTGGATTGCATGAGGGTAGCCTATAGCTAGAGACCAATGACAAGGGATTATGAGATGGAAGGAAAAGAAGATGCTAGGATAGGTGGATAGATGATGGGTAGATGAGTGGAAAGATGTGAGAAATAGATAGGAATGATGATAGTGAGGTATCAAGTCATTGGATTGCATGAGGGTAGCCTATAGCTAGAGACCAATGACAAGGGACAAATGGATGGATTGATAAAGATGGGGAGATAGAAATATTCTAGGATATATGGATAGAAGGATAAGGATTCAGAAAGATGACATGGATTACTGGGTAGATAAACGGATGAGGAGATAAGGATGAAAAGATGGAAAAGGACTTGTGGATGGGTAGATAGGAAGATAAGAATAGGGAGATGGATTGGATGTTTAGATAGATGAATGGGGAGATAAGGATGAAAGGATGAAAAGGACTATGGGATGAGAGGATGGGAAGATGGAGAAGATTACCTGGTGGAATGGATGGACGATGTCTCCAAGGACCCAATTGTAAATAAGGAGATGCCCCCACTCTATATGTGTCATGCATGACGAGGCAAGAGGGATAGCAAGATGGGTGGATAAGGGAGTGAGATGGGCAATGGAAGATAGATAGAGGTGGATAAGGAATATGATAGTGTATGGATGGGAATATATGCCAAGAGGTGTCCAAAGCATGTATATAGGTTGGCCCCTACATTTATCAAGATCACAAGGAAGAGGGAGGAAGTGGGATAAATGGGATAGGATGGATAGGATGCAGAAGATAGGCAGATGTAGGAGATGGAGGAAAGGAATGCGTAAGTGGATGTTGCCCCCAATCGTGGAAGGAGACAAGATGGGGAATATACGCATGATGCTGGTTTACCAAGTTTTCATCATGGTACGTATCCAAGGCGCTTGTTTGCCAAGTTTTCACCATTGGATGAATGATTTTCTCTATATTATTTTTTTGTTTTTTGTATTTTTTCTGATTTTTTTTTTAATTATTTTTAAAAAAAAATTTTGTTTGCTCTTTTTTGGAGTAGGATGTGGACGAAGATGGATAAAGATAGGGAGATGGATATGCGGATTTTAGAGGATAGTTGATAAGGAGATGGATGAAGGACTCAAGCCAAGTTAAATATGAGGTAATAAGAGCCCATGTGTAAAGTGGCCAGCGGATGTTGGTACAACCCTATTAGACTGGATGGTTTATGTAAGAGGATGGATTAAAGGAATTTGATGGGGGAGATAGAGAGGATAGTGGAGGGGATGTTGGAAAGTGTATGGATGTAATGATGGAGTGGATTGGTGATGGGGGAAGGTGTTCAGGACCAACATGGGCACATGTGATGGTGGGTGCGAAAAGATAGGTGGATGAATGGATGGAGAGTGTGACGATAATGGAGGCATTGTGATAGTGAATTTTGGGATGTAGGGACCCAAAACAGATTTAGGAGAGGGAGGAGGTGAATGATTTTGTGGGAAAATAAAAACTTTGGATGTTGTTATGGAATTTTCAATTGAAGGTATGGCACCTTTTTTCTTTGGGATCCACATGGTTTTTATTTTTTCCTCGGTGGGCCTTTGTGGCCTTTTGGATTGATTTGGATTTTGGACTCGATTTTTCTGTTCTTCAACATGTCTATGGAAGGGGACATGAGGAGCTTTAGATTCATGTGGATGTTTGGATTTATGTATTGTTGCTTTGGTATCCAAAGTTCTTTTAGTAGCAAGGGGATAGATGCGAGGAGATGGAAGATGGGGAGTGATGGAGGTAGGATGATAAGGATTATGTGTAGATGGATAATGTGTAGGTATGTGCCTTTGTTGATCCTGATTAGGAGTTATGAAGGTAGGATTTTTATGCGGCGTATGAGGGAGAGGGGGTGGATGAATAGGATAAGATGGAGGGGGTGATTTTGGGATGTAAGGACCCAAAATAGACTATGTATATGGAGGATGTGTGGGTTTTGATGGAGGGATATAAGAACCCATAGTAGATGGAGGATTAGCAACAATGGATGGAGGGACATAAGGACCCAAAATGGATTGAGAGGATGAGGGAGGAAGATGGATGGTTGTTTGTAGGTAGTATGATGGAGGAGGGGGGATGGTGGCATATGACTTGGTAGAGCGATGGGAAGTACCTCTTGTGCCTTTAGAAGAGGATCATTTAGGATGTACGAAGGGTGTACCAACATCTTTAGAGTGCGGATTTTGGGAGATATATCCAAGACCATGTGTGCCTAGATGTTCTTTGACTTGGATGGGCTCTAAAGTACCTTGCTCATGAAGGCCTAAACCTTTTCCTTGATAGTTCATGTTTTGTAGCATGTGATTTATGGTAGGATGCTTATTTTCTTGGAAGCATGATGCGAGCACATTATTAGGTGAAGAAGGATGGGTGGTGCATATACTTTGATTTTCTTTGACAAGAAGACCACCATGGATGGACGTAATGTTACCAAGGTGATACAAAAGTGGCATTGGGATGGTAAGAATAGATGGCGATGAAGGATCATGTGATGGGGATGAGGGGATAACAACATTAGGAGGAATGAGTGATAAGGGATCATGAGAGGTAGTGGATGATAAGGGCTCATGAGATGGAGTGATTGGCTCTTGAAGGAAAATGGGATCATGAGATGGAGTGGAGGAGATAGTGTGATCTTGAGATGGGGTGGATGGGAGGATAGGATCTAGACTTGGTTGAGGATATGGATCAAGAGATGAAATGCATGGAAGACTATGTTCTTGAGAGGGAGTAGATGTGATGGAGTGATCTTGATTTGGAGGAGGGGATATGCTTGTATGCTTTGGATCAAGCTCTTGGCATGACTCATCTTGTGTGGGATGTATGATGATGGAAGAGTGTTGGAGGGAATCCTCAATTGGGGGAGATAGGAGGATGGAGGATTCATGAAGGTTATGGGTTTGAAGTTTGTGAATATTAGGATGAGGAGGAGGGGATTGGATGTCTTCAATGGATTGGGTGGATCTAGTAGTAGAAGATGGGGATTGAATGGATTCGATGGGTTTGGCTGGCTCAACCGTTTGGACAATGTTAGGAATGGTGATGGGTGGGATAGGTATAGGATGGAGGAGGGCCTCATCGCTAGTGATAGTACATGATAGAGTGGGATGGCATGGTGTCTCTTCTTGCATGAGTCCTTGGCCAACATTTGGAAGGGATGTAGGATTAGGTAGAGTGATGGGCATGGATGGAGGATTAGGATTAGGGATTTTTGGATTAGGATTGGATGGAGGACTAGGAGGAGATAGAGGATTAAGATTAGGGATTTGTGGATTAGGATTGGATGGAGGACTAGGAGGAGATGGAGGATTAGGATTAGGGATTTGTGGATTAGGATTGGATGGAGGACTAGGAGGAGATGGAGGATGAGGATTAGATGAAGGGATGGGAATGGATGGAGGATTAGGATTAGGGATTTGTGGATTAGGATTGGATGGAGGACTAGGAGGAGATGGAGGATTAGGATTGGATGGAGGACTAGGAGGAAATGGATGATTAGGATTAGGGATTTATGGATTAGGATTGGATGGAGGACTAGGAGGAGATGGAGGATGAGGATTAGATGAAGGGATGGGAATGGATGGACGATTAGGGATTGGTGGATAAGGATTAGATGAAGGGATGGGAATGGATGTAGGACTAGGAGGAGATGGAGGATTAGGATTAGATGAAGGGATGGGACTAGATGGAGGACTAGGATTAGATGAAGGGATGGGATTGGATGTAGGACTAGGAGGAGATGGAGGATTAAGTTTAGATGAAGGGATGGAACTAGATGGAGGACTAGGAGGAGATGGAGGATTAAGATTAGATGAAGGGATGGGATTGGATGTAGGACTAGGAGGAGATGGAGGATTAGGATTAGATGTGGGTAGGGGATTGGATGTAGGACTAGGAAGATATGGAGGATTATGATTAGATGAGTGGATGGGAATGGATGTAGTACTAGGAGTGGTTGGAGGAGATGTAGGATTATGATTAGATGGAGGATTAAGATATAATGCGGTGAAAGGGAGAGTGATGTAGGAAGATGTGGATGTTGGATTAGATTGGGATGGGGAGTGATAGTAGGAAGATGTAGATGAAGGATTAGAATGGGGAGATGTTGGATTAGATTGGGATGGGGAGTGATAGTAGGAAGATGTAGATGAAGGATTCGAATGGGGAGATGTGGAATTAATGTAAGGGTATGGGCATGGAGGATTGTGATAGGAAGGTGTGGATGTTGGATTAGAATAGGAAGATTGAGGTGGTGAACCATTGTAGGAGGACATGTACGGTGGGTTGGCGTAGGAGGATATGGATGGTAGATTAGGATGAGAGAATTGAGATGGTGGATTAGGATAGGAGGAATATTGAGATGGGGGATTGTGATAGGAATGTGTGAGTGTTGGATTAGGATGAGAAGATTGGGATGTGGGATTAAGGTAGAGGTATTGGGATTGTTGATGATGATGAGGATAAGAGGATGTGGATGTTGGATAGGATAGAGGTTGAGAGGGGGGATATGATGAATATGTCAATGGTGAGGATGTTGGATATCCCTTTTCAAGGGTAGCATAAGGACCATTATTAGATGTGGATGAAAGCATGGTGGGATAGTTCAAAGGAGTAGTTGGATTTTGGGAGGCGGTTGGAGAGAGCTTGCTAGCAATGATAGCATCAAGGGAATCTATATAACAATCTTCATGATCAACAAGATTTTCGTTATCGTCCTCAATGGATTTAAGATTCCCCTTGACTACTATTATTGGTCGTGTGAGATGGGGATAAGGATTCATGATGCATATAGATTAGAAGGAAAGAATAGATGATGGCTTAGAGAATTAGGATGGATTGAAAGCTCAAATGGGGATTGGATGAAAGCTCAGATTGGGATTGGATGAAAGCTCAGATTGGGATTGGATCATAGGATATGATAGGATTGGTTTGAAAACATGATCATGGGTTTCAACTAGAGGACGTAAGATGTTGACAATCAGATTTTTGCCAAATTTAGCAGTTTTTAAAAATTGTCAAATTTTGCCATTTTAGGAAACTTCATAGGCATACGTTTGAGAGTCCAATTTTTTTCCACAAAATACCCAATACTAAGATAGGATGAATTGCCAACTAACATCAGAAATATGAGACATGCATTCAGAGTTATTAACGAAACAGTTCGTCAAAAACTGGAAAATTAAAAAAAATAAATGCTAATTTGTGATTTTGAGGGTCAAGATGAAAGTTTGAGGCTCTGAAAACGTGTCGAAGGAGGATCCAATGGACTTAGCAATCATTGGGAATCCAAATGCCATCTCCTAATGCAACCACCCGTAAAATTTCAGCCAAAACCCACATCCGAGTCAAAAGTTATGACCTCCGAAAGTTTCGACATAAAAATAAAAAAAATCAAAAATAAAGTCTAGGTGATTGGGATGGATGATTTGATGATAGCTATGGACTCCAATGATGTTATAAGAAGCACTTATGCAGTCTAGTCGATGAAACGTTGATTTTAAAAAAATGTTGACCACTCAATACAGGGAAACGATTGCTCAAAACGGGTAATCAGATATTCAGGTTGGATAGATAGATGGTCGGGAGAGGTGAACGGGGGCTTGGAATGGCCAAATAAAGGTTCGGATTGGTCAAATGATCAAATAGAGGCTTTGGGGATTCGAACGGAGGTTTAAAATGATCAAACGGGTGAAATTGGTCATTCAGCGGGACGTATTCGTCCCTCTGCACAAAATGGCTGAAACAGAGGGCAGGGTCGCCCCTCTGCATAAAATGGATGAAACAGAGGGCAAGGTCGCCCCTCTATAGAAAATGGCTGAAATAGAGGGCAAGGTCGCCCCTCTGCAGTGAAAATTTGAACTTGGTTTGGATAAGGGATTTTGGCAAGGACTTAAAATGGTTTAATGATAGTTTGATTTACCAAAATTAACGTTTTAATGGGTATGGCCGGCAAAGGTCTTACTCTAGAATGAACAAGGTTTCTAGGGAGTCCTCGATATATGCTTGGTACATGAGGCATGAACATGAACACCAGTCCGTCACAAGCGTGATTCAGGAGCCCCAGCGAGATACTGAAAGGCTCGGACCAACTCTTCACGTCTATCTAGGTATCACCCTAACTTCGACGTTCCGCCAATTACAACGCAACTAGATTGAGGTATAGCTTTGGGTCTCCCCCGTTTATATACCCCGCCGGTACGCATGGTTGGGATCACCCCTTGGGGTGATGAAATCCCCAAGCAGGTCCTGCTAAGAAGATGACACTAAATGTTTCAAGGGATGAACTAGATATTAAAGGCATCAAAACCCTCAATGAGATCCCACACTATATACTTGTAATTGGTCATTCTTCTATCATGGCATGAATACTTTTTTCTTACTTGTTTGATTACTAACTCTGAATCTCCGAAAACTTGTAATATTTTAACTTTCTTCCTTGATGCTATTAATAATCCATGGATCAAGGCTTCATATTCAACAACATTATTAGTACATTGGAACTAGATTCTATGAGCAAAAAAATAATTTTTACCTTTAGGACTAATCAACTCGAATCCTGCTCCAGCACCCTGCTTAGATTTAGATCCATTGAATCTTAATGTCCAACAGCCATCAGGTTCTCTTGGTTTTAATTTATCTTGCTCCTTATTGAATATGGGGGGCTTTTTAGGTAGCATTGGGCTCTTAACTTTATCATCATTTAACTCTTCCTGAATATTAAGTCTAGTGTTTGGAACTGGATTAATGCATTTTTGTATCTATCGGACAACAGTCTAACACAAGTCACGTTCTAGCTCAGAATGAGGGGCATCATGGACTCTACACCAATTGGGAAGAAATAGTTCTTCAAAATTCATAATTCTTTTCAATTGTACTTGATCTTCCATACATTTTTGGATAAACTCTTGAAAGTTATCCAATAAGCCAAGCTGTCTATCCTCATGATCACTTGTTTCATCCACTTGTTCAATCAATGTCCCCGGACTACTACTCTCTAGAATGTGTTCATCTACAGGATCTTGTAGCATGAAAACCTCTTCATCTATTGCAATTGATGCAGCTAATACACAATTTCCCATGTTAACTGTGATCCTAATAAAATGTTGCTTCCTAAATGTGAGAGATGTTAGATAAAACTAATAGTGCAATAAAGAGAAACAACAAGATAATAGGGCACCTCAATGATTAGCCTAAGAAAATGAACAATATGAAAGCAAGATAAACAAATAAATTACTGTTATACCTTCATGTTTTTTCTTCCTTGGTCGGCCCTTGATGTTGAAGTCTTGAGTGTTCCTTGGATGGCAATAAAGATGAAGTGGATGCAATATGGATGCTAAAATGGATGAGAGCTTGAATGACAATTTTGCAAGAGTTTATTTGCAAAAGACTTGATCCTCTAAAATGAAGGAATTGAAGGGATATTTACAGGCCAAATTGAATTCTCTAGAGAATTCAACGGTTGGGATTGATCCAACAAAGATCAAGATGAAGGGCTACGGTCGGGTCGGGCAAGGTCGCCCCTCTGTAGAAAACAATCAAAAAAGGCAAAGGGCAAGGTCGCCTCTCTACAGAAAATAGTCAAAAACAAAGGGCAAGGTCGCCCCTCTGCGGCGTCTGGGAGGGCAAGTTCGTCCCTCTGCGACCAGAATCTACAAACAAGCAAACAACAAAAAACATGAAAGAAAGAGACCCCTTTGTGGGTCCCACCGGGCATGCCAGAAATGTGATCCTAATAAAATGTTGCTTCCTAAATGTGAGAGATGTTAGATAAAACTAATAGTGCAATAAAGAGAAACAACAAGATAATAGGGCACCTCAATGATTAGCCTAAGAAGATGAACAATATGAAAGCAAGATAAACAAATAAATTGTTGTTATACCTTCATGTTGTTGCTTCCTTGGTTGGCCCTTGATGTTGAAGTCTTGTGTGCTCCTTAGATGACAATGAAGATGAAGCGGATGCAAGATGAATTGATGCAATATGGATGCTAAAATGGATGAGAGCTTGAATGATAATTTTGCAAGAGTTTATTTGCAAAAGACTTGATCCTCTAAAATGAAGGAATTGAAGGGGTATTTATAGGCCAAATTGAATTCTCTACAGAATTCAACGGTTGGGATTGATCCAACAAAGATCAAGATGAAGGGCTACGGTGAGTTGAAGACTCACAAGCCCTCACATCTTGACATGTGGAGGGTGAGATGTCCTAAGGTGGAGTGATGTAGAAATGAGGTGGAAGAGAAGGACAAGAGGTGGAAGGGAAGTACATGAGGTGGATGAAGGACAAGTACCTTTGAGGTACTTTGGGGAATGAGAAGATTTCCTCAAAAAGGAACTTCTTGTCCCCAAATGAGAATGAAAGAGACTTTTGAGGAATTTTAGAATTCCTCAAATATCTCCATGGGAAAAGGGGAAATGTGTGGGAAGAATAAATGTAAATTAAAAATTTACATTTAATGGAGGATTCATTGGATAAAAAGAGATCTCCAAAAAGCTAGAGATTTGTCACATGTGGGAGATGTGACAAGTCCAAGGTTCTAGAAGCCCTTGGCACATGTGAAGTGACAAGGCAAGGCTTCTAGAATCTTGCATGGGGATGGGAAAGACCTTGGAAAGATAAAAGTGAATTAAAAATTCACATGGGGAAGAGAGTAACCTTGGTTGAATAAATGTGGATTAAAAATTCACATGGGGAAGGGAGTCCATACCAAAAATGGTAAGTGGGAAGGTTGAGCAGAAAAGGTAAGCCAAATGTGGCTAATGATTCTGATTAAGGTTGTGCAAACACATGATTAAGGTAATTAATGAGAGATTAGAGGCAAGTGGGAGATTATGGAGGATGTGACACTTAATCTTGATTAAGTGGTGTACATCCTAATTACAGATTAATTAATTTAATCCGGATTAGGAGAGGGTTATGGAGAATGTGACAAGGAGAGAGAAAAAAGGAATTAAAAATTGATTTTAATCCAAATGGGTTAAATGACTAAATTAAATAATTTGTCATGTTTATTTAATTTAGAGAAGAGAAGACAAGGGGGTAAGGTAAAGTATTTAATTTATTTAATTAGATACTTTAGGAACCCTAGGCAGAAAATGAAATAATGATTAAATAAATTATTTAATCAGGATTAATGAAATAGATGAATAAAGTAGACAATTTTGATCATATGGAAGTGATAAAATTTGGATGTCTACACTAACCTCAGACACCAACACCTCATTCAAAAAATTATGATATTCAGTGATTACCTACTTCATTCGGGGTTCTCTTTCAATTCTTATCTGATTTAGAACTTCCTTCCATGGTAACCACATATGATAATGGTCTGTATATGTATATCCATTTAGTGTCTTAGTGAAATCTCTTCCTAGGATCAAACCATAAGTATCAGGAATGTCATTAACCTGGATATTGATCACTTGCTGCACCCTAGGGTCTGATGCAAGCTGTGTAGGGATCATGTTCAATTCTCCAACTACACTTACCTATGTTTTTTCTAATTGAGTAACCTTGTTTTGAGAGTATATAGGGGTAATACCTAATGCTTTACAGACAACAAAGGGAATAATGTTCGTAGAGGCTCCTGAGTCTAGAAGACAATTATGCAAATTCTTTTCAAAGATATGAATAGATATTAGGAAAGGAGGGGTTTCCATCTTGCCTTGAAACAAATTCAAATGAGCATCAGCTTGTGCAACTTGACCTTTATCCTTATCTCCCCTTTTTTCTTCTATAGGTGGGATGTGACTTCTAGGTGTGTGGGAGTTGGAAGAACTAGTACTAGTCTCATTAGCAGTTACCCCCTATGATGTTATATTTGAACTAACTGACCCAAAAATTGCATTCCTAATAATAGGAACTCGTAATAACTCAAAATCAGAAAGACTTACCTTTAATTTCTTGAATTCCTCAGTCACATATTCACCTAATTGCTCCACATGTAGGTCAGCATGGGTTTCCTTGTAGCCACTGGCCTGCTTATCTTTGGATAATTCAGTATTGTTTCCTTTCGACAAGTACTGTGTTGGTACATGAGGATAAGGTGGATTATTACTAGCTTGTGGATCTGGTGGAGTATTAAAATTGTTAGGAGGAATAGAAGTAGTGGAAGGACCTCCAGGTTGTATAATTTAGACTCCTCCAATATAGAATTCCCAGATTCTACTAACAAGAGGATGAGTGACCCTCCCATTGAAGAAGTGAGGTGTGAAGAGACCGCTCCTCCCTGGGAGAGTGACTCTGTCTCTGAAAAGAAGGTTGATGTTTTTGATCGAGTAAGGGAAGTGGGACCACTCCCATATAAAATTTTGATGTCCATTGGTGGAACGAGACACTCTACATAGAGCTAGCCCCTCCCGAAACTCTAAAAGATTGCTATGGGTTTGGTTACAAACTTGCTTCTCAATATGGCTATGGGAAGAAAGGCCTAGGATGTATTGAATAAGGAATACAGGTCCCTATTCAGTTTAAGAAACAACTATGTTGTTTGGGTTTGGGATGCCTTGTTGAATAGTATAGACAAAAACCTTGGTGGAGAGTTAACATGATTTCGGATGAACCGTTAAACTTGGTCCATCCTAATTTGATAGAGCAAAGGGGACAAGTTGAGAAAGTTCTTGTAGATTTATTCTGTTTTGATGAAGCCTTAGGGGAGTTTCTCAGTGCTTATTCTCTGTTACCTCCTTACCATCACAAGAAACAATTCTTGTATCGCTAACATAAACAAGCGTATTTTGGAGAATCCATTTTGAGCATTGACGAGGAAGACCCTTTGTCTAATGTTAGTGATGATGTTCCAATATCCCATCCCAAGGACTGTAGCTCTCTACTCAAAGGATACACTATCAAAGTCCACGTGGATGCTAAATCTTTGGAAAAGGTGATAAAAGTTGGGAAGTGCCTCTTTTCCAAGGAAGTAGGTGAGCATTTCTCTCTCTAACGTGTTTACCCTAATATCTTCGCTTGGACTTATGAGGACATGTTCGGTATTGATGAATCCATAGTGGTCCACAATATCATTCTATGTTCCAATGCCAAGCCCATTAAGAAGAAAATTCAAAAGATCAACCCTAGGGTAGCTTACATGGTCAAGACTGAGATAGACAAGTTGTTGAAAGCAGGCTTTATCCATCCTATTAAATCTTCTCCTTGGATTTCAAATATAGTTGTTGTTAGCAAATCTGACGGCCATATTCGTATATGCATTGACTTTTGAGACATTAACAAGGCTTCTACTAAAGATGATTTTTTCATTACCTAATATAGATATGATTGTAGACTTGATCGTAGGCCATGTGTTTTTATCTTTTATGGATGGCTTCTCAGGTTATAATCAGATCCTATTAACTTGGACGATCAGTACAAGACAACCGTCACTACCCCTTGGGGGACTTTCTACTATGCGGTCATACCCTTTGGTTTAAAAAACATAGGATCCACATACCAATGGGCGATGAACCTGATATTTCATGACTTCATTCATAAAATCCTAGAAGATTATGTTGATGATATCTTGGTTAAATCTGTTAATCGTCAAGACCATGTGAAGAACCTTCATCTCATTTTTGAAAGTCTTCAATTTTACAAGATGAGACTCAATCCCCATAAGTGTTTCTTCGGTGTAGATGCGAGAAATATTCTTGGGTTTATAGTCTCCTATCATGGAATCCAAGTTGACATGAATAAGATCGATGATATTGTTAACATGCCTCCACCGAGGAACATCACCGAATTGCAAATTCTACAAGGGAAGATTTAGGCAATTTGTAGATTTATATCTCAGTTGGTTGATCGCACCCTTCCTTTCACTCGATTACTGAAAAATATATTCACTTCAAATGGGATCTATAATGTTAGAGAGATTTCGAATCTATCAAAGCATACTTGAGTAATCCTCCTATATTGATGTCAGCTATGCAAGATAGGCCCTTCCTACTTTACCTTGCCACATCACTGTATGCTTTGGCGGCCTTGCTGGCTTAGTACGATGATGCGGGAAGGGAGAGAGCAGTCTAGTACATTATCCATGTCCTCATCAATTATGAAACTCATTATTCATCCATGGAGAAGCAGTGTCTTTCTCTTGCATTCGCTACACAGAAGTTGAGGCACTATCTCCTCAATGCTAAAACCCTTGTCATTGTAAAAACAGATCTTTTGGAACATTTTTTCTCTAGCATTGACCTAGTGGGACGATTAGCTATTGATGGTTTTTTTCTACATAGCAACAACTCAGACAGAATATGATATCCTATATCTCTTGAAATTTAAATCTCTATGGGAGAAGAGATAATGCCAAGGACTCTAATGTTAGGTTTTGACAATGCAATAAACTAATTTCTGTTTTAATCCAGATACGTCTGCAATTTCACAGAAATAGTGCAATCTTCTAAGATATTAAAATATTTTTAAATCACAAACATTCATTCAGCCAATCCTATTGCAATTGAGATGAACAAATCATTATAACTGAACTGAGCACAATTTTAAGTCCAAGCTAACTTTTTAAAGCAACTAACAATCAGCTAACTGCAAAAAGTATGGACTAGAGATCACTGCAAACATTCCAAACATGAAACCTTAAGCATCACCAAAAAATTTAACTATAAACTTATAATAAATTTTAAAGATAGAACAACAAGAACCATGCCAAATGAAACTCCACAAGATAGATACAAAATTACAATATCTTTCTTACATTAAGTCATCCAAAATAGCAACAATTCCAATTTTCTGTTACAACACTTGCTTGAACATAAACACTAATTCGCTAAAATGTGAAATCTCTATTCTACTTTTTTATGCATATCATGTATCACCTATATATCTATCTCCCTATCTATATTCTCAAATGAGGCAACATTCCTATTTTATAGAGAATCCCTAAGATAGGTCGGCCCAAAATAAGAATTTAAAATAAAATATGCCACACAAGAGGTCGGCCTCAAAGATATTCGGACACAATATGAAATGTGCAATTAGCACCAATTTCATCCTAGTCAGCCACAAAGTTTCAAAGGGTCAGCCCAATGCATGTAAGTAATGGGAAGGACAAATCTCAATGCAGCCCTATATAACTACTTCCCATCCTTGTCTCTAGCTTGATCTTCTTCACCATGCATGGCCAACAAGACTCTGTCTAGCTCAGCAATAGGTGGCACAGGCAAAACCCTAACTCTTCTCTCAAGGGACTTGATGTCATCTCTTGCCTAACTCATTGTACCATCCCAATCAGCTCTATTAGTTAAGTATCTTTCAATAACTGCAATATAGGTTGCAACATCATCTAGCTGAAGCTCAATGACTGGACCTTCACTGATTGGAGAATAAACATCTCTCCACCATTTCTTAAGTTGCTCCAGATTAAGATGTTTCAGAGCAAACCTCTTCCTTCCTTTCATGACCTCAAAGAATGAGATACACTTATCCTACATACCAGTCAAAGTGTCCTCAATCTTCCTTGCTTGTTTATGAATTTTCCTCAAGGCCTTCTGCCTCATTTGAAGGATTTCAAACCATTCCCAAGGTTTATAAACCCTTGGAAAAGGAAGAATCCCAGTCTTTACCAGCCTATCCTTGGTGAATTCCATAACTGTTGTGGTTTTCTGCAGTAGGAGATAAGTATCCTCCTTGTCCTGAGACATCACAGCTTTCAACTAGTCTATCGATCTAATAGCATCCCCTCCAGTTGACAAGATGTCCTTAATAGCATCATCTCTCTTGGTTTGGACACCCTGCAACCAGGCAACTATGGCATGTGTGGTGCCTTTCATTTTTACAAACTCGGAGATTATTTCCTAAGGTAAGAAACCTGCAGCAGAAGAGGAAGAGCTAATAGTCTGCAAGGGTTTCATCAATTCCTAAAAATATTCTTCATTTTCTCATTCTCTCTCTCCAATTCATGCCTAGTTTGCACAACCTTCTTCAATCTGCCCACAATTATAGCACTAGAGCCTTCATACTCCTCAATATCTTTCTCCACATAAGCATGACCTAGGTCGACAGTTTACACATGATAATCCTTGGCAGTCACATTATCTCTATCTTTATCCAAGGTAGGGGTAGCAATGTGAGCCACTCTATTGTCTAGCCCATCTCTCTCAATCCGGGACACAACCCTAGCCTTCTTCTTGGCCTTTCCTTGTTCAACATTAGCCATCAAGACATCCCAATTGGGAGGAGCATCCTCTACTATTACCATTTTACTTTTCAATTCCTTGTCCAGCCAACTTAGAATAGTAGACTCAGTTGGCATTGTATCCTGCTTGTCCTGCTAGTCATTAGTTGTATCCTTTTCAACACTTGGCACATTAGGAATATCCATGATTGGATTCTCCTTATCCTGCAACTGTTCCTCCACAACAATCCACACTAGTGAAGCGACCTTAACTGATATCTCCTCTTGTTGAGGAGATTTGTTCAATTTCTCTCTCATAGGTGAATCTGCATATGATACCAATGGAGATTGAATCACCTTATCAATCTTTGCCTCCATGCTATAAAGGTCTCCCTCCTAAAACTCTTTCTCACCCAAGTCCTTTGGATCTTCATCCTTCTTTGGTTCTTCTTGTGTGCTACCCATATCCAGAGAAATGGAGATACTCTCTTGTTCAACAATGGGAACATTCACTGGAATATCTTCCTTCACAACAGCATCCCTTGGGGAAGGATTCCTTGACCTCCTCATGCATACTTGTGTTCTTTCCCCTGAACACTCTACTTCTATCAAAGGTGGCTCAACCTCCTTATCAATTTTGGGAGTCTCCTCCAATATCTGTGATGGCTTCGCAAGCCTTCTTCTCTTTGTCAATGGAGGAGCTACCTCTACCTCTTCTTCCTCTTCTTTATCCTTTTCAGCTTCTTTCCTCGAGGCATGTCTCTTCTTCCTGGCAACAAGTTTCCTCTATTTAATCACTTTCGTCACTTTCTCTGGTTGAACATCCCTAACCTGAATTTTGAAAGGGGGATCCACCATTTCCTTACCTTTAGGATCTTGCTCGCATGATTCTTCAGAAGCAGATTGAGACTCCAAGTCTCCCATCAGATCATAAGAACACAGGACACCCTCACTCTCCAACTCCAAGATCTTAAGCTTCAACCACATTTTGGTGTCCCTAATCATTGGGGTCATGACTTGATCCAACTCTATTTTCTCTTCCTCTAACTAGTCAACATCTCCAACTGGCCTATCTTTCACTGCCTCATAGAAATGACCCTAGATTAAATTCCCATTCTCTTCCACCTAGTGAGGGATGGCCTTCAAATTGTATAACCTTACTAAATCCACTGGAAATTTGGAAAACTTCTTCTTCCTTACCTAAAATTCATCATTGAGGTTAACCCATTAATCTTCAATATCAGCCTTATGGATGTATTCCCAATTGGCCTTCTTTTGTGCTTCACTAGTGATATCAAACCTTGCTCTCTTGGAACGGAAAGAGAGACCAAAATTACTCATCTCCTCCTGAGAAGCATGAGAAGATTGGATAGAAGGAAAAACTTCACCCATTCCTATCTTCAAGGGAAATTCATTCCCAAAACCTATTTTATGCATTTTTCCCTTCACAACATTGTCGAAGTCAGAAATCTGCCTGGTGATCTCCAACAATATAATATGATCAGTAGGGTACCTCGAGAGTCTGTAGGGAGCCCTTTGACAACCATCAATCCTAATGTATGAGAAAGTAGGGAACTGGATAAACCATGCCCCATATCTCCTTATCAATTCTTTAGCTTTGTCAGAAATCCTCATGTGTTATGCACCTTGGAGCAATCTGGTGATGTACATTGTGAAAGCATCGTTTGATCTTCTATAGCTTCCTCCAGTTAGGTGCAACTATTGATATACCTCATATATTGCATCCTATCCAAAGGTACCCCTGGTGCTTAACCCCTTGTATGGGTGAAGTCTTGCCAATGCATACACCAAGTAGGAAGTCGTGGTGAAAGTCTTGGTTTGCAAGACATTACACAAATTCTCATGGATCACTGCACTTATGATACCTACCTAGTGATAATCTATTCCTTGCTCCATCTAAGCAATAACATTGAACATCCAAGTCTCAAACACCCCTGCACTCTTCAATCCTACCAGTTTGCTGAGAAGAGTGATCACATTGTAGTATTCCCTTTTGAATTTGAGTCTAAATAGTTGTTTTGGAAACTTGGAGAAATAGGACTTAGGTTTCTCCAACGAAGAGTTAATCACCTGCTGGGCCTTAACTACATTTTCTTCATAGAATTTCCTAGCACCATCCATATCAAAGCCCACCACATGCGACCTGTCAGGCATATCAAAATTTGAAGCAATGGATACAGGGAAAAATCCTACCAGAATCCTTCCCTAGGGACCAATTATCCTCTGAGTCCCTCTATCATAATTCTTGGCAACCTTAAGCACCAGTTCATAACACTGCACCATGGAGGGGAATCCTGTTGCATGAGCTAATCTGGAGTCCACAATTCTTCTAGCTAACAATGGAGGGTTTTGTACTGACATCTCAGCCTTAAACTCTTCATAGTCCCATATACCCACATTGGTATCAATGATTCCTGACCAAATAGAAGTGAGCTTGCTTTCAAGAATCCTCCTCTTTATGTCCAATTTTACCTTCTCTGCATCAGAGATGGCAGAAGTCAGTGCACCTGGGTCCGTTGCCTTCCCTTTGCCTCGACTAGCAACATCTTTTCCTGATCCTTCCTGAAAATAAATAAAGATGACCATAATGAGATCCAAAAGAAACAATAGGTGTAGAAGATCAACATCTCAAAGTTCAGGATTTAGCCCCATTCACGGATTCCACTTTGGGTAGGATTTCTGGGATAATCTGGACCAGGTGGATTCTAGCAAACCAAGCATACAAACTCCCATAAACCACTTAAATCCATCAATTCAACAAAAGGATAAACCTACGAATACTTAACATAAGTTCATTCAATCAATTAAAAACATCATCAATAAACCAATTCCTCATAACCATCATATTCAACATTTTCTCAAGAATCCTGGAAGAATCCATCAAAGACGGATTTTCCCAAAAACGGTAACAGTTATAATCAATCTAAGAAAATGAAGAAGGCATGGAACATCTGGGAAAATTCAGAGGAAACAGATTTTAGTGAGAACTAAATAAATTATCACTAAAGCACGAATCCGACAGAGTGACCTGACTACAGATGTCGGGAAAATCCAAAGGAAGTGGATTTTAGCGAGACATACAAAATCTAGCCTAATGTGGCAAAAGAGAAAGAACAAAAAAAGTTGGGGAAATCTAGAGGAAGTCAAATTCTGCGAGGACCTCGAAAACCCGAACCCATCCATATTTTTCTCACCTTTACCAAAAAAATTCAAATCACCATGGACCTAAGGCCTGCACCTTGGAAACAACTTAACCCAAACCTCCAACGGATAAAAAAAATGACTCTACAACCTTCCTCACAGCAATTCGAGAGGGATTGGCCATGCCCTATGTCAAGAACCCTAAAATATCCACCATGAAAGCACGGAGAACCAAGCATGACTTTCTCACACGCTAAAATGGGAATTTTAAGATCAATGCAAGCAAACTCCCAAAAGAATAGAAATACTAGACCGAATATAAACATTCAATGATCAACCTGGTGGACTGGTAGAATAATGGAAACCCCAAAAGGCTTGGACATGATGCGCACACCTAAGGAAAATAATAGAGCAACGCAAGACCAAGAAGCAAAAGAAGCAAAGTAATCAAAAGAACCAGTAGAGAAAGAGGACATATGTACATACCATAAGAGAAAAATGGACTGGAACTAGCAATGCGAACAGACAACTCTCAAATGCAAGCAGGATATGAGCCACGCACACTAAATTCAAATGCAATAGTTGAAATACATGATCCAGCAATACACCAGATGCTCCAAGACTCAAACTCAAATGACAAGCAAATAAACAAACCCAAATGGCCAATAACTCCCCAAGATTCAACATCAATGCCCCAAAAATTTGCACAATCGCCATTAATGTGATTGACAAGACAGCCAAGACTAAAACCCAGAGATTCGACAGGGCAACGAATTTCAGAAAAATTCGGACACGAAGGATTTCCCTAGATCTGGGTTGAAAGGCAATCACTTCTAGACTCTAAAAAAACCCGAGAGAATCTGGCCAGGGCGGATTTTCTCGAAAACAGGAAAAACTCTAGAATCTATTCAAAACTCAAGATTTTCAATAAAATTCACAAATGTGCAACCTCAACTAGTAAGATGAACATCAAATCACGAGCCTAAAGCAAGAAAAACCCCCAAGAAAGAAGGGCCAAGACACCAAAAATTGAAAAAAGAGGGTCCCCACTTTCAATGGTGTGTGTGTGCGAAAATTGCACAACATTAGCAAAGTGGGTTATGTTTCTTTTTGAGTTTTATATAACGTTTATCACTCAAAAATTGATAAAAGGACAAGCGGTTGTTGATCAATTGGAAAGCGCTCCCTCAACTCCTTCCTTCCCTGGGTTGGACCTATTCCTTGATGAGAACATCTGCATAATCAACTATGAACTCGAATGGAAGATGTACTTTGATGGATCGAAGTGTCAGACCAGTTATGTAGCGGTTGTGGTCTTGGTATCCCCCAAAGGCAAGCCAGTTCTTGCATTAAATATTAAACACCTGTGTATACTAGGTGACTTCGAACTTATTGTCTATTAGATCATGGGAACATATCAAGCTAAGAAAAGAAATTTTTCCCGCTATTGAGACCTTGCTTTGTCTTTGCTCAATCGATTTTCCTCTTTTACGATAAATAATATACCTAGGAGAGAAAATAGACATGTGGATTCCATGGCAAGCATTGCTTCCTTTTTACCTTTCAAAGAAGATATGAAGGAATATCACTTTGTGATTCAAGTCACACGAACCCCAGCAGTTCCTGATCAACCCGAGCTCGAGTCTCTATTTTTCTTTCAGGCAGACTCGGGAGAGTGGTTCTCGAGTATCTACAACTACTTAAAGACTAGAAATTTTACCGATGGCCTAATGAAAAGTGATCGTACTCGAATACGAAAGCTTTTGGCATGTTACATCATCTTGTTAGACATTCTTTATAGAAAGGGCTATAACGTCTTGTTCTTAAGATGCCTCACTAAGGTGGTAATACTCCTTTCCCTTGAAGAAGCCCATGCAAGCTCTAGGGGTGGAAATTTTGGTAGTAGATCCCTGGTAAGGAAATTGATACACATGGGTTACTTTTGGAAGATAATGGAACTAGATTCCTTCGATTTCATTAAGAAGTTCCTTCAATATCAACAACATAGCCACCTTATCCACGCTCTTGCTCAATAGTTGCAAAACCAAATCTCTCCTTTTCCTTTCACAAAATGGGGGTTGGATATTATTGGGAAAATATAGCCGCCTTCTTCCAATGGAAATACCTTTATCATTACCACTATGAATTATTTCATAAAATGGGTCGAGGCTATTCCGCTCTGATCCAAGAATGTGGAAACTATCTATAGCTTCCTCTTGAACAACATCATTTCTCATTTTGGGCTGCCTACTATGCTTGTTTCTGATAATGAGATACCATTTAAAAACAAGGAAGTGAAGCAGTTCTTGGAAAAATTTTGTATTCAACATAGGTTTTCTATGTCATAATATTTGCAATCCAATGGACAAGCCGAAGCTTCTAATAAAACACCTGAGCTCATTCTTCATAAAATAGTTAATAAACATGGCAAAGATTGGCACATCCAACTGACATATGTTTTATGGGCTTATCACATGAGTGTTCACATGGCAATGGGAATGACACCTTTTAACCTCATGTATGGTGTAGAGACTATCATGTCATTAGAGTTGGAAATCCCATCTTTACGGGTTTCCCTTAGGGGGGTGATTGACAATGAAACCTATCAGGTTAACCGTTTGTATAAGATTGAGATGCTTGACGAGCATCATTTATAGGCCCTCGATCATCTTAAAGCTTATCGGTGGTCACTATCTAGACAATATAACCATGGTGTGCTCCCTAGGACTTTCAAACTAGGAAACCTGGTTTTGTACAAAAAATACCAGAATGTAAATGTGCCACCTGACCAGAAAGGGAAATTTAGTCCTAATCTGCTAGGTCCTTACATTGTGGTTTTTGTATATGGTTCAAGTTCCTATGGATTGTCATCTATGGACGGAATACCTTTGAAAGAACCCATTAATGTGATGCATCTTCGTCGATACTAGGCATAGTGTTCGAATGTGCCATGTATGTGGTTTTCTCCCTAAAAGGTAGTAATGTTGTATATTAACATTTACTCATTTTCATACCATGAAAATTTTGGTGCCAATAGCATGACCATGTGTGTGTGCATATGATAAAAACCTGCATACATGTGTTTGACTATGCTAAATATACATACATTGCATCATTTAAAGTAATTAGATCATCATAGCATTCAATTAATATTTAAAACAGCATGTTTAGTTAAATCATGATTAGCATCCAATGAAATTACACATCCATATAAGCAAGTAAAATCCATAGCATGATCATACACAAAAAATAGAAAATATACACATAAGCAAAGCCCTGATACTGGACCCGATGTATATATATGTGTCCAGTATATGAATCAAATGTCATGTACATGTATCAGGCCAATGATATAAAAAATGAGTGGTTGCTGAATATATGTCTATACAAAAGATCTACAAGTATGTATGTATATATACATCTAAATGCAAAAATTATACACAAAATAGGGGTCCTATCCCTATGGCATATGGCTCCTTGAGCCCTCTAGCTCTGGTAGCTGCTCTGGTGCTCTAGGAGGAAGTTGCATAGTGGTCTTTGATTGGGATCAATATGAACATGACACATATAGTTCTTCTCATATCCCTCTGACCTCCCCCTGTAGTGAATAGATGTCCATCTTTGCCTAGATAAGCTCTTTCTGCAGTCGTTGAACATCTGTCGGTTGTGCATCGAGCTCATCAATGTGGCTCTGTAGAGCGTCACATGCTGCCTTGGCAGCATCAGCTCTCCTCACTACCACATCTTGCTCGATGAGCACCATCCATAGCTCCCCTAATAGTTGATCATGCTATCCTCTGGTGGCTATCAGCTTTGTATTCAGCTATACCATCTCTACGCCTCACTCCTTGTACGTAGTTCATAGACATGCTACCGGCTCAAAAGTGGGGGCATGCCTCCCCACTAAAACAGGTTGGTAAGCCTTTAAGATTGTCCCCTAGATTGACACATTAGGGGCCACCTCTGAAATACACTGAGCTATAAGCCCAGTCAATCCCTATACATCCTCTGCAACCATAAAGAGAGAGATAAGGATCTATATCACATGGCATATGTATGTATATAAATGAAAAATAGAAATACAGAAAGTGTGAAAATAACAATATAACACTGCATATACCTGGATCCCTTGGTTGCCATGTGGGATCAAGGTGCGGATCAACACTAAGACCTAAACCACCAATATTGGTAGCCACTCTAGGCGATGCTAGCATTGCTGCTACTGGGCTCGTGGAGACTGGTGGCGTTGAGGACACAGGGGTGGCTAGGGGGGAGTTGATCTCATCTATTGTCACGACCTCACAGGTGTCACCTCCTCCTTCTCTTGCACGAGATCCTCCTCCTCCTCTACACCACTCTATTGGAAGCCTCTCCTCCTACCCTATGGATTCTGGTGGAGATCATTCTCCTATGGGCCATGGTCCCCTGTCAGAGCACCCTCATTGAAAACTACAGCAGGATGATGCCTCTCCCACCACCGCGTGAAATATACCACCACCCTGACATTATCCATCATTTCCATGGTTGATAGATTTTGATCAAGCTCATCATCATCTAAAAAGACAATGTCTGTAATAGAGGGGTGAGGGAAATCACCTACCCTCACTACACTGTGGTGTGCCCTGGTGTATGTGGGCACATTGGGTGGTATGGTATGTACATGGCCATGTTGCTGCATGACCCAACTCTAGTAGTAAGGAACAATAATGTACTCATGGTGATCCACTAGAAAATTATCCTATTGTAGGTTCCTAAAGAACCTTTTGTCATCAACCCACCTAAAATAATGGTAAGGTCTCCAATGAACCTCTCCTACAACAATAGTGTCAAACTGTAGCCTCCAAAACTGTAAATCCTCAAACCGCCACTAGCCTCTCATGTCATACCAGTGGGCCATCAGAATCTAATATGGTCATCACTAGGAAAAATTGACTAGCTAGGTGCACATGATGTGGGTGAATTCCCACACCTGCAAAAGTGTGCATCTAGTGAGACTACGGTACTCATAATGCATGTACCATCCTAGCTCCTGGTAGAGGTCCACCAGCATGCAGCACCCCCAGGCAAAAATAGACCTGCTCTCAACCATATCTCTGATAATCGGGATGAGGCCCCCGTGCAGATGTGAGCCTCACTCATCTATGGTGATCCGTAAAGCAACTATCACTACCATCACCTGGTGGAGCAACAATGTTGTAGTCCTCACCTGATCATACCAATGGGTGTAGATATAACCAGTGTCATTGTCATCCTCAGTCTTCCTTGTATAATACTAGACACCCTCGTTGCACTCTCGCATCGATCAGGTGTCATCTATAACCACTCATCATCCACGGATGGGGAGCTTAAGGATCTGATAGACGTCCTCGGGCATGATGGTCATCTCTTTGCATGGAAAATAAAAAGATGATGTAGTAGCATCCCACTACTCCATCAGAGTGGTGAGCATCCCATCGTGGTATCGCATCTCTGGCATAGTAAATACATGCCAAAAACTGAACCGCTCCAAGTGTGTGACCTCATCTACTAATAGACAATCCCTCTGCTTGTGGACGAGGTGAAATGCTCACCCTCTGAGATGCTCCTAGATCTCTGGAGAATCTTGCAAAAGGTACAAAAATTTCTAAGTCAGAAACATGATCATGCTAAGAAAAAATGCAAAAGGACATATGTGCAGCGCACCTATGTCCCAGACCGCCATGGTCGCCCTGGAGGATGATAGCGCGGATTCGAGACCCCAGCGCTTATCCTGGAGACAGTGTAGAAAAAGGGACGTAGGCACACATTTTGGACACCTGTGCACCTCGAAGGATGAAAAATCTAAAAAAATGAGCAAAAACGGATGAAACTCGAGACTAAGAAGCCTACCTAGTCAACCTAGTGACCCATGGTGATGTCATCACATAGCTAATCTAGCATCAATGCCTCGTACTCCCTCCTGCTTAGTATTTTTCTGAATTTTCTCTCATAAAATTCAACAATCTCCTCATAGTGAATAGTGAAAATGACCCTTCCAAAGGCCCACCTAGGTATATATAGGCCACTCGAGGCCCGTTTTTCCTAGAGCTCCTGGCCCCCCATTTTCTTCTAACTTTATCCCACCATGCTGGGGGAAAACTCAAGAGGGGGCATATATTCACCTCTTGATCATATTTTTCCTCTAAATCGACTCCTTTTTTCTTGATAACTCTTCTCTTTGTGCTAGTTTCCTCTGATGTTTTCAAAATTGACTCAAAATTTTAGTTTTGTAGGATACAGTTTTGCACAGTATTTTTACAACCATGGTGTTGTTGATTGTTGAGCTTGAGAGCTAGGGGCATCCTCATTATCATTTAGCTTGACCTTGGTGACCTCTGCGGTCCTTCTTTTTGGCACATATTTTTGTAAAATTTAGAATTCGAGTTAATTTTTTTCTCTACTTTAGTGAGGCTAAATTTTTCCAAAATTGAGCCCACTAAAGTGAGGCCAAAATATAATGTCACAGAATTGCACCTAGGGGCAATTCCACATTTTTGCATCTTGCCTAGCATTTATGACACCTTAGGAGCATTAATGACAAAATCCCATGAGATAATTTTGCGATTCTGACTCCATGTGTACAAATGGTGAAACAAAAGAAACCTAATAGGGCATTTCTCAAAAATGTAGGCCTTGGATGTCTGCGCGGTGTACAGAAGTTTGCTTGGCGTGCTAGCATCCTGACAATTTTCTAAGCCTAAAAAAGTGAATCTACAACCCTGACCCTTGCGGCACACGTCCTGACAGTTAGGTTTTGAGTAAAACGGCTCTATGCCATCCTTGCATGCATTAAAAACTCCTTTTTGGCCCTCATTTTGGGGTTGGAAGCCCTCAATTCAAGCATTGTCACCACTTTCTCTACTCTTGGGTAAAATTTATCCTTGAATAGCAGCACTTTCACTGGCAAAGCCATGCTGAACTAAGGTACCTCCAGCAGCTATCATCTCTCAAGCTAGCACATTATGGTGCACGCATGTGCTCTAGAAGATGGTCTAAACCCATAGGTAACACTCTCTCTCCCTATCACTCTTTCTTCCTAGTTCACTCACTACTTTATGGTGTGGGCTCTACTCTGAAGTGGGTTTTGTTTTCACCATGCATTTTGTTTACTTCATTTACACTCTTTTCCAAACTTGGTTGTTCGTGGAGGTGGGAACACCAATACAGGGGTCTGACTAAGGTAGACCCCTATACAGTCCCAACCTCTTCCCCTTGATCTTTTATGTGCAGGTCATGAAGGAAAGCTTGGGACAAATATTTGAATGCATGAAGGTGATATTTTTTTAAGTTCTCTTGCATTCTCCTTTAGTTCTTATCTTTATGTTGATTGTTTGGTTCTTCATGTCTCTTGATCTGAGTCAAGAAGTAAGGTTCAATTTCATCTACCTGATCTCTTGAGTTCTTTGTAACTTAGAATGCCAACGTGTCTTGTGGATGACAGCACACCATGCTGCCATCCTAGAAGTGCACTAACGTCTTTTGGCTGAGAGCTCCTTAGCCAAATATTGGAACTTAGAAGTCTTTCTCTCTTGGATCTTGAACTTACTTTCTCACTTATCTTCATGATTTCATTGATCCATTCAGTTTGAGGTGTATAAGGGCAGTTCGTTCCCTGGTGATCTCTTGAGAAGAAAGAGACACATGTGTAGTGAATCCCTCTTATATCATAGATATATATGATGGATGTTGATGTCTATATATGTGATGTATTATTTATGATGGATTTTTATTATACATGATACATGATGTTTTTATTTCTTTATTATCACCATGATATATATTGATGATATTGTGGATGCAGGATGGATATGGAACTAATGACATTGTGATGCAGGATGGATATGTTAGTTAGAAGAAATACTGGATGATGAATAGAAATTTGGTGTTGTTAGTTATTTGATGATTATTGCTTTTGCTTGGCATAGATACTTTGTATCTTTAACAATATTTTTTGATGTAGCAAACAGATATGATGCACCAGGTTATTGATAACTAAGGTGAATTTGTATCCATTGTGTGGACTTTGACTCGACATACAAAGAATATTCTTTCTCATACCAGACATACAAAAACTTAGTTTAAAATATATGGTTGGGTTGTGTTAAAAAAATTTAGACCAGTTACATAGAGGTATGAAATACCTAACATGAAACTACTACACGAATTGTTGTAAACCAACTTTCCATACACTCAATAAATCAAGTATTCTCCATGGTAGTATCATAAAAATATCTTGCAACCAAAAAATCAAAATGATGCTCAATTGCCCCCATTCCTTCTTCTCTAAATCCTTATGGACATCCTTGAGAGATCCTAGGAATGACTCAATAAAATAAATCATAAAGATAAAACAATGATGATGTATCACTTGCCATATCTATTTGGGTTGGGGCTATTATTCGTTGTTGATCATGTCTATTGTAGGAATGAATCCATTAAGGCGTATCTCAGGATGTTGTTGGTGAATTTTTCAAAAGATATGTATCTAATACTTTGGCATTGTTTTCATTTATTTGTAATCAAAGCTTTGTGATTGTTTGCTTGAAATTTCTAGCTTTTAATGTTTTCTTTATTTTTTTGTTTGTTTTGTCAAAGCGTGAGTGTGATGATTTGTTTATTATGGATGAAAGTTTATTTCGGATTGTGATGGTGGAGATAGGACCTTTTTTATTTTTTTGAGTTTTATGATGTTTTTTTTGTTGTTTTTAGGGGACTAATCTGGGGCCATGAGGGCTCATTAAATATAAGCCTTGCCTAGGTTGTACACATAGACGCTTGTAATTCGCTTGGTTTGATAAGAACATGTTTATGGTCTTTTCTATTTTGTGAATGTTTTTTTTGGATTTTGAATGTTTTGACTAAGTTGTAAGAAAGCATAATAGAAACCTAAGTGAACTAACCTAAGGCTTCAAGGCCTAATAAGCCTTGCCTACGTCGTATACATAGAGACCAAATAGTTTGACTTGTTGACACAAAAGCATAAAATATTTTTGGGATTTTTTAAAAAAGTTGATAACTTGGATTGATATTTCACTTCTCTTTGTAGAGGATATGTTATGGATAATCTACTTGAACTAGCTATGATGTTCAAGCAAATGTTGATACCTTAGAATTTTTGAGTGAAGGAATAATCTAAAGTTTTTTTTATTTTGATGTTCTGTAAATATTTTTGATTTTTTTGTTTTTGACCTTTTTTTATTCGAATATGGGATGCAAAAGGATCTAATCCATGACTAGCTTCAGGAATTTTCCCCCAGTTCAAGACAATACTACCTTCTTTAGGAGAGATGAATTTTTTTGGTACAACAAGGTTCAATATTGAATCAATTATCAAGCCATGGTTGGTTTAATATGGGACAAATGGGTGGATACTCTAGATAGTGGTGATAGATAACAGTGCAAGTATTATTCAAACATAGGCTTTCACCATGGTACCTTGTTCTAGAAGCACTAAAAATTGATTTTCACTCAAATATCAATTTATTTTTCTTTACTATTTTTCTTGCTTTTATCAATTTTTTTTCTTTTTAACTTTTTTATTTTTTTGGACTTTTACCCTTTTGCTTGGGATATTTTGACGTGCTTCAAGTATAGAACCTCTTGAGATGGATGCTATTTATTGTTTCAGATAAAGGTTCTCCTTTAGGAGTAGCCAATTGATAATCTCCTAAATCATAGCTTGTTGTGATAATGAATGGGCCTAACTAGTTGGGTTCAAACTTTCCTTTACCATCCTGATTCACCTATACCTTCTGATTTTCTTTGAGTACCAACTCACCAACCTGAAATTTTCTATTCTTGATCCTTTTATCGTAGCTATGTTTGAGCCAATTTTGATAAACCTAAATATGGTTTAATGCGCTCAAACACCTTTTGACTAGGAGTTCCAACTCATTTAATCTAGATACCCCATACTCTTCATTGTTGACCATGCCTTTTAGGGATATTTGCAGTGAGGAGATTTCAACTTTGATAGGTAAAACAACTTTTGATTTGTAGACCAAGGAAAATGGTGTGACCCCTATAGGTGTTTGGATACTAGTTTGATAATCCCATAGGGCTAGGCTCAGTTGTAAATTCCAATCATGACCAACATCATTCATAGTCTTCTTGAGTATTTTTAGGATGGTTTTGTTAGATGCTTCAGCTTGAACATTTCCTTAGGGGTAGTAGGGCATGGAGAATCTATGTTGGATAGAGAACTTGTAACAAAGTTCTTGGAAATCTTGATTCTTGAATGGGTTTCATTGTCCTTTATTATGGTTTGTGGAATTCCATACTTACAAATTAGATAATTTAGAATGAACTTGGATATCTATTTTCCAATGATGTAGGTCAATGGAATTGCTTCTATCCATTTGGTGAAATATTATATTGTTGTAATAATGAACTTATGCCCATTAGAGGAAGCAAGAGAAATATTTCCTACCAAGTCTAATCCCCATTGCAAAAAAAGCCATGGTGTGGTGATAGTTCTTAACTCCTAGGCTAGTACGTGAATAAGGACATTGTGTTACTGGCATTGACGACATTTTTTAGAATACTGAATATGCTCTTGCTCCATGGAGGGCCAGTAGTACCTTGTTCTTAGCGACTTTTGTACTAGGTTAGGTCCACTAGAATGGAACCCACAAACACCATCATGTACCTCTTGTAAGGTTGTTTGTGTTTCTTCTATGTTAAGACATTCGAGTAACATACCATCTAAACTTCAATGATATAGAGTATCTCCTAGGATCGTGAATCAGGAAGTCCTATAGGTAAAGGTCTTATTTTGTGTCATTTTCAAGTCAAGTGGTATCATACCATGTTGGATGTAATTGAATGTGTCTTGGTACCATGGCGAATTAGGACCAACAACAAAATGCACTAGTTCTAATTCTAGGATATCGAATGCTGGTATGAGTAACTAGCCCACCAGGAATTCATACTTAGGTATCAAGAAATGAACTTATTGTTTCCATGGTGTCAGTTGCTCTATTGTTGATCCTAAGAATCTATTCAAATTTGATGGTGACAAAATATTCCTTGAAGCTATCCACCATCCTTTTATACGATATCAACTAATCATCTTTAGTTTGGTACTTATCATTCACTTGTTTGATCACTAGTTGAGAGTCTCCAAAGACTAGTAGTTATTTTATCCCCCATTCAATAGCCATCTTGGGTCCTGCGATTAGGGCTTTGTACTCTAATATATTATTTGTGCAGGGGAAATAATTTTTTTATGCCTTAGGTATACTATCTACTTGTGGTATGAGAAATAGAATACCCACTCTAGAGCAATGTTGAGTGTCGGACCTGTCAAAGTATAGGGTCCAATGGCTTGCCTATTTTGTCACCAATATACTTTCATCTAGGAAGTTTACTATGAGAGGCTGGTGACCTTCTATTGGTTCCTTTTCTATCTGATTTTCTATTATCTATCCTTTAATTTCTTTTTTGTCTACGTACTCTATGTCAAACTCACTCAAAATAATTACCCATTTAGCAATTGTGTTTATTAAAGTTGCTTTCGCCAATAGGTACTATAGTGGATCTACCTTTGAAATCAATTTTACTTATCTATTTAAGATATAATGTCTCAACTTTTTTATCATAAATATAACAAAGAGACACTCTTTCTATGGGCGAGGAGTTCAACTCATAGCCCACCAGTGTTTGGTTGATATAGTAGATCGCTCTTTCTTTTTTATTATCATCTAGGTGTGTTAGGAGAGCTTTCAATGTTTCTTGTATCATAGACACATAAAGTATCATTTCTTTTTCTGGAATAGGTGACATCAATACTCGAGGAGTAAGTAGGTACTCTTTCACTTGTAATGCTTGGTCACATCTACCATCCAACCTGAATGTGATATCTTTATGTAATAGGTGAGTGAGTGGATGATATTTATCTGCCAGTTGTGTGATGAATCGCCTAATGAATTGTAATTTCCCTTGTAAAATTCTCTATTTCTTTAATGTATTTGGTGGAGGCATCTCTTTTATGGCTTTTACCTTCACAAGATCTACTTCAATCCCTCTTCTTGACACTATATACCCTAGTAGCTTTCTAGACGTTACTCCAAATATACAATTTTTTGGGTTGAGTCTCAAATTATGTTGTTCTATCTTATCAAATACCTTTGCAAGGTTGACCAAGTGGTCCTCTCTTTTCATGGACTTTTCTATAATTTCATCCACATAGTCTTCAATAGTTGTGTATAGCATATTGTGGAAGATCATGGTCACCGCTCATTGATAGGTAGCTCTTGCATTTTTTAGACTGAATGGTGTGACATTCTAGCAAAAGGTCCCCCAAGCACAAGTGAATGTAGTTTTATGCTGATCATCAAGGGATGTTTTTATCTAATTATACTCAGAGAATCCATCCATCAATGACATCATCTCATGTCATGTTGTGAGATCTATGATCATTTCAATTCTTGGAAGAGGGAATTCATCCTTCGGGAAAGCTTTGTTTAGGTCTTGGAAGTTCGTGTAGATCCTTATGCCCCAAATGGGCTTGGAAATTGGTAGTATATTTGATATCCATTTTGGATAATCGATTGGTCTAATGAATCTTGCATCTAGTAGCTTATTTAGTTCTACTTTTACCAACAATTCTATTTGGGGATGCATTTTTTGTAGTTTTTGTTTGATAGGTTTAGCTCCAAGAAACACAACTGGGTTGTTTATAACCAATGTCAAACCAGTCCTGAAATATCTGCATATGTCCATGCAAATTTTATCTTTATTTTGTTGATGATCGCTCAGAAGCTCACTTTCTCTTCAAGATCAAGCGACATTGCATGGTACATAATTTTGGGTGCTTCTACTATGCCAACATTGATTGATTTTGCATCTTCGAATAGGAGTGTCAACTTCTTTTAGTACTCAAAAATAGGGAGATTGAATCCTCCATCTTTAGGTGCCTCGGAGAGTTTTTCACCTTTATATTCCTCCTTTATCTTTTTACTTTAAAAATTTGATAGAGCCCCATTGTGGTTTTCTCTAGGGAATTTCATTTTTTCTTTTTATATTATCTCTCACTTTTATGACTAGAGGACACAATCTCCCCGCCGAAGTGCACTTCATGTTTGAGTTCCATGACGTACCCTACTTTATGATCTCCTACTAGTACATTCATTTGAAGTCCCATAAACTCTGTGAAATCTTCATCTTTTTGGAATTGATCTAGAATAGGTGTATATTGTTGTTGATCCCAATCTATCAACTATGGGTAGCAGAGGGGTATGCTATCATAATTATCTACAAATCTTATAGAGGTTGTCAAAATGGTTAGTATGGTGCTGGTATCATTCTCCCATTGGGTGTCTAGGTCATCATCACTAGAGGTGACAAAGGATGGAGAATCCCATTCATACTCGTTAGAGTCTATTCCGGAATAGTAATAGTCATTAGGAATAGTTTTTATAGGTTGGGTAAGGATTGCGATCATGTTAAAGCTCTCAAATAATTCCTCAATGGACAAATCTTTGTTGATGAGGTGGTAGGTATCCAATATCTTAAAGCTAGTGGAAGGCACTCATTTCTTAAAAGAGGTTTGTCTAGTGCTTCGAGTAACCATGTATTTTCAATCATAGCCTAGTCCCATATTCTTATTTCTTTGTTCTACTATGATGGGCTCCCATCTTCCTTGTTTGTGTAGCCCAAGGCCACCTGTTCCATTTTAACACATTTGTTTAGCTAATCGATAGCCTTTACTACTAGGACCGATTAGGATGGGTTTTGGCTATTCTAGCTCCTTTTGGTCTTCTTTGTAGATCATGAACAACAATTATTCTTTGAATATATCCTCATCCTTCATATCTCGCCACTTAGTAAAAATTATGGGTTTGGCTATCATTTTTACTCTTTGAACATATTTGATCTCCTTAGGTCCTCCATAAACCTTGGGTGTCGATGGAAGCATTCCAATGCAAAATGCTTGACTAAAATTATGATTTCCATTGCCTTTGTCAAGTACTTGAACCTTGGTTTTAGGTTTTGGTTTCTCAATTGTTGTGGTCTTAGTTGAGGTTGATGGTAGTGTGGAAGGGTCAACATCTGAGAATGAATGAAATGATATGTCATTCTTGGGTATATGTTGCATTTTATTATACTTCTCCAATTTTGAGAAAAAGTGGAATGGTTTAGGATAAAAATATAATGTCACTTCCTTTCCTTTGTGAGGAAACTTAAGACACTAGTGAAAGGTTGAAGGAACTACTTGTAATGCATGAATCCAAGGGCATCCCAGAAGGAGGTTATATGTTAACGCAAGGTCCAATACCTGACATGTGGTTTCTATGGTGGTCAGTCTTATTTGCACTAGTAGTTTGACTATCCCTTCCGAATTCCTTTCAAGGTCATCATAGGCCCTTATAGTAATTCTCTTTCCTTTGTCTATCACATCCTCAAAGTACCAAAACTATTTTATAAATTTCAAAGTACAGATGTTCAAACTTATA
This sequence comes from Sequoiadendron giganteum, assembly GCA_007115665.2. Lineage (NCBI taxonomy): Eukaryota > Viridiplantae > Streptophyta > Pinopsida > Cupressales > Cupressaceae > Sequoiadendron > Sequoiadendron giganteum. The sequence goes on along the minus strand of CM021102.1, from coordinate 442,313,639 downwards.
CTATTATCTATCAACATTCCTTTGACCATGTGTTTTTGGACACCAACCTCTATGTAGAGGGCTTGGTTGTGAAATGACTTATGTGGAAGGTCTTTCTTAAAAAAATAATAAATTGTTATTGGTTGTGATCTTGCCAACCATAGATTGAAATCGATTAGGATCAAGGTCATTAGGGACTGATGGTTCAAATTCTTTTTCTAGTATTTCCCTATGTGTCGGTGACAATTTTAGCAGTTCTAGGATAGAGATCAAGGTAGGAGTCTTCTTTAGTTGTTCCACAATAATATAGTCATTTGATGGCTTAAATGTGGGTTTAGGTGGGGTTCCTTGTATTGTGACTTCCTTTTGTCAGGTAGTTACATTACATTCGAGGTCTCTTCCTCGTATAGTTAATATGTTGACTCTAGTGTCATCTGTTTGGGAGAGGGTACCTAGGACGGTGTCACCATAGGTATAGTTAGCAAGGTGATTATCTTGGTCCTTCCCTTTTTTATTGTTCTTGTTATGGTTTGGAAAGGGAATTGTGTAGATCTGGAGATCTTGGTTTCTAGGACAATGTTTGATATCCACTTCTCCTTTGTTGATCAAGTCTTGTATTATATGCTTGAGTCTCATGCAGTTGTTTGTTGTCTATACTTTGATTTTTTGGAACTCACATAAGTCCTCATTGTACCATGGTGTTTTGAAGCTTGGCTCTTAATAGTTTGGGTGATCCTTTACCTTGATGAGGTTTTCTTAAACCAGTTTCTGCATGATTGTTTCAATGGGTTATCCTAATGGAGTGAACTTTCTCCTTGGTTGATCATACTGCCTTTGTTGTCTTGCTTGATTTTTTTGTTGGTTAATCGCTTGGGTATTTTGGGGATAGCTAAGTTGATTGTTTTGTGCATTATTAGGAGCATAGCTAGTTTGTGCAACTTCTTATTTGTTTTGTGGTGTGTTAGGATTTTGTTTTTTCCATACTATTCTAGCATCTACTACCCCATCATTGTTGGTGTGACATCGAAATTTGATCACTTCCATATGATCAAAATCGTCTATTCTATTAATCTATTTCACTAATAGTGATTAAATAATTTATTTAATCATGATTTCATTTTCTGCTTAAGGTTCCTAAAGTATCTAATTAAATAAATTAAATACTTTACCTTACCCCCTTGCCTTCTCTAAATTAAATAAACATGACAAATTATTTAATTTAGTCATTTAACCTATTTGGATTAAAACCAATTTTTAATTCCTCTTTTCTCTCTCCTTGTCACATTCTCCATAATGCTCTTTTAATCCAGATTAAATTAAATAATCTATGATTAGGATGTGCACCACTTAATCAAGATTAAGTGTCACATCCTCCATAATATCCCACTTGTCCCTAATCTCTCATTAATTATCCTAATCCTATATTTGCACAACCTTAATCAGAATCATTAGCCACATTTGGCTTACATTTTCTGGTCAACCTTCTCACCTACCCTTTTTAGCCTGGACTCCCTTCCCCATGTGAATTTTTAATTCACATTTATTTAACCAAGGTTCCTCTCTTCCCCATGTGAATTTTTAATTCGCTTTTCTCTTTCCAAGGTCTTCTTCATCCCCCATGCAAATGTGACATGTCATTTTACATGTACCCAAGGCTTCTAGAACCTTGGACTTGTCACATCACCCACAAGTGACAAATCTCCAGCTTTTTGGAGACCCTCTCTTATCCACTAGATTCTTCCAATCATTATGAATTTTTAATTCACTTTTATTCCTCCAAGGAATCTTTTCATCCCCCAAGATCCACCTCTTGTCCTTCTTCTCCACCTCATTTCCACATCACTCCACCCTAAGATATCTCACATTCCACATGTCAAGATGTGAGGGCTTGTGAGTCCTCAACTCACCATAGCCCTTCATCTTGATCTTGTTGGATCAATCCCAACCATTGAATTCTCTAGAGAATTTCAATTAGCCTATAAATATCTCCTCATTTCCCTCATTTTAAGGGGGATCAAGTCTTTTGCAACAAAACTCTTACAAAATTTCTATTTGATCTCTCATCTATCATAGCACTTAGCATCATCAATTCATTTTGCATCCATTCAAATCCATTGCCATCCAAGGAGCACACAACTCTTTAAGAATTAAAGGGCCAACCAAAGAAGGAGCAGCAAAGGAAAGGTATAACCAACTTCAATCATCAATTGTTTTATCTTACTTCTTTGCTTCATCATTTTCCTAGGCTAATCTTATTGAGGTGTCCTGTTTTAGTGTTATTACTTTTGTTATTGCATTATTAGTTTTGTTTAGCATCTCACATTAGGAGTAGAATTTTAAAGGGATCACATTTCTGGCACGCCCAGTGGGACCCACAAAGGGGTCTTTTTTTTTTACATTTTTTGTAGATTCAGGTCATAGAGGGGCGGATTTTCCCTCTCGAGCACTATAGAGGGGTAGACATGCCCCTGTTGTTTAACGTTTGTGATAGTTTTTACTGCAGAAGTGCGGACACACCCCTGCTATTCAACATTTCTGATAGTTTTTACTACAGAAATGCGGGCACGCCCTTGTTGTTCAACGTTTCTGATTGTTTTCTACTGAAGTGCAGACACACCCTCGCTGTTCAACATTTTTAACAGTTTTTATTGCAAAAGTGCATACACGCCCCTACTGTTCAATGTTTCTAACAGTTTTTACTACAGAAGTGCGGACACGCCCTTGCTGTTCAACATTTCAGATAGTTTTTACTGCAGAAGTGCAGACACGCCCCTGTTGTTCAACGTTTCTGACAGTTTGTACTACAGAAGTGCAGAGACGCCCCTATTGTTGAACTTTTCTAATGGTTTTTACTGCAGAAGTGCGGACACACCCTTGTTGTTCAATGTTTCTAATAGTTTTTACTACAGAAGTGCGGACACACCCCTACTGTTCAACATTTCTGATAGTTTTTATTGAAAAAGTGTTAATACGCCCTCCCAGTTCAACATTTTCTAACTGTTTATAGCAGAGGGGTGGATTTGCCCACCCGGTTCAGCATTTTTCACTGCAGAGGGGCAGATTTTCCCTTAACAGCACATTCGAGAAGGTAAAAAAGTGGCATTTTAGCTTTGTTTTTGTCTCTTTCTTTTGTTGTTTTGTGCTCTAATCCTCTAATCCTATTTGTTGGTGAGTGAAGTCAGATTTCTTGCTGATATCTTGAGTATTTTGCTGCAAATCACAAAGGGCAAAAGATAAACCACTAACATTTTCTTGCAAGGCCTTTGTTTTATTCTGTTTTTTTTTTTGAGATCTTTCCTTACTGCTTTATCTATTTACTTAGTATAAGTAGGGCAAAGTAATATTGGCTGCTTGCTGTGTTTGTTTTATTTTGTATTACCCTAAGGGGGCATTAATTCATTTTCACCCTCTCCCTTTGCACGTTTGTGCGGATCCGAAGGGGGTAGTTAGAAACGATTAGTGTTTTCTTCTTAGCGGGACCTCCTTGGGGATTTCATCACCCCAAGGGATGATCCCAACCACGCGTACCAGCGGGATATATAAAGGGGGGAGAGCCAAAGCTGTACCCCATTCCAGTTGCGTCATAATTGGTGAAGCGTTGAAGCTAGGGTGATACCTAGATAGACGTGAAGAGTTGGTCCGAGCCTTTCAGTATCTCGCTGGGGTTCCTGACTCACGCTTGTGATAGACTGGTGTTCACAGTTTGTGCCTCACGTACCGAGTGTATATCGAGGACTCCCTAGAAACTTTGTTCAACCTAGAGTAAGACATTTGCTGAACATACCCCTTAACACTAATCATAGGATTGTGCTTGTTTAAAGTGTCTTTCTGCGAAAAACCAGTAAATTTTGATAAGTCAAAACCGTCATTGAATCATTTTTCCTTGCCAAAATTTCTCATCCAAACCAAGTTGCTATTTTTCTGCAGAGGGGCAAACTTTCCCCCTGTTTCAACATTTTCCACTGCAGAGGTGCAAACTTGCCCCCTTGTTTTAGCACTTTCCACTGCAGAGTGGCTAACTTGCCCCCCTATTTCAGCATTTTCCACTACAGAGGGGTGAACTTGCCCCCCTGTTTCAGCATTCTTCATTGCAGAGGGGCGAACTTGCCCCCCTGTTTCAGCATTTTTTCCTCAGAAGTGCGAATACGCCCCGCTAAACAAACAGTTTCATCCATTTGATCATTCCAAACCTTCGTTTAACCACCCCAAGTCTCTGTTTGACAATTTGATCATCCTAAACATTCATCTATCCAAATCTAGTATCACCCAAATCCAATCATCCAATCAAATCCAATCCAATCCAAATCATCGAATTGGTACATCATCAATTGATCCAAACAAATTCAATCAATTCAATCTTCATCTACATCATCAAATTGATCCATCCACAAATCCTCATCCAAATCATCAAATTGATACGTCATCAAATCATCCATTCCAATTATCAATTTTGAAGGTTTTGACTTTTATGCAAAAACTTTCAGAGGCCATAACTTCTGACTCGGATGTGGGTTTTGGCTGAAATTTTATGGGTGGTTGCATTATGAGTTTGCATGCAAATTCCCAACCTATCATAGGTTGAACCCCCTTTCTAGCACATTTTTGAACCCCCAAAGTTTCATCTTGACCCTCAAAATCAGAATTTAGTGTTTTTTTCCAATTTTTGAAAAAACACTTTCGTTAATAACTCTGAATCATTGTCTCAGATTTGGGATCTTATTTGGCAAGTCATCCAATCTTAGTATTGGGTATATGTTGGAAAAAACTTTGACTCTCAAACGTATTCCTATGAAGTTTCCTAAAATGGAAAAATTTGACAATTTTTGAAAACTACCAAATTTGGCAAAAATTTGATTGTCAACACCTTGCGTCCTCTAGTTGAAACCCATGATCTTGGTTTCAAATCAATCCTATCATATCCTCTGATACAATCCCAATCTAAGCCCCAATCTAGTTCTAATTTGAGCGTTAATCCCATCATCCCAATCTGAGCTTTCATCCAATCCCCATATCAGCTTTTAATCCATCCTAGTTCTCTATCTGTCATCTATTCTTTCCTGCTAATCTTTATCCATCATGAATCCTTATCCCCCTCTCACATGACCAATAATAGTAGTCAAGGGGAATCCTAACTCCATTGATGATGATAACGAGAATCTTGTTGATCATGAAGATTGTTATATAGATCCCATTGACGCTATCATTTCTAATAAGCTCTCTCCAACCGCCTTCCAAAATCCCACTACTTATTCAAAATATCCCACCATGCCTTCATCCACATCTAGTAATGTTTCTTATGCTACCCTTGACAAGGGATAGCCAACATCCTCACCATCAACATATTCATCATGTCCTCCCTTTCAACCTCTATCCTATCCAACATCCACTTCCTCTTATCCTCATCATCATCAACAATCCCAATACCTCTACCTTAATCCCACATCCCAATATTCTCATCCTAATCCAACACTCACACATTCCTATCACAATCCCCCATCCCAATATTCCTCCTATCCTAATCCACCATCTCAATCCTCTCATCCTTATCTACCATCCATATTCTCCTATGCCAACCCACCATACATGTCATCCTATGGTGGTCCACCACCTCAATCTTCCTGTTCTAATCCAACATCCACATCTTCCTAAATCACCCTCCCTTTTCCCACATTATATCTTAATCCTCCATCTCCTCCAACCACTCCTAGTCCCCCATCTAGTCCCATCCACTCATCTAATCATAATCCTCCATCTCCTTCTAGTCCTCCATCTAGTCCCATCCCTTCATCTAATTCTAATCCTCCAATTCCTAATCCTAATCCTCCATCTCCTCTTAGTCCTTCATCCATTCCCATCCCTTCATCTAATTCTAATCCTCCAATTCTTAATGCTAATCCTCCATCTCCTCTTAGTCCTCCATCCATTCCCATCCCTTCATCTAATTCTAATCCTCCAATTCCTAATCCTAATCCTCCATCTCCTCTTAGTCCTCCAGCCATTCCCATCCCTTCATCTAATTATAATCCTTCATCTCCTCCTAGTACTCGATCCAATCCCATCTCCACATCTAATCCTAATCCACCAATTCCTAATTCTAATCACAATCCTTCATCTCCTCCTAGTTCTACATCTAATACTCATCCACACATCCAGTCATATCATACTCCAATTCCTAATCCTAATCCTAATCCTCCATCTCCTCCTATTCCTCCATCCAATCCTAATCCATCAATCCCTAATCCTACATCCATTCCCATCCCTTCATCTAATCCTAATCCTCCATCCAAACACATCCCACTATCTAATCCTAATCCTCCATCCATTCCCATCACTCTACCTAATCCTACATCCCTACCAAATGTTGCCCAAGGACTCATGCAAGAAGAGACATCATGCCCTCCCACTCTATCATGTACTGTCAGCAGTGACGAGGGCCTCCTCCATCCTAGACCTATCCCACCCATCGCCATTCCTAACATTGTCCAAATGGTTGAGCTAGTCAAACCCATCAAATCCATTAAATCCCCATATTCTACTCCTAGAATATGTCACCAAATTAGAAAAAAACATCTACCTAAGTAAATTCCTATCTATTTTAGGATGGTTCTACTTTTGATTCAAGTGAAAAATCTGATTCCAAGAATATCATGAAATCCACTGTAGTTTTCAACCCACATTTCAGATCCATTGTGTCTAAGTATTGAGGAAGGTGCATAAAATATTTCCACAAGTGAAGCTTGAGTAAAATGAATGAATGATAATGAAAAGAAAGAAACTTCAAAGGAAAACTCAATATCAAATGGGTAATCAAGTATCTCTATCGGGGCTATGGATTCTTGGCTGGAAGTAGAGCAATGTTTTGAGAGAACTAGAAGTATCTCCATTGGGGCTATGGATGCCTATCTGATAGCAGAGCGTACCCAAGATTTTATTGCACGATAGTTAAAGGAATCAACCTATGTAGCTTTAATCTTAGGTATAGTTGTTAGGAGCAGAGAAAGTATCTATAAAAGAATGATGCACAATATACATACACACTCAGATTCAGAAATAATTCATGAGAACATACATTTGAGATTCCAGCTCAACCTTATTTGAGATATATCTGATCTTATTCAAGTTAGCATGATTCATAAACCAAGTAGTTTTAGGGTGACTGAAATTTTCTTTGGGTATCTTGAAAATGGGTAAACCATTTTCCTAGCCGAGTTGCCATTTGTTATGCCTTGCATAACCACCCCATCTTTTGCCTTGGTCAAAATCAGTCCCCCTTTATATTTTTATCCTTGGTTGTTTTTCAAACAACATTTGGAGTCTTTCTTTTCCAACACTTTGTTTTTCTTTGGTTTGCTCTATCAGAATCGGAGCCGGAACCGAATCAGGTTTTAAGAACTTCTTTCAAAACTCATTCCGATTCCCATCCCGAAAATTTTTCTTTTTGACTTTATTGTTTTGTGTTTTTTGGAGCCGGAGCTGGGGCAGAAGTTAAGTCCATTTTTATTTGAATTTTCAAAATCCATTTCCCTTCTAAATCCGCCCACTTTTTGGTCTTTTGTTTTAAACTAGGGTTTGTATATTAAGTTTTCTTGTTTCGGTCTTTTTATTTTATTTTGATTTTTTTCTTTGCTTTATTCTTTGTTGGTAGACCCAGACCCGAAATGGGAACCAACTTGGAAAGTTAGACAAGTTTCTAGAATTTTTTTTGTTTCAATTCCGCTCCCGCCGTTTCTTGGTTGTTGAATTTACTGAAGTCACATAATAGTAATGTGACAGTTCCTTCTATAGTTTCGACTCTGCTCTACTGCATTTACTACGTTATCATAGGTTCCATGCATGCATGAAAATTTGAGTTGTTACCTTAATTCAAGATTAACGCGTAGTTGTTACCATTATTTTTAAGAGATTGAAGAGTGAACCAGAGTTGCAGTGAAGCTTTTATGCGAGTGAATCGATTCAAAGAGAGATAGTTGCATGCGGATTTCTTCAGGAAGTTAACCTATTTATTTGTGTTTGAGGTAGGGTTTCCTATTCTCATTCTTCTTTTTATTTTTGTGTTTTCTATTTCTATTCATTTTGGATTGATTGGCTTTGGGTGACTTCACAAATTCCTCGGTAATTTTGTGTGTTTCGGTTTGTTTCTCTTTTGTTTAAGTTTTCTTGTTTTAATTTGACTTTTCTCGTTGTTTCTCATCTGTTTGTTTTTCAACATGGTCGTTTTCACGTTTTAGTCATGACTACATCGTGTTGCCCTAGTTTGTATATGCATAGGTTAATCACAGTTTTTATAGTGAGTAGGGTTTGGTAAATGGTTTTTTTTACCTAGGAATCTATTGCGTATTTGGTCTGGTTAATTTAAATAAGGTTAAATTTTTGCCCTAGTTGCTATATATCAAGGGTTTTTAGTTTAGAGTTTTGACGCATTTTTGTGTTCATTTTTTAAATTTAAATATGATGCCCTAAAAGGTATAGTCATCTTTCGGTCATATGGGGATGGCCTTATTAGGTTATGTTTAAGCCCCTTTCATGTTGATATGACCTAGTCCCTAAATTATGAAGTTATTTATCAAACTATTAAAATCACTTATGATGTCATGATTATTATAGGTGAAAGAGGGATCAGAATCGATCTAGACCTTGAAATATGGTTTCCAAGAAGTATCAATTCCATTTTCATCCCATCTCTGACTCCGCTTACAGTATGAATCATTCTTTCAAAATAACGATAACTTGGTGGGAAGTGGAACCATAACTGAATATGAAATTAGAAAATCTAAAAGAAAACCAAATTAGTTTCCATTTTGGTTCTGGTTCTGGTTCCAATTCTAGTTACCATTCTAGTTCTGACTCTGGTCCTGCTTGTTATTATTGTAATCTTAATAACATCTTTGGCTCTGAGCCCAATAGTGTTTTAAAGGAGGATGTTTAGAATTTTTTTATGCTTGGTTCTGCCTCCGCTATCTATATAAAGGGTAAGGTTTTAAGGCATATTTTGTGATGTTTATTCAAGCATCTAATTAGAGGTTATTTTACAGGAAAGCTAAATAATGTCAAGAGTATCAAGAGAAGCTTCCCAAAGGAATCGGCTTGCAGAAACATCAAAGGAAGAAACTAAGCCTAAGAAGATTAAGTCGGAGCAGCTACCTTATACTTTGAGGTATAATCATAGGGGTCCTATTGTCACTACAACCAAAGTGGAATCAGATTGGTTTGATATAACTGACACCAATCTAGGCTCATAGAATTTTGGGGAGTTGTATTCAAAAACATTCATTGAGGATATAACAAGGAGAACTCAAAGAATAGTTGAGATTGGCTTGGCTCACATCACCTTATTTCCTCTGTCTATCTAGTGCGCGTTATTGATTATGACAGCAGCAGGAGCTTACAATTCGGCCACTAGGAAGTGTATGGATTCATAGGAAAATGTTATCATTGATCTAACTCCACAAATGTTTCAACACATGTTTAGTGTCCCAGATCTAAAGAGATCATACAATTAAAGGAGGTAGAAGCTTTAGAGATATATAGCAAACACAAGGAGGCCAAAAAAGCTCGCTTGAACAAGAAGTGGTTGAGGATAGAGAAGAAGTCTTTGACCAAGCTTCATGATCAACCAAAGAGGAAAAAATTCTACAAAGAAGTATCAGACCTGATAATGATGTTTTCTAGAGCCTTGGGGAAGAGGGATGCATTTCATTTCAAGGAGTGGATGTTTCCCTTTATTTAGATAATCTTTAATGGCATCCAATAGTTTGATTGGCCAATGATTTTCTCTGATGCTATTCATGACCAGTTAACTAGAATAAGGGAAACCAAGAGCTTCTTTATAACTTCTTATGTTGTCTATGCAATAGCTAGAGGAGGCATCTTTCTAGGTTTTAATAGAGTGGGAATATTTGGAGAAGCTGAGGGACAAAGGAAAGTATGGGATCATTATGATCAACTATCTTTACAAGTATCTGAAACACAATTTAGAAGGGTTAATGATGCATTCTTATATGTAATCATTAACCAGCTTAATGGAGATGCGGGATATAGATCGAGCCAAGAAGCTATGGCCTTTATCACAGAATGGGGATGTTGGTATATCCAATACCCCAAGTTCACTTATTTCAGATTGGATGCATTTGAAGGTCATCCCCACTTACTTCCAAGATGTTGTAGCTGTAATGATGGATATTTGCAAAATAGATTGTTAGTATAATAAAGCATGCATATTAATTAATCCAACAAACAATGAAATAATCAAGAGGACATTAATGATAAGGATTAAATAAAATAAGTGAGACTTTATTTAATTATAAGAAGACTTTGATAATTAGTGACATATTAAATAAATAAATAAGATTTATTTATTTAATAATCATGAAGGATGAAAGATCATGAATTAATTAAATAATTATGAATTATTTAATTAATAGTTGAATGTGGGTTAGAAACATAATTAAAATGTCATAATTATGCTAGGATGAAAGGTGGTAAAATATTGCTTGCGGGCTTTGGTCATTTTTATGTGTCTACATTTGCCCCTCTTTGTCATAATGCATCTTGTCACATTGTGGCAAAGAAAACAAGTCCAGAATATGCCCCAGTGAAGGTAGGAAGTGCCTTTGCCCCCTCAGGAAAATTTTTGAGTTTCAACTCGGGGTCAGAAAAAAATTTGGAAAGTGTCCCGATTAATCAAATTAATTAGCAGACAAATTATGGCACGAATGGTTTCGAGAATGGAGGACGTTAATTCAGCAAAAATGCCAAACAAAGGTAGTCAAATGAGCCTCTAGTATAGACCTACTAGGTCAAAACCCTAATTTTTAGCCTATAAATAGGTTGAAAAGGCAAAAACAAGTGTCATTTGCTCATTTGTTATATAGAAATTTCAGAGATCAGAGCTCAGAGAGACGATGGTGATTCTAGTGACAACCCACTATAGATACCTTATGCAGACCTTCCGATGACCCGAGGGCGTAGAGGCGCTGATAAGTACCCTATCGAACTTTTCAATTTTTAAATTTGATGCATTTATGACAATTTAAGGGGGGATAAATAGATGCGCTGTGACACAAATGATGTCACGTAAGCCACAAATTCCATCACGTTCAATGCTTTTTTTTGTGTTGCAATGCAAGTGCCCTGGGTAGCTAGGTTATTTTGTTCAAGTCCGTAAACGCGAGGGGAAATGATGCAAGAGCCAAATTGCAATGCAATTGAGGCGATCTACAATGCAATTTCCAAGTCAAACACCACAATTGAAAAATTGCAACCCAACTGCCATGTGGATTGCCACAATCATTGTTAGGTTGCATAATTGATAGATAAAGTGACCCATTGGATATGTTACAATGCAAGTGCCATGTGTAGAGCCGCAATTGATTAGTTATGACACATTTGTGGTCAACGTGATGCAATTGTGGTTGACTAGAGTTGACTTGGGTTGACCTTAGTTTTAGATGTATTTTGAATTTAGTAATTTTGACCCATGTGTGCTAACTCTTGTCCTTGCCTATGCAGAGTCAACTAGTGCTGATTTATACCCAAGAGTTCAGGCTGGTGACATACACCTTTAGAGAACATTTTAGCACTAGGGAGAGGCAGCGCCTGATGTCACTGGGTTTATACTACATTTCCTATATGCCCATTATTCGAGCAAATAGGGGTTTGTTGATAGTGCTTTGTGAGAGGTGGCACTCAGAGACGTGCTCTTTTCATCTGCCTATAGGAGAGGCGACAGTCACCTTAGAGGATGTGTACCCTATTTTGTGCATACCAATCTATGGAGAGAGGGTTCTATATGACCCACGCCGAGGGTGGAAGGCCCTACTAGATATGTATGAGGATGTTGGTGGTGCCCAATTGGGTATGGATGATTATGAGATAGGTTGGGATGTTGTAGCCAATCGGTTTCCTAGGTAAGATTCCATGTTGATGACACTGATTGTTGGATTATTGATTCCAGATCACCGCGGTCATGGATTTCCCATTGGATGGGGGGATGTACTAGTCTGGATGCGAGGGAAGAGGACCATTTTTTCTTGGGGGCCTTGTTTGTCGGCCATGCTATATTATCAACTAAATGAGGTCATTTATCACTAGGGCCAGATTATCAATTGTGGGAATACCCTTCTCATGATCTGGCATGGGAGCATATTCCTATCTTTCGACCACCAGTATAGATGCACCACCTGAGTGATGGGATGCCATATGTCTACCTGTATGTGGGTTCGGTCAGTCAGACTCATGTTGGAGATACTGAATACTCGCATCATAGGATTTACACCATGATTAGTTTTGTCTGGAGGCCTTATAGAGATTGCGGTCAATGGCCAGATGAGGATGGCCACTTATCATTGTGCAAACAATTTAGATACCTGATCGGTTGTACAATGCAAAGTTAGCATATCATAGAGATGTACCTACCCTAGCAACTGCTACGGTAGTTCGAACAATAGTAGGATGTGCCAGTAGGCATGATAGAGTATGCATGGTCTTCTAGAGAGACCATATGGGGGCCACCCATATCAGTGATAGTAGTCGAGCAGTAGGTAGATGGCTTAGTTGCAGTTCCATGGATGTGGAGGGGAGGTCCAACAGATGTAGGAACATCTACTGAGTTTGACGCTTGGTGGTAGATTCATAGGCCCATCCCACTAATAGATCTGGATGGTTCGTCGCCTATAGATTGGAGGTATGTTATCCCACGAGTACTGAGGAGAGGCCGAGGTGGGAGGGATGGAGGTAGAGATGGAGGCAGGTTAGACAAGGGTCAAGGAGATGGAGGCTGCGGTGGGGGAGATGATGGGGGTGGTGGGGGAGGAGGGGATGGAGGAGGAGGAGGGATGATGGAGGGTGGAGGCAGCCCAAGAGAGTTAGGCAGAGGGTGGGTGGTCCACCATTGTCACCCATCCGAGAGGAGGGCGAGGAGAAAGAGATTCCAGCCGAGCCGAAGGTAGGGGAGGAGGTCAGAGGGGATGAGGAGGAGGTGGAGGTGAGGGTTGAGGAGGTGGTGGAGGTGAGGGTGGAGGAGATGGTAGAGGAGGATCCATTTTTCAGAGGATGCCTCTTGATATAGATGTGGAGGTGATCTGGGTAGAGGAGGAGGATGAGGCAGATCAGAGACTATGGGAGTAGCTGATTTCTAAGGATGAGGAGGGTGAAATATCATGGAATTTTTCCTGCCAATGCTATCATTGATCATAGGATCACTGATCTTCATATCAGACTCGATGCGGCCTTGGCAGCAGAGTTAGAGGTTACCCGGGTGGAGAGGGATCAGTCCATCCTCCGACAGGAGTCAGATCAGTGGGTTACCAATTTCTTCGAGTTATGCTCAGGGCCGATAGGGGACATGGCTAGAGAAATGGCTAGGATGGTAGAGAGCAGGGGGCAGTACAGGTTGCTATATGAGCAGGTAGTTCCCCCAGAGAGACGGGACCCAGGGTTGTCTCGATCCTACAATAGGACAGGCAGTGGCACCCAGACACACAGTAGCAGCAAGTCACATAGTAGTAGTCATACCAGTGTTGGGGGGTCCACTACATCAGGTCAGTCATAAGGCCACATGTCACACAACTCTCATAGGCACTCATCGAGCCATAGCCATAGGTCAGAGCATGGTCACAAGTCAGTGTCATTAGGACACTAGATAGAGTAGAGCCAACCTCATGTTACCGAGGCCTCGAGTTGTCAAAGTCAAATGTAGGACACACCTCCTATTTAGGTCACTTTACACATGCTTGGTCAGCCACAACTACCTCACATTTCACGTCCATGGGACAGAGGAGGGACATCATAGGAATTATTTCTAGACACTTTTATATTTTGATATTCGAGCCTACGAGCTCCATTTTTGGGATATCATATGACTCTATCTTGTGACATTACATTTTTGATATTATATATGTGTGATGCAGTTTTGATGTGGTCTATATGATTGTTATGTGTTATGGTATTTTATGCTTTATCACATCCTATATTATGCTTTTATGATGCTATAAGATGCATGGATGTTATGCTTATGCTTATGAAAATAATTATAGATGTGGTTATGTATGTATGCAATGTGTAATGCTATGATGATGTGATTCTTATATGCTAATGTAAATGTTATTTATGATGCCTATATGTTGATGCAAATTATGGTAATTAATTTGAGATGGATGAATGTAAATGATAGCATTATGTAATGTGAGTTATGGTATTTGATTTATGTAGATATGAAATGAGATTATGAAATGCTCATGTAATCATGTATGCAACTTTGTTTTTTTGTATGTCACAGGATATCATCAGAGAACGAGTGAATAAAAGGTGAAGATTGATGTTAGTGTGAAGAAAGATATGCATGTTAGTGTGGAAATTAAAATAATTCAAAGCTTTGATATAGTGTTATCCTAGCTGTTGCTCTTCATCATTGGGCAAAAAATGTCATGATGGTTGAGAAACACTATGATATGACGTAGATCAATAGTGTGCAAGGTCAAACCATCACATAGATCAACAGTCGTAGACAAGGATGATCATGATTCATACAAGGAACACAATTTCCCCTAGTCACTTTGTCATGAACAACTGCCAGAAAAACCAAATCAATCATGAGACGTCGCTTCTTCTCTAAATCTTGACGTAAGGACATCCTTGAGAAACTAGCCACATGATAGTAAAAAACAGACAATAAAATCACCATACTACATCGTTGCTTCTCTAAATCCTGAGGAAAATAATAGCGGAGTGATTTAAAAAGACAAGGATAATCATCATGATATGTCATGGTTCCTAAGACATAAGGAACAAATATCATGATAATCATCAAAAAGACAGATAAATTTTGTCAAGTGTTTTCCAAGTGTTTTAATATTAGGTTTGCCAAATGTCAAGCGATATCAAATTTAGGAAGGACACATTCTGAATGATGTTGATATCTAGGAGATCGATTCTCAGAGTTAGGAGAAATCATCAAAATTTCATATGATGATGATGATGCTTAGGAGAGACACATCCACAAGCATAGAGAAATAATGAGAGTTTCTTTTCAAAAGGACGCATGTAAAGAAGAACCCAAAAATTTTCCATGGTAAATTATCTTGATAGGATTTTCACTACATGTCATTGCTGACATGTTGAATTGACTGAAAAGTGCTGATGAAATAGATGTCCAATAGACTCATAGTTCGATGTTGCCATAAGATTTTCTTGATTTGAAGATAGTTTGATGTGTGTGAAAATGTTGTGCCATGAACCCTAATGGACTGACCTAGTGCGGCCTCGGGGGTCCATTGATTGATGGCCTTTCCTATGTCGTGCACTCAGAGACCTCATAGTTTGAAATGGCCAATGACATTGTCTAAAGAACAAAATTTTGAATCATGATTTTATTTTGACCAACCTAGAAAGACTAACCTAATGTCTCGAGGATTCAAAGATGAATCTTGCCTACATAGAAAATGCGTAGAGACAATATAGTTCAGACATGGACAAAATATTGATTGCTACGATCGATTGAATTGATCAGATAGACATTGAATTTGACTCTATTTATGGATTTTCTCAGGATATTTTCAAATTTTTAGATCTTTTTTCAAGACTTTTTCAAATTTTTAGGACTTTTTTAAGGACTTTTTCAGATTTTTAGGGTGTTTTTAGGACTTTTCTAGAATGCGGGATCATGTGCGACACCCACTGCTGTTACATGAGAAAGGTCTTGCCCCCAGATAGATCAAGGATTACCTGATTCAAATGATATGGAGATAGGAAGACAAAGGGAAAAGGAAAGGATATGCAAGGGATGATGTCAACCAAATGCCAACCATGGCCAAAATCGACAGGACTTAGGATGGATGTCATGAATGTGTCAGGCCTTTTTTATTATGAAAAATGGATAAAGGTCAATTTTAGTAATAGTAGATGGTGAAGCAACAATCGACTACACATGGCACTTGTTTTCCAGGTTTTCACCATGGTACTTATCCAAAGCGCCTGTTTGCCAGGGTTTCACTATTGGATGAATTCACTTCTTTTTACTATTTTTGTCATTTTTTTTGGATGTCACCAAGACACCTGTTTGCCAGGTTTTCATGGTTGGGTGAAATTTTTCTCTTTACTATTTTTAATGTTTTCTGATTTATTTTTATTTTCTTTTTGGTGTTACCATGACGCCTGTTTGCCAGGTTTTCATCAAGGGACGATTTTTTTGATTTTTTTATTTTTTTGTATTTTTGCATTTTTTTTGCCAGATAGCCTTGATGCTTTATATGACCACTGGCTATGTCGAATCATTTGATGGTTCCGATGTAGATATTGGTGCCATAATATGCCAATAGTGACCTTTCTGAAGCAATTGCCTTGTTAGGATGATAACACTTGCATACAACTTATTAATGTCATTCTGATCCTTGTTGATACTAGAGTTGGCCTTATCTGAATATGCACATCGTGATAGAGTGCCATGAGAGTCCTTATGATAGAGAGTTGCTGCCAAGATGTGATGGATTTATGACATGGGATGTTTGGTATTTAAGGAGGATGTAGGATTATGATGGATGATGGTGGACATGGACGGGTTGGTGGGATGTTTGGATGTAGTCATTTTTATTCTCCAAAATTGGGGTAATGGATGATGGAGGTTGGATTTTTGATGGCGTTTGAAACCAACACTTTTATATGTCTTTCTTGATGTTCATTTTGAAGGAGGTGGACATTAATTATATGTGGGAGTCCTCTTGTGCTGTGGCTCCACATTTTTATTGACTTTTGGCATATTTTCTTTGCCTAATTCATTATTTTCTTAACTTAACCCATTTTGTTTTGGGATCCATTTTTGCTTCATTTTTCCATTTGTATTTTTGATTGATTCCATGACTTTTGACATTTGATTTTGGAATTGGGGTTTGTAATACTTTTTTTGGTTCCAAAAGGAAGGTTTATTCATGATGGAATGATGGCTTGGTGTGTGGAGGGAAGGGGTATTGGCAACATTCTTATGACAAGGACTACTCATGACACCCATTTTGATGTTTGTACTAGATAAAGTTGCCCCCAGTATCGAGGAGGGACCACTAACATCATTTAATTTTTTGACTGATGAATAGCCAAGACCTTAATGTTTATAATGTGCTTGAAATTGTATGGGTTCCATAATTCCTTCCTCATTTAGGCCTAGTCATTTTCCTTGATAATGCATTTTTTGACATATTTTGTTGGTAATGGGATACTTTTTACTTTCGAAGCAAGATGCTAACCCATCCTTATTGTCAAAATTAATACTCAAAATCTTCTCATCTATAAGAAATCCTGCTCTGAAAAAGATAGATGATCCTAATTGATAGGATGTTGTAGTTTCACTCACATGTTGGAAAAATTTGTGATTAATATCTTTAGTCTGATTTGGTGACATGTCGAACTCCTGTGATTCTGCTAGTGCTTCAAATTCTATGTCAAAACTGTCTTCATGGTCATTGTCATAGAGCCCACTGAATTCAGCTATAGCTTGATCATTTGCAAATATGTCCATGCTAGAAGACTCTTGTTCTAGTGGTAGATCATCTATGTGTCCCATGGAGTCAAGTGTCTCACTTTTGGAAGTGTCAATATCCAAATTTTGGATAGGGTCATGTTCAAGTGTTTGATCGTGACTGGTATAGAGGTCAAGGAGTGGATCATTTTGGACTTCTTGATCAAAGATAGGTGCATTTTGAATGTCATGATTGGAAATAAGATCTTGACCAAGGATAGGATCATCTTGAATGACATGGTTTTGGATGGAATCTTGAGCAAGGATAGGTGTATTTGGTATGCCATGATTGTGTAGGAGGACTTCTTGAATGGACATGTAGATGGGGTCATGGGATAGAATACTTTGATCTTGAAATGACAAGGATGTTATGATGTTGTGTTATGGAATTTCCTCTCGACATGTATCCTCAAGTGTAGGTAAGAATATGGGACTTTGGAGACCATGACCAAATATGTTTTCATGACAAAATGGAATTTCTTGGAATGGATTGGTGTCTAATGGACTAGGATATGCCATGGATGTTTGGACTTGGTTGAGGGATGATGGGCTAGGATAGGACATGAATGCACGACACGGATATGATGTGGATGGAGGAATGGGATATGATGTGAATGGAGTATTAGGATATGACATGGGTGGAGGACTAGGATATGATGTGGATGGAGGATTAGGATATGACATGAATGGAGGACTAAGATATGACGTGGATATGTGGAAGGGATGAGTGTATGATGGACTAGGATTGATGGATGGTTGGATTCTCTTGTCGAGGTTAGGGTGGGTAATGAAATTTTATTGTGACTTAGTGTTGTGGATGGTGTTAGGGGACTCCTGATAGTAGATGGATAAAGGAACAAGACTCATGGATTGTTGGTAAGATTGATAAATGGATGGAGTACTAGAGGTTGAGGTGAATTTGGACTTTGATTAGAGGTATAGTTTTTTGAATTCTTCAACTAGTTGTGCTTGACCATTACTAATGAATTGGCATTCAATTTGACTAGAAAGTATTTTATAGTGACTTGAAGACATGATGGTGGATGGAATCAGACCAAGACTATGCAAAGTGATAATGAGGACAAAAGGGAATGCCAAATATAAAGTGGTAATGAGTTCCTTATACCAAATGACCTTTAGGAAAGGTTTTCTAACCACTCAAAGCTTTGGCCAATGTCTCAATTTGGATTGTCAAAGGACTGGTTTGAAGGACAAGATGACAAGGTGATATTTCCACACTAGACTTATGAGTTGGAAATGTCTCACAAGAGGGCAATAACTAAGGACTGATTTGTTTTGACTTGGTCCTATGACAATGTATTTTTGAGACAATGGTTTGACAAAGGAAGGAAATTTTTCCTATCCCAAAGGTGTAAATTTGAGGCCTTAAGACTTTTCCTATGATGATGAGGATGACGGATTGAAAGATAAATGTAAATACAAAGATGGATGACTTGGACAAGTGTTGGTTTTGGTCTGGATAGAGGCTACTAGAAAAGATGCCAGGAAATCCTGGTTATAAATTTTTGGCCCCGGGTTTCTGACACCAATAATGTTTCCCTAAATGACAGGAAAATGTGTCACTACAAGTTTCAAATGTGTTGTAGTGTCAAATGTGTCATTATAAGAAAAAATGCATTTTAAGATGGAAAATGCATTGCAAAACAATCATATGTGTCTCATAATCTAGCAAATGTGTTGCACAATAATTGATGCGTTGCAAGATTTGACAGGTGTTCGGCAAATATGGCATTTTAGAAATGCAAATGTGGTCTGATAGAGCAATTGCATTGTTTCAGAGGGTGATATCAGCTTGATAGAGCATATGCAGCTCAGTATAAAGAAATTGCGGTTCAAAAGTGCGAATGCGACATTTTATTAGGCAAATGCGTCAAATGACAGCCGATTGCGGTTTGACAAAGCATATGCAACTCAGTATTAGGCAATTGTGTTTTGATATTTTGCAAATGTAGCTCAATATATCGAATGCGGTTCAGGATGATTTATATGTGGCTTATAAGAGCAATTGCGGCTCAATGTACAATGATTGTAGTTTGACAGAGAGCTTGCGACTCAATAGAGCAATAGCGGCTTAGAATAAATTTACGCAAGTTGACCAATTTTTTCTAGATTTAGGCAAGTTTGATGTTCATTTGTTGAGTTTGTTGATTTAGACAAGACATAAAATCTAAAACATTGAGTGTATGTTCAAGGATCGAGCATGACCCTTTTTTATTTTCACTGGTATTTGAACAAGAAGACACTTCAAATAGACTCACTGTTAATGGTCAAAGGGTCATCATAGCAATCACAACCCACAACTTAAAATCATGTCGACTCACACAACCATGTCACCCGCTAGAGGGTGCCCTGGTTTTTGTCTTTTCCAGGTGTGTACTCAAGGTTAGATTTCTCGATCCCTTGAGTAAACAATATGTGGTGAATATATGGTGAGTCTTGGCGGAAAATTCTTCCCTCCCCTTGCACTATGATTGAAATGATGTTTGGATACTTACATGAATTTATTTCTACACCATGGTTCATAGTAAAGGTTTATGTTTAGTGTGGCAATACATAAACTCCCTTAGGAGAAATCCCAATCTTTAGAACAAATATTTTTGGGATGGTTATCTTGCTCACTTCTGTTGAATATGGGTTTCCCCAAAATTCACTTTTGATTATAGTGGGTTGGAAAACCTAGCTTTGGTTGTTCCCACTTAGGTCATTCCTATAGGGTGAGTACTTTTTCCCACTACAAAAGGCCTTCTAAAGGATTTAATAAAACATAAAATGCATAAAGATGAAATAGGTAAGTCTGGTGTTTTGATCACCTAGTAAAGGGGAAAGCATATACCTATTACCCAACAAGCAGAGCAAACAAATGGTTCAATTTTAAATCCAAATGACAATTTTCTACACTAAGTAACGATGTTGCTTCATAAAAAGCATTGGATTCATTTTAACCAACATAAAATAAAGTTTAGTGACTATCCTAGGATTGATAAATTTCAAATTTAATTGTCTATCCTAGAATTGGTTCATTTTAATCTCCATACATCAATAAAACTATTGGTCATGGTCGTGTCGGATCCAGACAACAATTTAAGAATGAGAATAACTAGTCATTTGCGGCATGAAATAGCAGATGCGGCTCAGTATTGTATTTACGGTTCGGGTTCTGGAAAATGCGGTGCAAAAGGTCAGTTACGGCTCTCGAAGTGTCAAATGCGGTTTGACAGAGCACTTGCATGGCATAGGCTAGCAGCTGCATCATTCCATACTCCTATACCTGTAAAACAAAAATTAAGGTCATACAAGAACCTACAAAGATGTGTTAATGGGTCGGGCTCACCAATGTAACAATGGATATCTGCAAAATAGATTGTTAGTCTAATCAAGCATGCATATTAATTAATCCAAAAAACAATGAAATACATTAGAGATAAATTGAGAAAATGAATGAAACTAGAATAGTCTCACCCAATCTTCTCTCCTCCATGATTGATTTCCATTGTACCTCCTTAAGCTTGTTGTGGTAATGGATGCCCTCATATTTTTGAGAAAACTCTATATGCCTAGTCCTAAACAAAGCCTTTGAAGGATTTTTCAATAAACTAAATGCAAAATATAAATTTAATTCTACTATGCAAGTAATTACTAAGCCTAAAGATGATATTATAAAATTGCAAGAGATAACAATAAGAGATTGCGAGGTCAAGAGATGTCAAAAATGAAATTAAGATTGTCATTTTATAGAAAATGCCTTCTTGAACGGACGGATGAGATGAGAGATTGGAAAAATGCCCTAGAATCAATGGTTAAGATTCAAAATCGCAACTCTCAATTAGGGTTAGGGTAAAATCCCCAAATGTGTGGACAAGATTTAATTTAGGAAATTAAATCAATGGTGGAGAGTAAATGTGATATTGAGACGAAATTAGTAAAAATCAAGAGATAAGAGGATGAGATTTTAGCAAATTAGTAATTTTAGAAATTACTTGATTTGTAGAAGAATCTTTCCATTTTGAATTAAATTAATTCAAAATATGTATTTTGTGAGATAATAAGTAATTGATTTTTGAAATTAATTACTAAAAGAAGAATCATTTAACTATGTGAGACATTTTTAAATAAATTGTTTTATTTAAAAATAAAGAAGTGTCACATACAACAATTAAATAATTAAGAATAATTATTTAATTTAGGAGAAGTAGTTAATTAATTAAATAAATTAATGAATCTATTTAATTAAGAGAAGATTTAAGAATTAGTGACATATTAAATCAATATATTTAAAATATATTTATTTAATAATCAGGAGGACATTAATGATAAGGATTAATTAAATAAATGAGACTTTATTTAATTATAAGAAGACTTTGATAATTAGTGACATATTAAATAAATAAATAAGATTTATTTATTTAATAATCATGAAGGATGAAAGATCATGAATTAATTAAATAATTATGAATTATTTAATTAATAGTTGAATGTGGGTTAGAAACATAATTAAAATGTCATAATTATGCTAGGACGAAAGGTGGTAAAATATTGCTTGCAGGCTTTGGTCATTTTTATGTGTCTATAGTAGCAACAAGATGGTTCTAATGGAATTTGTATATCAAGATCTGGGGGTCAATGCCCAATTTGGGTTGAAGCACAAAATAGGGTGTCATAAGTTTCCCATGCAATTGGGTGAATACAGCTACCAACATCATGTGGGAGATAAGGTAGTTTGTAGTGAATTGATACATCTTAAGCTAGGTGTGTACATTGTTCGAAAGCACTTTGATCGAAGGAAGAAAATGAATGCCTTGTTGCCTTCGGTTTTTGATAAACATTTTAACCTATTAGAGGATTTCTGGAGTGATCTTCAATATGAGTATGACCTCAGGAAAAGGAATTATGAGAGGTTACCCATCTCACTCATGGTAGAATTTGGGATCAAAGATGGCATTCATGATACATTAGTAGATGATGGAGTTGTGTTAGATCCATCATATGAACCATTATATGTTAGCACCAAAATTTTGGATCCGGTGGATTGGGATGGTGAGGAGACCATTGATATTAAAAAAATAGGGAGGCTAGTCTTGGATAGAATTATCCACTGGGTTGTCCTAAGAACCAAAGCTCCTCAGGGACCAGCTCCTAAGAAGGGGAAGGGACACAAAATAATCAAGAGTAAATTGCCTTCTGAGGAGCCCTTGGAATTATTCCCTCCAGAAATTGAAGAGATTGAACTTGAAGCCTCTACCCAAGAGTTACCTGGAGTGCAAGAGGAGGATGCCCAAACAGGACCGATGGTTTCCATATCAGAAATAGGTGAGTCATCTGCTCAAGTCCCTCTTACAAAGAAACCAAGCGGAGAAATTCTTGAAGGAACTCTTCATGGTATAGCTAAAGCATTAAAGGGAAAAGAGAAGGAGCAGGAGATCCATGAGGTGGAAATAGACTCTAATGAGACCTTATCAGAGAAAGATGCACAAGAAAAGATGCCTTTAGAGGAGGAAATTGAGCATGTTTCAATTGAGGAAGATCAATGTGCCTTGTTTGAGGAGGCAAAGAAAGCCTCGGATGCTCAAGCACACGCAAAGGTGATGGAGAAGAAAAAGGAAATTGATGCTAAGGCACAAGTTGATGCCTTACTCCAACAACAACAGGTAGAAGCCAAATGAAGAGTTGATGAAATAGAAAAGCAACAAAGGAAAAAGGAGGAGCTCAAGATCAAAGAAGAAAATGAGAAGCTAGAGTTAATACATAAAATTCATGATCTGGAGGAAGAAAAGGCAAAGCAGCAAAGGGAAAGAGAAGTTCTTATGGCCAAATTGAAGCTTGCTGAAGAGGCCTATAAAGAGAAGGAAGAAGTAGAATGTGTGAAAAAAGAGAAAGATGTTGAGGAGCTGATTAAGCAAAAAAAGGAGAAGGATGATGAGGAGCTGGTCAAGCAGATATAGAAAGAAAAGGAATATGCAGATAAACAAAAGGAATTGGAGGAAGAGAGAAACCGGAAACTCGAGAAGAAGAGATTAGAAGAAGAAAAGTTGAAAAAGGAAGAAGAAGACAAGAGGATACAAGAACAGAAAGATAGGGAGGAATCTGAAAAGCTTGCTCAGACAAATGTGGAACAAGACCAAAAAGATGTACAAGGGGCTGTTTCTCAACCTAAATTAAATATGCCACAACCCTCTACTACTATTGTTGCTTCTTCTTCAACTATAATGACCACTAGTCCAAGTGCTCCCACTTGGTTGAAATTGGATCTTCAGAAGAGATCAATGATAACTTCACAACCTCTCAATTGGGATGATATGATGAAAGAAATTGAAAAGGAAAGGCCCAAGAAGAAGGCCAAAATCCTACATTCCACTAGGCTCACCAACAAAGGAGAAATTATTGCTGAATGTGCCATACCAATGATCGACAAGGATGTAGGAGACATGCAATTGACTAACTACTAGTTGGGCACTGTTAACTTGGGGAGACCCACAAGATATCAATAGATGAACTTGATAGACATGGTAGCTTCATCCACTAAATCAAGAATGATGAAAGATAAGACAAGAAAGGATGATCTTAAGGCTCAATTGGATCAGTTGTATACTTTCTTGAAGAGTGTTTCTACTCCAAGGTCACAACAAAATGCCACCATTGAAACACCAATTTTTATTAGTAAGAAAGAGGTGGATGATTTGGTATAGGTAAGGAGTAAGGAAGAAATGTTGGATAGGTGGACTGATAAGATAAATCAAGAAATAAGTGAGGTGTTGGAAAATAGTTTTGAGGTTCACAAAATGTCGAAGGATTTATAGAGGAAATGAACTAGTATGTCAAAGTATTGGGGGAATAGGAGGAGGAGTATAGATGATATAGTCAGAGGTTGGAGGAGGTTAGTAAATTTCCAAAGTCCACTCTTCTAGAATAGTCAATACTTGAAGAGTACAATAAAGATTTCTTAGAAAATACTTCCAGCATAGTTCGGTTTAGGTCTGACTTTTTATACAAGCATAAAAATGAAGTTCAAGATTCTATCAAGGATCTGAATGAATAGTTTGAAGAGTTAGAGGTAGTTATTTCTATCATAGTAAATGTTAATATACCAGTAAAAGAGGGCCTACCTTTGAGATAAATAAAGGAGAAATGGGATGATAGGCTTAAATATGCCATGCAAAAAGGAGATGATGGAGAATATCTGTTGTTAGATCATTTAATGGATATTAAAGAAGAGATAAGGACAACTAAGATGGATTTAACAAAACTAAAGGACATGAGAGGATTTGTTGCTACAAAATTAGAGAGGATCAAGTTTGAAGACAGTTGGGTTGATGGGCCGAATTTGGACATGCTTAAACAAATCTTCTCGAGTTATGATGAATACATTATAGAGTGGGCTTCGCATGCATAATTGATAACCTCATGCATCCATGGTTTTATGTTTCTCCTCTGCATGCATGGATTTCTTTTCTCCTCTCTATTCTTCTCTCTAGTTTAACTGAATGATCAAGGTGGGAACTAGAGATCAAATTGATCTGAGTTTCCAAGAGGACTTTAATTCCTGAAAAAGGTGGATCAACCTAAGATAGAAAGGACTTTAGATTTTTGTATATCTATAAATACTTGTGAGGTATCATATTGTAAGGGTTGGGTGATGAGAATAAGATTAGCCACCTGATAGTAGGAGATAGAATTTTCATAGTTTTTACAAAGATACTTTGTTACTCTATTTATAGTTGAATATAATTACAGGTTTTTACACAATATGGTGTTGGAAGTGAGTTTTATTGGATAAGGTTGATGAATTATAGTCTATCTATATGTCAGTGATTGTGTTGAGGCATGAGTGTTTCTTATGTGATGAAAATTATTAGAAGAAACCAGATTTAAAGATTATTTCATTAGATTATCTATGTATTGATTTTATTGAAAGTTTGTTGATCTATGGTCTTGGCAACTAATGAGAGTGTGTTATTTTGTCTTTGAAATATTTATGACGTGTGATTGTGATGTTAAAATAAGTACCTTAGATGCATGCAATAGTATGGACTATTCTATAAACTATATCATTCTATGGTTTTCTTGATCTGTTGGAAGAACATTCGTTGTTGAAGATATATGTCTGGATATTAGATAAGTTTTATTCATGTTTACTGATGTACACCCTGATCTATCTTTTTATTTTATTTAAAAACCGCCTTTTCATTAAAGACAGTTCAGTGAATAAATCATTGCTTGCATTCATTATTACCAACAAAGGCCCCTTGAGTATTACAGTTGTATGTACCAATTGAGTGACACCAGACAATTGAGAACCAACTACCAAGAACTTGGGAGTTAGGCTACTATATGTTGTCTTTCTTTTTTAGGAGAAATAGAGTAGAGATATTCTATTTAATGTTGTTTGTGTCATTTTCACCATCAACATAACTCTTAAACTGCAAGCAATTAGATATATCATTATTGAGGGTAAGCTTTGGTGGAGGAACTCTAAAGGTATTATAATCAGATGTGTGGATGGAGACCAAATTGAAGAGACACTAATATAAATGCATAAAGGAGATTTTGGAGACCATTACATGGCTAAGACAATGGCTCATAAAATTCTAAGAGTGGGATATTGGTGGCCTACTTTGTTCAAGGATACCCATAGATATGTTAAAAATCTGATGCCTGTTAGAGTTTTCCTAGAAAGTTAAAGTTTTCTAGCAATTTTCTGTTGAGACCTATGTCTGTTTTAGCTCCTTTCAAAAAATGGGGTATTGAATTCATTGGGGAGATATCTTAAAAATCTAGTGGAGGACATGCATGGATATTGGTGGCAACTGATTACTTTACTAAATGGATTGAAGCAATCCTAGCAACTGATTACTTTACTAAGTTGTTATTGATTTTTTGACTGATAATATTTTGAGTCGTTTTGGGGTAGAATGCTATGTGTTTTAGATCTGAAAATTTTGTTAATTTTTGTGATCAATATGGTATAATTGTATCATATTCTTCCCCTTATTATCCCCAAGGAAATGGGTAGGAAGAGTCCAGTAATAAGAGTTTGATGAAGATCATCAAACGTATGATTGAGAATAACAAAACGGCTTGGGATTCAAAATTAAAATTGGTAGTGTGGGCTGATAGGACAACTGTCAAGAAGGAAATTGGTCATTCACCTTTTAACCTAGTCTATGGGATGGAAGCACGTATCCCACAAAACAACCTGATGAATATGTATGTTTTTGTTCAAGAATATGATGATGATATATGTGATGAGATGCAACACAAAATGGATGAATTGAACCGATTGGATGAAACTAGAAGAGAAGCTCATAAGATAAATGAAAAACTACAACTTTAGGGAAAGCACCTTTATGACAAAAGAGTAGTTGAGATAAAATTTTACATTGGAGCAATGGTGTTTCTTTGGAATGCAAGATGAGAAGATAAGGGAAAGCATGGAAAATTTGATCCCCTTTGGCTAGGCCCATATATAATTATGGATACACATGGAGAAGACTCATATTTTTTACAGTCACTTGTAGGTGAAGTTCTTGAACTGCCAGTACATGGACAATTCTTGAAATACTACTTCTCTTGAAGTAGCTATTTTACATGTACATTGTATAGTCTTGTAAGTAGTGTATATAGGTGTATTTCCTTCTCTTTTCTTTGTCTCCTTGTCTCATCTGGACAAGTCCTTGGTTTTTGGTTCTCTTTGTGACTGGTCTAAGTAACCATAGATTCCGGAATCTTGCTATGTCATAGGGGGCATACATCCCCAGTCGGAGCCACTGGTGGAGCTTTAATTTTTCCCCTTATAGGTATGTTTTGTCCTCAAATCTAATTGGTTGGGTCATGGGTTTTCTTTTCGAGCATTGACTTGTTATTGATGGTGGTTAGTCACTTAAGTGGTCTTTTATCTCTTTTTGATCATGACTTTACCGGCCCCATTTACCCATCCTTTCGGTCTTTTGGGTCATGATCGTATTATATTTTCATTATGTAGAGCTAATGAATTATTTTAGATTAAACCTCTAAATAATCTTTTCGGCCTTGAGGGTCATTTCCTCGTTCACCTAGTTGGTCCCCTTCTTTATGAATAACCTTTTCACATGTGCAGTTTGTGTGACTGTCGAATGAAGTGATTTTATTCTTGACTGTTCCTCGCAGGCCTCCCAAGGTTTATGCTAACATCATAAAAATGGTGTGAGGCATGCAAGATGCTGCCACCTGTCATGTTTGATGGTGGGGACCAGTTTTGCTCACTGATTGATGATAGATGCTGATGTTGATAGCTATTTATTTCCTGATGCATTGCGGTCATCCCTTGCTGACCTCGAGGAATTAAAAATGCAGTTTCAATAATGTTGTGAGGTGTGTGATTTGGCAACGCATGGACACCGATGTGTGTTGGTAAAAAAGGTGGGGCTCGTTCCGTGTTGATGTGGTGTTCAGTAGGTGAATTTTCTGTCCATTTGGTGACTAGAGAGTGGATGTGGAATTTTCAAACTGTTGTGACTTAATCTGAGCCTCTCTCCTGGCCAACATTACTTTTGATCAATGGTTCGTATTTAAAATAAATGGGTATTGTACTATAGCCATTTTATCTCACACGAGTGAATAGTAATCGTCGCGTTCGACTCTATGTGCATAATTAAATGCTAAAATTTGCAAATTGCTATTTCCATGTTGTATCTCTACATTGAGGAAGAAATGCCTGGTATCAAGTGAAGAAAGCCATTGTTGCAATTTCTCAATTTCACTACCCTAGATGTTCTGTGAATGAAACCATAAGTAGCATGTAGGCCATTTCTTGTAATTTCAAAAGATTTTATGGTTGCTTGCTGAAAAATTAGTGATTGTTTCCCATTCCGTTCTTGAAGAATTATTTGAATATATTTTATTTTAGAGCTCATCTAGATAATTTCTAGAAACCCTAGAATCATAAGGTATTTTTCTGTTTAAGGCTAAAGGAAGAAAATTGTAATTTCTTGCCATCTGAGAATAAGAAAACCCTAGCTTGAATTATCATTTAGCTAGTAGAAATGGCACCCAAGGCCCGAAGTTTTGGTTCTGAAACCACTATCAGGTCTTTCTCCCAAGATATTATTGATTTTTTAAAGCCCTCTACTAATAAGAAGCAGGAGGGAAAGGTTTTGTTCTATGGGCCCCAACTCTTGGAAGGACTGGTAGACAAGCGGTATGTAATTCAAGATGTCGAGCTACCATATACTGAGTGGAAATTATTCTCCAATTGGTTTCGGAACAAAAAATTGTCGGTTCCTTTGTGTAACCCATGGAGGTTAGACCTGGATAAGTCGGTGGTTCCTAATGTCTACTTGGATGTAGATCTTTTGAAGGATATTGCTGCAAGATATGATCCTGTGACCTGAGTTGTCAGAACTTACGATGGTGTGTAGATGATTAAGATAAACAGAGAAGAAATCACAGAGATTTTCAAGTTGCACAAATGGATTCAAGATATGGTTCCTATCAACCTTGAGGTTTTTAGACAAGAATATAGAAATACTAAGGGTTTGTTCAGAACACCCCTTTTGATACCTCATTTGGCTATCTCAGGAAGAGGAAAAAATCAGAAGAAGGTAGTGATTGGCAGGAATGAGCCTTAACCTTTTCCTTTGGACTATTTCTCCACTTATTTCAAGAAGACTGTTTGTGTTTTATGTCAAGTTCTTGGAGTTAGTTTAAAGACAAACTTTCCTACCGACAGTATGTATATGGCAGTAAATCTCCAACACCCGAGTTTCAACGTGGTGTATGATTTTTCCACTTACCTAGTGGATAAATTTCACATTGGTCTGGTAGCTCTAAAGGAGGGGTAGAATTGGGTTGGATTTAGGTGATTTTCCCTATTAATCAACATGTTTCTATATAGGGGTCAGACTATGTTTGAAAGAGATATGGAGAAGGAAGGTAATATTGAAATGCCTTTTGAATATTAGACTAGGATTCTTGACATGCATGATCATAAGTTTGATTATGTAACTTTCCATAATGTCTTTGGATCTAAATTAAGGAGGGCTTTGGTTCATGACCCCCCAAGAATTCCAAAATAAATTCATGATTTCTTGAGGCCGATGAAGAGGAGGCCTAAATTGAACACAATGCACAATTGGGGAGACATTATCCCCTATCATAACACAAATTTTTTTTGAGTTTTTGGCACCAATGTCAATCCAAGGGTTCTGCCAAGGGTGGTGCCCCTTACAATTGTATTTTCGGAAATCATGAGGCAATTGGGAGGCACTCAAGAGCTACACTTTCCAGTTGAATAGAAGAAGGGTTCTTTATTCCCTGAATATACAAAATATTTGATTTTGTTATGGAAAAGGGAGGAT
Organism: Sequoiadendron giganteum; assembly: GCA_007115665.2. Classification (NCBI taxonomy): domain Eukaryota; kingdom Viridiplantae; phylum Streptophyta; class Pinopsida; order Cupressales; family Cupressaceae; genus Sequoiadendron; species Sequoiadendron giganteum. Next base: position 442,283,807 of record CM021102.1, on the reverse strand, counting down.
GGAAGGAGTTACATACATTACTTGGGCCTTATAGGCTAAGGACTATGTGCCCCATGAATCATGATTTTGAGGGATTTATCTCTCAAATGAAGGCAACGCATCATCTTTGTCCATAATTTCTACTTTCCTGAGGATATTATTAGAAATATATTTGATTTGGAATTACAAGAGGAGATAAAGGAAATGCACATTACCTACTCTAAAATGGTAACGAAGAAGCAGGAGAGAATACCTAGTTTCAATCCCATACCCAATGCCAAAAATAAATTAAGCAGTGCGATTTATGCCATTGACAATTTTGAGAGTTTGGTGGGGATTTTGAAAGATGAAAGGGTTGTGGAAGAAAGGGGAAAATCACTAACCATCAAGGCATACCCTAAAGTAAAATTGGAGGAGAGGCCTACTTATCAGCCCCAAAAGTAGATAAAGGTTTTTCTAGAAGAAGGGGAAGTAGGGCTGAAGATGTTGCTAAAAATATTGCACCATATTCTCTAGGGTAGTCAGTTCCAAATATTGTTAATTTGGATTCTCCTCTAAGGTTTTTAGAGTAGGCCTACCCACCATCACCAAAGAGGAAGAAGGTTGAAAGAGTAAGGATTGTTGATTCTGATGGTGATGAGGACGATGACATTATTTTGACTCCAAATTAATTACATCGGGAGATTCCATTAGACCCAGTTGACACTGCAACAAGTTTAGGGGTAGTTACTTTGAGATTAGGAAAATATGAAATCAAAGGAATAACAAGTAACGATGATTTGACGATAGAAGCCTATAAAGTGTTCATGATGGATGACTCTTTTATTCAAACTAATGCTTTTAAAGATTTTTTGTGGAGAGAACATACTGCATCATATGATGAGAAGGTGGCACATGAGAGAAGTCTGCATCGAGAGCTCCCGGAGAAGGTAATTTAGGCTAAGGTTAGGGAGCAGATGAGAGAAAATTTTTAAAAAATAACACCAGAGCAGGGTCGGGCATTGGTACAAAATAGTGGAGTATTCTTGCTTCCTAAATGGTATATCATTGATGTTGTGGTGTTTGACACAATAAGAAGGGCTAATAGGCCACTTATTGCAACTGATGATGAGGCTACACTAGCACTCAAAGGATCAACCTTTAGTGAAGAATAGGATGCTTTGGAAATCTAGTGTCTATCCACTGGGTCTAAAAAATCAATTGTGGCAGAACCATCTGACTTCAGTGGTCACTTGGTTGTGAGGAGATTTGTTGATACCCCAGCATTGGAAGCTACTGATATGGTCGTAAATTTTTCCAAATTCACCAAGGAAACCATTGAATATTTGACCAAGGATCAGGATACTCTGAGAGACCAATATAATGACATTATTATTGAGTATAATAAGAGTCAACAAAAGGTAGTAGAGTTGGAAATTGAATTGGCTTAATTGAAGCAAAAAATGGATACCATGAGTTCTCAAAAGCAAGCCAGTTCTAGCCATATTGTTATCGACCCACCAGTAGAGCAGTCTCAACCTCTTGCACAAGCACAGTCTTTGGCTATTGTTCCATATAATATGGGACAAGTGCCTATTGCAATTGAGAGGGCTAGTAGCCCTGGAGGTGGACTCTCTAGGGAAAAGTTGATTCATGAGGTTGAAGAGTATAAGGAGATGGTAAAGAAAATATAGGATGCAAAAGGGAGAAGCAATTCAGCAATAATGGACACTATTTTGAAATATTTAAATAGAAGGGTCCAAAGTAAGCTAAACAATGTTCATGCAAATTATGTCCTAATGTTGCAAGCACTAAAAATGTTTCCAAGGGATAAAGAATTGGCCATCCCATTGTTGGAAAAATGGAGCCCTAGAATGGAGAACTTGAAATTCATGGTAGTAGGGGAAAAACAACATGGGGATAAATATCCTACTATTATAGCAACATATCAATTGGTCAAAGGAATTGTTGAGTCGAAGTTTCAGGGATTTTCCGCCCCTATGGAGTCCAAGATTAAATTCTTAAAGGATGTATATGATGGAAGGGACTTGACCCCATTACCGCATATTTTTCACAGTCAGGATGAAGTCAAACCCCTGCAATTTTTGAAGAATTGGATGAACAATATAATGATGTCTCAAACACATGAGATTTGCAAAAAAGTTGACATTCGCATGCTAGAGAATACATTGGAAAAGTTGTCTTTTGTTATTAGTTTCTTAGAGAAATTTGATAAAAAGGCCACATCGATAATGGTAAAGTATGCTCCCTATCAAAACAAGGTAGATCACGTTGTGGCTTTCCGGTGGCCTTCTAAGGAGGAATTTAAATTATGAAAAAATGTGTTCACTGATGAACTAGAATTATGAATGTTATAGTCGAGAATTGCAACTTGTTCATGTATAATACAGGTTTGGACTTAGATATTATATTTTAAAATTGCATTCTCCTTTTGAATTCAAGTACTGGGTGCTAAGGTGGAGTTGGTACTATAACGGTTAAGCATTCCTTCAATGTAAAGGGGAGCGGCCTTTGGAGCAATGTTTTCTTTCCTCCATATCAACTAATGGTGATTCTCGTCTTATGCTCTCCACTCGCATAATAGACTTGTAACTGAATTAAGAGTTAGTGGTCCAACTATAAATGGACATGTGTACTCTCTAGACTAAAGCATGTTGGCTCCCTTGCTTTATAAAAGGGAATTCTAGGCCGAGAGAGAGGTCTGTTGAAATATCCAAAATATGAGAAATAAGAGTCTAGTGATATAGAGATTATGAATTGTAACTCCAAGTTTTAAAGTTTTGAGTAAGATTGGAGAACTTAGTTAATCATGGGGGTTTTGAGAATGTTTATATCAAACTCATGAATATTTGGAGTTTATTTTCTCTCCTATTATGTTGTGTTACATGGATTATTAATGAAATATTGATCCAAGATGATTTTCATTGAACTTCATTTATTCTTTACTGTGAATTATGTTTAACTATAGCTCTGGTTTGAAGGATAGGTTAAATGCTTCAAATAACCAATAAGTTCATGCAATATAACAAATAGGATTCATAAAGAATTAATAAACTCAAGTATGGATATATGGATTGTAATGCAATTTATAATAGATCATTAAGTGTTCAAAATGAAATTTACCATGTAGTTCAATTTTCTCTTTTGACTCTATGCATTGGGATATGACACTTGAATTCTAATTACATTTTATTCTCGCATGTTTTGTGTTATGGCCTTAGGATATTTTACTCAAATATTTCCTATCATTTTACTTTAAGTTGAGTTTACAATTCTCTGTTAATTGAACTCAAGCCTTTTCAAGGAATAGCCAATTTCTTGAAGGATTTCATCGATTAACAATAATTGGGGATCTATTTGTTGCTTACCTATGTGCAAATGAATCATTTAAATTTTGTATGTTAAGATCACATGTTAGGGAATACCCTCCTGGATTTTATAGAGTCCAAAGTGTAGGAGAATCAGCCTTATTGCTATTCTTGTTAAGTTGGCAATACTTTTCCTAGCCTTTTATTATTGAATGTGGCAAGTTCATAGGAACTTCTAGGAAATACGTGTGGGTTGGAGTAAAACAATGCCAACCTCATCTTTGAAAGGTTTTTGTGTTTGAGGATATTATTTTGGATCTCTACTATGTTGTGTCTGACTTTGGTTGATTCAAATTAATAATCTTTATTGTTTTGGGCCAACAATTTGTATTCATTTTATTATTTTGTTGAAGCCAACATATAACAATATAATTCCTTGTTACGAATATATATGAGTGATTTTTTATCTCATTTTAGACATGCATTTTTCTAAGTGTGCAAGTTCTATGTGTGAATAAGAGTTAGATATTTTGAAGGAAAAATCTAGTGTGAAGAAAATTGAAGAAGAATGAAGAAGTGTTCATGGTCTTAACCAAAATTATAATTAGGCATTAGTAGATGCTACTTTCTCAATTCAAAATCCATATGGTTGTAAACATAATATTTTGTAATATAGTGAGTCTTCCTTTTTATTTAAGTCACAAGCTCTAGGCAGTGTGGTTGAATGCATGTGCATTCCCCATTTATTCTTCTTAAACTTTTAATAGGGTATAAACTTGTGGACTGACCTCCACCGTGGTTTTTCCCCTAACAGGGTTTCCACATAAAAAATCTTGGTGTCATGTGTGTTTATGATGTGCTATTGATTTATGCTTTCTTGGTTATTAATAAGATTTGAGATTAAGGGTAAATAAGTTTAATAAGTTTGAAATTTTGTGACAATTGATTCACCCCCCCTCTTAGTTGTTTTCCCTTGTGTGTCCAATATGTGAATCCAACTAAATTATTAAAGGGGAAAAATTATGTTGTGGTGACAATGGAGGTAGTTGTTGTTGTGGTCATGGTTCTTGAAACACCATAGATTGTGCAGGAGTTACAATTTTTACTTTCGTCCTTAGTGTGCTCTTCTTCCTTGCAAAAATATGCACTTTCTTAGAAGGTTGTTGAGCTAATTCTCCTTCTATCATAGGGGCCTTCCTCTTATCTTGCACTATTCTTTCCTCCTTCAAACTAGCAACATTTTTTTCAAAATTTTGAATAATAGTTCTATTTTTCAAAATTATATTGCCAATTTAAGACAAAGACTCATAATTAGGGTTTTTAACCCTTGTTTCTTGCTCCAATTTCACAAAGATAGTGCATTTTCTCATCCTATCCACTTGGACATCAAGTTCAAAAACATTTCTGATGAGATCATCAGGGAAAGAATGAGTGTGAACATGTTGGCCTCCTCTAATCCTATTCATCAACCAAACCATGAACCCCTCAAGATCATAACTCCTATATACCAAAATTTTCATCTCATAGGGATTAAGATAATAGTCAACAATGTTCCTCCATCCATTTTTCATCATGATAAAATCAACAAAAATAGTGTAAGTAGGGAAAAATGTTCCCTTTCTCTTCTTATTTAAGAATACATCATCAACATTTCCAAGCTGCCACATGACCTCCAAAAATACAATTATTAATGGCACTTCCCTGGGGAGTATATAAGGTGTCACTCTTGTACCATACACCCTAAAATAGTGCAATAATTATATACGATTACATCTCCCCAATTTTGAATGATATTTAATTCAAGATTCCTTTCAATTGGCCTCAAAATTTTATGCAATTAGGTGGGGACCCTAAGAACATTCACCATTAAAATGCTTCTCAACTTGAAAGAACAAGGGTTTGCAACAATTACAAAACTAGTTTTTTTCTCATGCCTATCCAATAGTGGAGTCCATGTCTGCACTCGCATTTCAATAACATCCATATTTCTTTTAAGATCCATATCCTGACCAAAATAATCTACACCTCTATATAAAAACATATGCATGAATAAGGAATATCACCAAAACCTCACAGATGATCCACCATTCTTCAATACAACCAAACCCTTGTGTATTTCTTTTGATATGTATGTAGAAAAATCATATAGAGTATTAATGTTGGGGTGTTGAATTTTTGCAACCATATACATTTTGGAAATTGGCATGATGGAAGAGGGATCAAACCCAAAAATATGACAGAGGGAATAGAAATTCTTATGAAAATAGGTGAGAAAATACTTGATAGGGAGGGGCTCCACATCTAAAGGTCTCAAAATGACCTTTCACTTTCCCTTTCTTGTTGATATTAGAAACTGGGTGAGCATAGAGACTCTAATTTTTTTTTCACTTTCCCATATTCCTCTCTCAATTTCTTCTCATTTATTTCCACCATGTCACTATTCCATGTGTTTAGCTTGAACACCTCTGCAATTTCCTCCTTGGTGACCTAGACCATATTTTTCCCATCACATGTTTTGACCACCCTAACAAGAGGGTCATAGTTCATATAAATTTCCTTAAGGAGATAAGCATCCATATACATGTTGGGAACCACCAACTTGTCCATGTATAAACTCCATGGGTTGAAAAGTGGAACATCAAAATTCCTATTTCCAAACCACCCCTGGAATAGAGCCCATCTAGAATACAATAGGGTATCATCTTTAAATGTGCAAAATTTATCAACAATTCCCTGCTTAACTCTTAGGCCATGGAATAGAGGTTTCCCATTTTATTTGTCAATTTTTGAGGGTGGTAATTGCTCAATCAGGTCTTGAACTAAAGGTCTCACTATAGGTTTCAAACTAGAGGCTTGGCCATTTGATGTAGAAGCTTGGATTTTTGGTGCCACGTCTAAAAGATAATTTGACCTAGGGCTTGATAGGCTTCAAACTAAGGCACTTATGTTTTCAAGGAAAATATTGACATAAGGAAAAAAATAAAATAATAATTTATAGCAATCTAATAAACATCAAACCTTAAAAGAAGACCTAGATAAAAGCAGTTGTAAATTGAACGAAAACCAAGATGAAACTAGCTCAAGGGCTGGGATTTTTACTTACTATTTTTATGATGAAGAAACGCTAATTCAAATATGCAAAGAGATAGAAATGAACTACAACTTCTAGATGCATTTGGAATTATTTGAAAATTAACTAAAAGCTTTAAAGCAGGATTTTATGGCAAGAAAATCTCTTAATTCGATAGAAAACCATCAACTCCACAATTACTACTCACTCGCATGAACCAAAACTACTCAATGATGTCCCTTTAGAAAATTTGAATCTATACCATTTATTTGATCCTAATGTGGACCAGTGTGTGACTCAGATGGATTCAATAAAGTTTGAATTTTTTCCTTTTTTTTGACTCGACATCCACCATGATTTATTTCTACCAAGTGTGCATCTTTTTCATCAACATCATGGCCCCACCATACTTTATAAACTGATAGAATATCCATGTTTCAGCAACCCCCCACCCCTCTAGAATCTATATGGTTTAGATCTATGGTTGTGAGCTAGCAAGGAACAACCTAGATCAACTCGAAAACATCGAACATGTGTGTTATTTAATCCACAAGCTAGAAATTAGATGATGGTATCCCTCTGTTATGATGAATGATCGATATTAAAACATCTCTTGAATTAATTTTTCACATGCTCAAATTATTCCATTAGTAGCTCATTCTTTATTTGATCCATAGTCATTATGGAATATTTCATTAAATATTTCCACACCCTCTATAATCTAGTGGAAGGTGGTGATGATTACTTGTGACTTTTGCCTACAATCCCTCCATGAGCCGAGATTAGACAATGGGTCACTCGTAGGCTAGCAGGGAACAATTGAGATTTATTTGTCATAATTCCTTATAACCATTAATTTCATAACCTTTTTCCATCGGTTCCTTTTGAAAGGTGGTGGGACCCACCATGCGGGTGGAGAGGTGTTACCCGCTCGCTATCCCTCCAACTTTTTTATCATAATATTTTATTCCCACGAGCTAGAGGGGAACCAATAAGATGCATTTAGTGGGACCTGCCAAGCATTATTTAGAAGTTCAAAAGACATGTGCACCAATTTATGAATTAAAAGAGGGTCATTCACAAGGTTTCCAATATAAAATATTTAGGCCAAAATATGGATCATGACTTAGGATAAAATGAAAAATAATAAAATATTTAGGACCCACCTAATATTTTCAAACCCATATAATATAAAACATGAGTAAAACAATTTGACAGGTTGTGATCAATTAACTAAGTTCAAGGGGCCGATAATTTAATGATTTTAATGGCTCAAGTGGTGACTTGGGAAATCGGGAACAAGAAATTACCAGTCAACCATAAATTAGAACATATGCAAGGATTTATCACTTATGATTTTTCAAAGGTTCTAAGGCACAAATAAAACCCTAAAAAAAATTAAAACCAAAATCCTAAGCCACATGACTCATCCAAACTAGAAGGATAGCCAAATTTTGCATTTTAAATCAGTGGAACACAAAAATTATAATGGTTCCACTAGTGGCTCTAGTTGGGGATGTCCATTCCTCTAGGACACAAAGCAAGATCTTAGAATCTCAAGGGTGAAGTAGACCAAACTAGAGAACCAAAACTAGGGACATCTATGTACTTGTAACTTTCAAGAAATTTTGTAGTTAGACTTTGTAAGTGATAGGAATCTTAACCATGTATGTTTTCTACCAGATAAGGACCCAACCATAATGTATCAAAATTTCCATGTTTTCCGTTATCCTAATCTCTAGTATTCGACATCATTATCATGATTCCTATCTCAAACCTCCTTGGAGAATCCTTTTATATGAGATTCTCTTCTAGTTTCATCCAACTCTATCAAGACATCAACTTTATACTGAATTTAATCAAAAATGTATTCATCATATTCTTGCACAAATTTGTACATTTTTACCAAGTTATTTTGAGTCATTCTTGCATCTAAACCATATACCAAAAAAAATGGGGAATGTCTAGTGGATTTCTTGACAGTAACCCTGTCTGCCCAAAGTGTAATCTTGAGTTTTGAGTCTCATGCCTTCTTGTTCTTCTCAATCACTCTTTTGATAATCTTCATCAATATTTTGTTACTCAATTCCATCTGACCATTCCCTTGTGGATGATAAGGAGAAGAATAAGATATTTGGATTCCATGTTTATCACAAAAATCTATGAACTCATCTGACCTAAATCACATAGCATTCTCAGAGATGATCCTTTCTGGGACTTCAAACCTAATCAAAATGTTTTTCATGAGTAAATCCACCACAACCTTACTTGTTTACTTCTTTGTGGTGATTTCTTCCACCCACTTTGTAATATAATCAATGGAAACAAGATTCCAAGAGTTTCCCCCACTCGATTTCTTAGATATTTCACTAATGAAATTAATACCCTACTATTGGAAAGGGGCTTGGATTGAGGTGGACCTAAGTGGAAAATTCCTTGAAAATTTCAACTTTCATAAGAGTCATTGACAAACATCACAAGTTTTCACAAACTTGTGGGCTTATTTGAACACTGTGGGACACCAAAATCCTACTCTCAAAACTTTGTGAGCAGTTGTCTTCTCCATGTAATGGCTACTGCATACCCCACTATGAATTTTAGTTAAGGTTTCCAATACTTGCTTTCCATCAACACATTTGAGCAATACACCTTTTAGATTTCTCCACCAAAGCTCATTGTCAATTATTACACACTTGTTAGCCTACAATTTTTGAGTTCTTCTTTCATTATCTCCCATGCCTCTAGGACATGCATGATTTATAGATATTGAACAATCTACATGTACAAAACACATGTCTACATGTCACATATAGGTTCAAAATATACACATTCTCTCTAATTTATTTGGTTAGCCTCCAAGTTGGTTTCAACCATCAATTTAGCTAAACATTATCCTCTCACCAATTAGGTAATTTGAACATCAATGTTGAACTCCTGGATCCTATTGATCCATCTGCATCTCCTTCTTGTGACCTCTTGTTAAGTGAAAATATCTTTCACTACAACACTTGGGACATAAGCAACAATTTTAGCTCCAACCAAGTATGTTCTAAAAAATTTCACTATCTTGACCAATGCATAGGCATGTTTCTTAGTCATATCATACTTGAGTTTTGCGGCCTACAAATATTTTCTAAAAAATGAAATGGGCTACTCAAATCCCTCACCATTTTTCTATAACAACACAATATCAATTGTATGAAAAGATGCAAAAGGATAATATCTACATAGGCTTGGAGAAATTTGGAGACTTCAATACTAGAGCCTCCTTTATGGCTTGTTTGATACTATTAAATACCACACTTGGCTCCTCACTCCAAATTACCTTTTCTCCCTTCTTAAGCATCTTAGAAATAGGATGGGTAATCTCTAAAAATTTTGTTACAAACCTCCTAAACAAATTGATCTGACCAAAGAATGAATAGATTCCTTTGGCATTATTTGGTTGTGTAATTTTATCTATTTTAGCCACTCTTTCAAGATCAATTCTTATTCCTTCCTTTGACACAATATGGCCAAGCAATTTTCCTTCTTTCACCCCAAACACACATTTCTTGGGATTTAAGGATATGTTATATTCAATTTCCTTTTTTAATTACCTTCTCTAGGTGCATACAATGGTCTTCTTATTTCTTGTTGTATGATGTCAAATCATATTGGTACACTACTAGGAAGATATCATTAAAATCAGAAAAGGCCACATCCATAGCCATTTGAAAGGTAGCACTTACATTTTTTAGGCCAAAGGGCATCCTAACATAAACATATGTTCTCCAAGGAGTAGTAAATGCAGTTTTATACTGCTCAAAATACTTAACCACTACTTGATTATATCCAGAGAAACCATCCATCATAGACAAAATCTCACAACTAGTCACCTTTTGTAACATATCTTCCATGTTGGGCAATGGATATTTTTATTTTAATGACGATATGTTAATATTTTTGAAATCCACACAAAGCCTTATATCATCATTCTTCTTTCTCACTAGCACCAAGTTTGATACCCATGTCAAATGCCTAATTGATTTGATGATACCTCCTCTTAATTTGACCAATTCTTATTGCATCTTTGGTGCCAATGTGGGATTGATTGGCCCTTTTATTTTTCCTAAAAGGATTAGCATCAGGTTTCAAGGGAATCCCATGTTGAAACATGTCTTCCCTATAGGCTTTCAAATCATCATAAGACCAAGCAAACACATGCCTATATCTTCTCAACAAAGAAATCAGCATTTCTTTAACTTGAGGTTTCATCTTATTTTTGATGTACAATTTCTTAGGATCATTCTTTGTACCAAGATTTATTTCTTCCAAATCCTCCTTGTGAGTGGATTTTTTTTTAGCATTTATTTTGTCAAGGCCATCAAAAACCCTCCCTAAAGAAACCAACCCGTTTGGGATTTTATTAGTCTTTAGCTGAATGATTTCATTCCTAAACACTAATTCTTTGCCATCCAATTCCTCCTCAAAGTCTCCAAACTCAATTTATTGACCTTCATACTCATATACACATTGCAAGAATCTCAAAATGTCCTCATCATCATTAAAACCCTGCTAGTACTTTATGTTATCAGGAACTGAAGGTCTCACCTACACTTCAAATTTTGAAATGCCATCAAAATTAATATCATCTAGCCAGAGTGTAATATTGGCAAGAAAATTTATCAGCTAATTTTTACTCCTATCCAACTAGTCAATACCAAATGCATCAAACTGTTCTATTGAGTCCCAAAAAACATTTATGTACTATCTCAGCCTATTATTCTTTGATGCATGTCTTGACCTAAATAGAGAAAAAACAAGCTATGAATCTCCAATAACTCTTAACTTCTTTATTCCATGTTTCTCAGTTAGTCTCAATCCTAGTAGCAAAGCTTCATATTCAACTACATTATTTGTGCACGCAAAAAGAAATGAAAATAAAAAATTAAAGGTTTTACCACTAGGGGAAATAAGTATCACCCCTACACCAACTCCTTTTGAGCAAGCTCCATAAAAAAGCATACTCCATAAGTCATCATTATTTTCTACTAAAACACTTCCTTTTCAAGGGGTGCAGGTTGTTTTTTCTCTTCTTATAACTCTTCAACTCTAAAATTTTCCATACCAGTATCCACAAAGTGAATTGTGTCCTCTTGTTCCACAAATTAAATCATGTGTGGAGCTCTTGGTTCCCTCACAAGCTTAATGTCTTGTCCCTCAACAGGGAATGTGGAAAAAGACATATCACACTACATAGTGCCTCCCATGGAAGAACTCCACTTCCTTGAGAATAACATACCATAATTGGGCGGGATATCCACCACAACTATGCTCATTGTTGGAAATATGGGAGCCTTGCAACATGAGCATGAAGTGTGTATAGAATTTTTTTACTATTCCTATGTTATCATTGATGTCAAAATTATGTAAACATTGTGGGAAACATATGTGGTCTACCGAAAGTTGATCTGTACCGAAAACTCTCTTTACTAATGATCTAGTACGTTGGTTTTTTATTCCAAAATTCACTGCAAGAAGGGATATGAATCTACTCTCTTAATCTCATTATTACAAATTATTTAGAAATATTTATCCAAAATCTTGAGAATTTTTGTGTTGTATACAAAAATTTATCAATGAAGTTTTTTGACTCTATAAACTACAATTGTCTCTTTGTTCAGTATACCAGTGTGGGAGACTTTTCATTCTTCTGGGAAGAAGATTTTGATGCTAAAATTCTAATGGTGATCTCTCTGATGTTAATATGATGAGAAATTGAAGTGATATTAGATCAGAAAGATGTTTACCTTGAGAAGTGTGTGTTGGTTTAGATTTTTTGTGATTACGTCCTATTTTTGGCTGACCTAATATATGACATGTATTAAGAAGAATTATTACACTTTACAAATGTTAGTTGGATCCCTCAGAGATCTACACCAACTTGATATGCTAAAACACATGAATAAAAATGTTTTAAATCTTATATGGTTCTAAAAAGAGTTATTTTAATTGGTTTGTTCACATGAAATTAGGCTAACCTAATTGATGTATGAAATAAACTTGTATATATAAGACCCTTTTGGAGTTGAAGGTATGAATGAGAGCATAAGAAAAGGTATGCGTATGAGATGAAAGGAAATTAAGAATGCATGAGCTTAAATGATTTATCAGTTGGGAGCAATGTATAGTGGAAGAAGACAAGGATCAGAGAAAAAATGTTATGTGACTGCTATGAAGAGCAGTACTTCATATTCAAAGCCTCATTAGAACTGAACTCAACATGTAAAAGGTGTATTCCATTAGTTCATACTCTTGGTAGTAAGCCATATCTTTTTGTATCTTGGTGGTTAGCCATTTCATTTTGTATTCTAGTTGTTTTCCTTCTAAGGATAGGAGTCCTAGCAGTGAGCCCTGTAATACTCTATATATGGATATATTATATTGTAAGCTAATCTTGATCGTGGTTTCTCCCATTTTGGGTTTTCCACATAAAAATCTAGTGTTGATGTGTTTTGTGGTGTGATGTTTATTTCAGTGTCTTCATTTTGGTTTGTAGTCATATGTTCTTTAATAGTTAGGTGGTTTACATCCAAATGGTTTAATAGAAGAATGATTCACTTCCCCTCTCAGTATTCTAAAAGATCAACAATTGGTATTAGAGCTTGATTCCTCTAAAGAAGTCTAACAACTTGAGGAAGGTCCTAAATTTTAAATATATGGAAGAAAAAATATCTACTGAGCATACAAATGAAAATGAAGATATGAAGATTAATATAAAAGAATAAATTAGTGTATTAAGAATCCAAATGAAATATATGGATAAGTAAGTGATCAATTAAAAAATTCATATGATGATATCATCGGACTACTAGAACAATTGGAAGAAAAGAAAAGGATTGAAGATTGTCAGAAAATTGAAATTCAGAGGAAGATGGATGAATGTACAAATCTTGAGCAAGAAGTGAAAATTCTAGAATCTGATCTAGAAAAGGAAAAAAGACATAAAGATAAATTCAAGGAAATCACAACAATTCTTGATGAGTTCATTATTTCTCAAAGACCTCCTATGGATAAAAGTGGTTTATGGTTTGAAAAAGGACAAAGTTCAAAGGTGAATCAACCCTGTGACATGAAGACTTGGTGCAATGATGAACAATTCAAGGATCTAAGAAGTAGTATTGGAAGGATTCCTGTAAGACAACCTAATGCTCAAAGGTATTTATCTTTCAATGGTGTCTATTATTTTTGCAATAAATTTGGACATAGGGAAAACATTGCAAAAGTAAGATGAATCATACTTTATCATTCTTCGATCAATGTTTTTAGTGCAAGAGGATTGGAAACAAGGTTGTAGATTGTAGAAGTCAAAATTAGAACAAGGAATAATCTGGGTAGAAGAATGTTATTTGTCATGACAATAGAAATCTAGAGAATTTTTCTAGAGACTATAAAAATAGAAGGGTAATAAACAACTATCCGAAAAATAGATATTAACCGATCATAGATCCGAAAGAAGTAAGAAACAAAATGAAAATAATTTGGAAAAAGGAAGGAGAACTTAAGCAAGTTGAATCAGAATCATCAGTTTTATCTGTTTCATTGTTTGGTGCAAATACGCCCATCAAATTCTAAGTCAAGCAATACCTAAGGTGGAGCAACAATCAAAAAATTTAATAAACCCCTCATCAATATATGATGTCATATCATGAAAAAAGTGCATTTAATAAGGTTGTGAATTCAAGATTTCATGTGAAGGGAATTTTCAAACACATGTGTGAAGAATGCAAATCACAAAATTTGAAACCATAGAAGTGTACATGACTTCTAAGGTGATCTACTTGCAATTTGAATCATTTATCGTAGAGGCATTCAAAATGAAGGAAATAAATTCAGAAATGTTAAGGAAATCACATTCAAAAAAAGTAATTTATGAAAAAGGATAAGCGTGCAAAGGAAACTTGAAGAAACTAGAGCAACTCCATATAGTAGAGTTTTTAGGATTTGGTGCATCGTACTTTGAAAGTTGAACATCTATTCTTAATTGAAAATTATAGAGGTATTATGCTTAAACAATCTTTCAATTTTATTCCATGGATAATTCAAAGGTAGTGAATATTTTGGATAAATTGCAAATCAAATTAAGGAAGTATTATCTGAAAAATTCTTAAAAGAATTAGTGGTTACATTTTCTAGCATTACTCTTAGAGTATCACCTATTGAAGACATTTATGCATATGTTTATGTTAAAATGGATGAAATGTCACCAATTCAATTAAGCATTTTTTGAAATAATGAGTTGGAATAAAATCATGATGCATATAACATATTAGTTGAAAAGAAGTTAGATGTATGGAAACAAGTCTTGTTGTTTGAATTTGATAAGAAATACATTCAAATGGCCTTAAGAAAGATTCATGGTGAATCTATTTGGATTGACGAAACACACCTAATAACCAAAGAAGCTATAAGAGATGTGACTAGTTTATGTTTCTCTAGATTAGTTCCCAAATGAAATACTGTAAATGATCAAGAGATAATTGAGATAAATGGTGTGACCCTTGAAGGAAAATAACTCATTTTGAGTATAATTGGACATTTGGTCATTCAATATGTTGCAATGATTATTGGACACAAAATTTTCTTACCTAGAAATTACCACATAGTTTATACTACTATCGTTTACATTGCACTTGATATAACTAGGAAATTGTATGGAATATGAACATTGTGAGCTAATTTGATTGAATCTATTGAATAACTTAAAATAAATCAAGAAGAATAAGAAAATTACATTTTGGTATGGTACCTTAACATTTTGTTTACTCTTTTACTTTATGAAAAATTTATCAGTAATTGGAAGGATAGAATGGACAAACTAAGAGCCAATAGCTCATCAGATTAGAAATTCCATGAAAAATCTTGGTGGTTTGGATGCTCAAGAAACTTATCTTGTTACATTCTTTGGAACATTTTAGATGAGAATGAATAAATAAACAAGAACTCCAAAAAATGTGATTGAAAGTACTTTGAAAATATTAACTTCCTGGTTTCTAAAGATTTTTGTTATATGGAAGTAGTTGAATCTGTGTGGATTTATGAGTTGGATTATGAAGTAACCAAGGCATAGATTGATCATTATGCAAAAGTACTTCTAGAAAGCCCTAAGAACCCTAATTTAGAAGAAATTTCTATGTGTGAAGCCTCCGACAGTACAACCAAAATAGGAAAGAAGATAAAATGTGTTGTTATCAAACAAGAAATCATAGAAGGATGTGAATTAGAGAGAGCTCAATATGAGCATGAAAGCACAAACATTCAAGAAGCATTAAATGAGATGAAAAAAGTGATCCCCAGTGCCAGCTTCAATTCATCTATATCAATTGTGTAAAATATCAAGAGTATAATTAAATCTCTAAAAGCATACACCTTCAGATTAGAAGTGCAAACTAGAAATACATTTGCAAAATAAAATCTAAAAGATATCAAGAAGAAATGTGCAAATTCACATCACAGAGTTGTGAAGGAATTGAAAGATGTGTAGTACTATGAGAAAGAAGATCAAGAGCTTCAATCTTTATGCTTGAATTGATCCAGTAGAACATTAAATGTAAGAGATGAAATAAGTAAGAGTGAAACTCAAATGAGTACTCAAGTAGATGTATATAGCCTGGAAGATGATAGGGACAATAAGAGATGGTCTTACATTGTGAAACTATAGGATGAATTTTTTTCCCTACAAGATGAAAGAACAAAATTAATTAATAATTTTGTAGTGTAGACACCAAAAATTGGTCTAGGCCTGCGAGTACCACTTTTGACATAATTTTCTAATGTCCATGGTCATGATTAAATAATGTTTATTATTGAATTACTTTATAAATACATCTTTCCTCTATTAATTAAATAACCTTTTAATTATTTAATAAATTCATTATGACCCTTATTCAACTTTGATTAATTAAATATATCATATTTATTTAATTACGTTGCTAA
Source organism: Sequoiadendron giganteum (assembly GCA_007115665.2). Lineage (NCBI taxonomy): Eukaryota > Viridiplantae > Streptophyta > Pinopsida > Cupressales > Cupressaceae > Sequoiadendron > Sequoiadendron giganteum. The sequence continues at coordinate 442,267,472 of CM021102.1, read as the reverse complement.
TTAAGTAATTGCCATTCTCAATTAAATAATTTATTATTTAATTTACCCCTTTATCATATTTGAACTATAATTAAATATTTCTTATTTAATTATTCAATTAATCCTTTTCAACAGTCAATTAAATAAATCATCATTATTTATTTAATTAATTCATTTCAATTTTGAATGTTGAATTAAGTTAACATTTAATTCATAATTAAGTGTTTCTGTCACATTCTTTTGTCATCCAGTTGACTAATTATTCACTCACCTTTTGACTCAAGATCTATTTTAAATCCACCAGTTATCCGCGGATTCAATATCTGATCATCTCTGCAAAAGGACTCTTTGTCACAACTAGTCAATTAACTAGTTCTAACTCATATTCATGAACATATTTATTAATTAAATATCTTTAATTAATTAATTAATTCATGTGCGCATTCAAATAGATTATTCTTCGAGTTCTAATTTTTTCTTTTTCATTCAAATTATAATTCTTCTATTTTCAAAGACTTACCACTAAACATTACATCATTTATTTAATCTTGAAATCATGTTATTTTTATTTTTGAATAGTCTTAACACCAGACTATATTATTATTATAATTTAATCTTTATCTTGCAAAATTTCTCCAACTCACGTTCTAACTGACACAAAACTCACATCGCATGACATTCAACAATCTCGATCGTTGATCTTTGTTTTGAATCTGATTTGATCATTCAAAAACCCAATTTCTATAAATTGACCTGCCATTATCATTATTCCTCCTCCCAAAATTAGTACTTTTTGAGAAGAACCTATTATCTTCGATATTTTTATTAGACAATACATTCAGGCTATGCTTGCATCAATATAGAAAATCCGAGGGAAAGAATACTAATACAAAAAAATGGAGAAGGACAATCAAGATAATTCCAAGAAGTGGATGGACATTCGGTGAGACTATTCTAGTTATCGCTTTTTCTTTTTTTTTTCACTTTTATTCATTCTTTGTTGTTTGATTTAGATTAATACTTGTTAGAATAGATTTAACCATATTTATATGCATATTTCTATTTTATTCTATGTTACATTTGGTGAACCCAACGTGAAGCACACTTCAAAATTTGTGACATATTTTTTCCTTTCTATTTTTTATTTTGTAGATTATCATACAACAAACCGCATCTGCTTGAAGAAAAGACACATTTGATCTCGCGAGCGGCATATGACACATCCTACAACGCATCTGACAACACAAGTCACATCTGTTACATTTTATACCACATCCAACTATCAACACCGCACCGCATCCGACTATCAATATCGTGACACATCTGTGAGTTCAAACGCTACATCTGCCTAGTAAAATTTATTTTTTATTTTTTATTAACTTCCGTATTTTTGCGATTTGTTTTTTCAGTTTTGTCTTGTTTTTTCGCTAATGTTTTGTTTGTAGCTATGTTAAGGGGATAACTTAGTTTTTGAAGGACGAAGCGTAGAAGACCAAAAAACCCAAAAACATCATTTTTTCTGCAAGACGAAGTGTAGAAGAGCAAAAAAAAAACCAAAAAACATCATCTTTTCTGCAGGACGAAAGCCAAAGACACAGATAAATTACGAATCAGTTGCATGCAGGACCTTATGATTAGACATTTTTTTATTTTATTTTAAAAGCTTTTGTGTTTGGTAGAAAAAAAATTGTCATTTGGATTAACAAGAATCACTGTTTGCTTTGTTTGGTGTGAAAGCATGTTTTGTAACCCTTAACGATTTGGTAAATTGAAGTATCCTCTCCCCTTGCACATTTGTGTGATCCTAAGTGCAAGAGAAACAATTACTGACTCTTGAACTTGGGCATGTCTTGGTGGGAAAAATTACTCACCCCAAGATGACCCAGACCGATAGCATGCTAGATGCCAAGCGACTTCCAACCGATATATAAAAGTGGATTTTTGGGGGAAACCCTAGAAATCATCCTCACTGTTCTGACGAGAAGGGAATAAATGGTCTCTCATCATACTTGATGGTGCTCCATGAACCAAATTCCCTTACTAAAAACCATGTTGTAGTTTTTTCCAAAATCTTATCTATTTGTCGGTGCAGCAGGTTTGGACCTGTGAAGCCGTCTTACATTCTTACAGTTCATGTGTGGAGATGAGATATATGCCATGGGAGTTTCATGGGTATAGTAGCTTGGATTCCTCGTATAAGTGAGTGTCATGGAGGGGAGCCAGTGGGGTCAAGCTACAAGTCATCTACCTTGACAATGCAAAGCTAGATTTATCCAAGTAAGAACTCAGTAAATATTGTCCAATATAGCCTAGGGTGTAATTGTTCTCTTGTTTTAACTGATCCATCACATCAAACTGAAAACACATTGTATTCTATGCTTTTTTTTTGCTGTATTCGTCAAAAAAACTTGATCTTTCAATGGAGTCAGTCGAAACATCATCTTTAGAAAACCACAACTATTAAACAGAGTCGCAACTGTCATTTTTCGAACCGCATCTATCTTAGAGAGCCACAACTCTTAAATTGGATGTTGAATGTGTTTGTCAACAATTTTTAGTTTCACAAAATAAATAGAGAGCAATTTCAGACCCTAAAAAAAATTTCAATCCTTTCATAAATCAACCATCAAGAAAAGAAGGACCACACGAACCTTTGCTTTAAAAACTTGTCACTAGAGACACACATGGACAAATTTATGTTGAAGACATAGACGCCACTATACAAGATTCTGAATTTGCATCCTTTATGGATGAGTGTTTGGAAAATGATCCCCAACGATATCTAGCAAAGTTGCTAGTAGAAGGTGCCACACTACCACAAGGATTTGATATTCATACTTTGAAAACACCGTCTACTCAATGACCACAAATCATAATGCCAAATTTTTCTATTTCTCAAATTACCACAATGATACCAACTGGCATACCTACTCAAAAATCATCAATTGTAAGCACAATCCCTTTCAACGTAACATAAGGTTTATAATTTACTGTGACGGGAACTTCATCAAACCCCTTTGGCACAAACACTACTGGTAAGAGATCCAAAGTTGGCATGAATATTCCTATACCAAATCAGAACATTCAGACATGAAAACTTCCTATACCAAATTAGAACATTCAAATAGAAAATATTCCTACACCAAATCAGAACATTCAAACAAGATATATATCCTCACCAAATCACAATCTGTCATAGAACACAACATTTTAGAACACCTACATTGATCCAAACAATGCAAACAACATGTCCTTGACACAAGTAGATTTTCTCCAAAACCAAATGCAAATGCTTCAACAACAAATGAACAACATGTCTATGTCAAGCAAATGAACTATCTCAGTGCAAGATCTATGTCCATGTCCTTTTGACAAAGTGCTCTACATGAAACCCTTCCCACATGGATACATTATACCAAATTTTCCTAAGTATAATGGGAGGAAGAATCCTTTATAGCACATTAGAGAATTCTCTACAACATGTATGGACATATCATATGACCCCACATACTTGATGAGACTATTTTCGTGAACCCTTGTTGGGATAGCACTAGAATGGTTCTCTAAATTACCATATGGCATACGATCCTATGGTGAATTAGCTAAGAAGTTTGTCGAACACTTTTCGTTCAACATAGAAAATGAAATAACCATAGCTACCTTGTGTCACACAACACAAGAAGAAAGCGAAAATTTCACCACCTTCTTCTAGAGATGGAGAATTTTAGCTAGTAGATGTCCAGTTGAAATACCAAAAAAACAAAAGGTCATGATATTCCTTGAAAATATCAATCCAAAACCAAGAAGTGACTCAAGGGTACATTGTTGTATTTCATTCCTAGACTTGGTACAAAAGGGCATCATCCTTGAAAAATGCCTTATTGACAAAGGATAAATTAAAGTACTAGGCATAAACCTAGTGGTTCAACATCAAAATGCACCCAACGATAGAAACAAGTTCTGGTCTAGAAAAAAAAATGTTACCAATGATGACATTGTTGATGCTAAGACCATACATACAAGACCAGTCATCATGCTTAGAGGGTACAAACCCAATCAAGACATGACGAGTAATCCAGATCAAACAACAAATTTTGTCCAAAATTCACAATAACAATGACCACAAAGGAGATTTCCTAAACATGAATTTACCCCTTTGGGGCAGCCAATTGAGACAATTTTCAAAGAGCTAATTAAATGTGATATCATAAAACTATTAGAACCAAGAGAATATGATCCTAGATAGTTTAAACCTTCATGGTGAGATGATAATGCCTATTGTGAATACCATCATACAAAAGGACACAACCTACAACAATGTCGAAAATTAAAGAATATCATACAAGACTTTGTTGAAGATGGAACCATAGAGGTAAATGGGAAAAAAAATACCAAGAAAAACAATCATAAGGTCTTCACATACCCATTAAATGACCACACAAAAGGAAAAGCCTCCAGTTTAGGAAGCAAGAATACTTCATCAGCCAATTATACAAATACCAAGTATGACAATGGAAAGGATACGATCATAAACCACCTACGAGCTGCAAATGAAAATTTCCATACCATCAGTATTAAGAAGCATCCTGAATGTGTTGTAAACACATGTAGAACTAGGATAACTATTCCAAGTTCTTCTTTTGAGCCACCTACATAGTCTTCCAAGTCTAAGTACCATATGCTTGATCAACTGAACAAGACCCCAACACAAATATCCATTTTGGAACTGTTAACTTTATCCCCTAAGCATCAAGCTATTCTCAACGAAGCCTTACAGAGAACATTTGTCCCTACCAACTTAGATGTCAATCGTTTCAAATAAATGGTAGGATAATTAACTAACTCCCATCATGCCACATTTTCTCAATAGGTTTATTCAATAGAAAAGACCGATCATAATGACCCATTACATCTTGAAGTCCTAGTCCATCAAACCAAAGTCAGTCAAGTCTTGGTAGACGGAGGAGCAAGTTTGAACCTTTGTACCCTTAAATTGGTTAAGTCATTAGGATTCTAAGAAGCATGCGTAGACACCTCTAAGAGTATATTCATCAAGGATTACAATGATGAGGAAAGATCATCCAAAGGATTTTTCACACTCCCTATCATAATTGGCCTGACAATTATGAACACTGAATTCCATGTCTTGGATCTCACCCTTCCATATAACCTATTGTTAGGTAGACCTTGGATACATGCAATAAAATTTGTACCTTCCACATATCACCAATGTCTTAAATTCTTGTATAATGGCACCGAGATCATGATTGATGGTGATCCAAATCCTTTTCAATATTGTACAAGCCTAAGGGAAATTCCACAATGACACGTACTAGTTAATCGAGAAGCTCCATCATCCACTTTATCCCTATACGTTGATCCATCACATCTTACCAAGTCTATTTCATTCAAACCACCATCATCAACTCCTAAGGTCAAGATCCAAGACAAGGGTTGTGGATAATATCACATGAAGGCATCCTATTGTTTCATTCGACTAGTTCCTTCTAAGTTATATGGCTTACCCATGATAGATAGAAGACAATCTGTAGTCACATTTCATGTTCCCCCTACAATGACATTGACCAAATGGGGAGAATTAAGTGAAGAAGTTGTGGACCAAGGTGATATTACCTCCTGTTTGTACCAAGAAGACAATGAATACCCCTCACTGTCTATTCAGATAGCTACGAATCAATATGGAAAAGGCTTTAAGATAATGCAAATAAAAGGCTACGACGGGCATAGTGGGTTAGGACTACATCAAATTGGAAGGATTGAACCAATCATTGTCTCACCATGATCAAAAGGCCTAGGGCTAGGTTTTCAATTGCTTAGAATTGGGTTTCCTAGTACTTCATCACCATTTCAAGAGGAAGAAAGTGCTTATGAAGACATCGAGATATCTCACGAACCACTTCCCCCAGTTTACGATGAATCCCCTAACTCAAGTGACTATGAATGGGATTCCCTTTCCTCTATGAGCACCATGAACCTAGATAATCTATTGGAAGAACTTGACCAAATGATAAAAACCATACCAAATCCATCTAGCCCCCGTAATAAGAAGCCCTTGTCTAAAGAAGAAAGGCTTAAGCACTATTATTGGGAAACCCTTGATCATGCATCTTGGGCACCTGACGAACCGTCTTCTGAAGACTTGGCCCTTACAATAGTCCCACATCAGATTTTGTCTACCCATAGGAAAAAGAATAAGGAGTTAGTCCAAAACTTATGTAACCTTGGCAACCACTCTATATTCACCTTGTCAACTTCCACATTTGATAACTCCGATAATGACATGCCTCTCATATATCCCTAACTTATTGTCTGGGATCAAGAAGGTACACCCATCATAGATACATTCGAGAACAACGAAGCAATAGCTCAGTTCATGGGACTTTGAGAAGTCATACCAAGAGGGGATCATAAAGCTGGTTTTACCATAGATTTGGATGAAAAATCATATTTTGGGGAGTCTATTTACACCTCTAGTCACAAAAATGAGAGTAAAAAGAAAAAAAGTGAGAATGAGCAAACTAACGAGTCCCTAGGTGAAAACCGAAAGATGCCTTTGGACGAAGAAATAGTAAAAATAAAGGATGTATCCAAGGGTGAAAACCTCTCTAAGGCACCCAAGGATGGAGGTTTGAATATTCTCCTCATTGCTTAGGAAAGGTCACCGATGTTAGTAGAGGATTCTATTGAAGTCAACATAAACAAAGAAGAAAACCCTCAAGTAATATACTTTGCAACCTCTTTGACAAAGACAAAAAAAAAAGAGTTTTGGGACTTCTTCACAAAGAGACAAATAAACTTTGCATGTTCATATGTTGACATGTCTAGGCTAGATCTAGACCTTATATTGTGTCATCTACCATTATAGCCAAGTATTAAGCCCACCAAACAGAAGTTAAGGAAGATGCATCCACAAATTGCTCTACTAGTCAAAGCAAAACTTAAGAAACTATTGGATGTCGGATTCATAAGATCCATAGACTATGTAGACTAGATTTCAAATCTTCTGCCAATGACTAAACCAACTAGGGGCATCCACATTTGCACAAAATTTAGGGATATCAACAAGGAATGTCCTAAGGATGACTTCCCCTTGCCAAACATTGGCATGATAGTGGACCTTATAGCAAGATATGAGATTTTATCCCTCATGGATGGTTTCTCTGGGCATAACCAAATCAAAATCGTAGTTGAAGACCAACACAAGACAACTTTCATGTGTCCATGGGGAACATACTGTTGGAATGTTATGCCTTTTGTGCCTAAGAATGCAGGAGCTATGTATCAACATGCAATGACCAGTATTTTCCATGAATTTGTACATACTCTCATGGAAGATTATGTCAAAGACATAATAGCTAAATCAATAACAAGGGAAAATCATTTGAAGGTTCTAGACAAGATATTCCAGAGGCTAGAAAATTACAACATAAGACCAAATCCAAAGAAATGTGTCTTTGGAGTGAAATCAAGGAAACTTCTAGAATATATCATTTCTAGAAGAGGCACTGAAGTAGATCCAGAGAAGGTAAAATATATTATACAAATGTCTCCTCAAGTCAGCATTGGACAACTAAGAACACTATAGGGAAGATTGTAATTTATCAGGCGCTTCATTGTACAACTAGTAGACAAAATACACCCATGTTTCAACATTTTCTTTTAAGAAAGGAATACCATTTGTGTGGACACCTAAATGTCAAGAATCTTTCCAATAGATCAAGGATTATTTGCTCACTCCACCTGTCTTAATGCCACCTACAGATGGAAATTCATTGATACTATACATTTCAGCAACTCAGTCAACATTAGGAGCCCTTCTCACACAAAATGTTGATCAAGGACATGAAAGGGAAGTGTATTACATCAGTCATACCTTGGTGGGATATGAATTAAATTATAGTAACATAGAATGTGCCTATCTTGCGGTATTCTTTGCTACTCAAAAACTTTGACACTAAATGCCAAATCGCCAAACCATGTTGGTCGCAAAGATAGATCCCCTCAAATATCTCCTAAGTAAAGTAGCTTTAATAGGCCGATTGGCTAAATGGGTTATGATAACTAGTGAATATGACATCCAATATATAGAGAGGAAATCTATAAAAGGACAAGTGATTGCAGATTAGTTAGCGGATGCACCGATGAAGGCAGACCATCCTTTAGTGGCAGATTTTCCTGATGAATTTATCTTCAAAGTTGACACTAGAACCGAATGGAAATTATACTTTGACAAGTCACATGCTAATTGTGCTTTAGGAGTAGGCATACTATATGTTACACCTCAAGGTGATACTATTCCTAAATCATTCAAGATTTCTTTCCTTTGCACCAACAACATAACAGAGTATGAAGCCTTAGTGACAGGACTAAGAATGGTAGCCCAATGGAAAATTAAGAGTCTACATGTTTATGGGGATTCTCAGCTAGTAGTCCAGCAAGTAAATGATGATTATGAAATTAAGGATGAGAAAATTGCCCCGTATAAGCGCATGGTTGATAGTTTCAAGTAGTACTTTGATGAAATTACCTTTCAACAAATAACACGTATTCAAAATAGGGCAACAGATGTATGGCAACCATGGGTTCCTTATTGGATATTCCGAGCAACGTTCTTAAGTTTGATTTTTTGGTTGAACAACTATTGATCCCTGCATATGATGTCCCCGATTCTACGATGGTGTGTATGATTGTTGGTCCTAACTCCCCTTGGTACAAAGACATATTCGACTATCTAAATTCCCAAATCTTAGCTCTAGACCTATCAAACAACCAATGTAGAACATTTATCCATAAGTCTGCTAAATACACCATCATAGGAGATACCCTATATAGACATACCTTAGATAACACCCTAATCAGATGTCTTGATGCTGAAGAAGCACAAACAACCTTGCAAGCGGTGCACAAGGGTATATGTGGATCCCATTCTAGCGGTCCTACTTTATCCCATAAGATTATGATAATAAGTTATTATTGGCCTACAATGGAAAATGACTCATATATCTATGTAAAGAAATGTAGACAACGTCAGATATATAGAGATTTCATATGAGCACCAAGACATGAGATTCATCTGATTACTTCACCATGGCCATTTGTCCAATGGGGACTTGACCTCATAGGTAAGATACACCCTCCATCATCCAATGGCCATAAATTCATCATAACTGTCACCGAATACTTCACCAAATGGATTGATCTATTCCCATGACCTACATCACTAACACACAAATATCCAAGTTTATCCTAAACTATATCATTTGGCAGTATGGTGTACCCCAATCCATTATCACAGATAATGGCCGTCCATTCAAAAACCAATAATTTTGTCATCTATGTGAAGAATTCCATATCAAACATCATTGTTCCACTCCAAATTACCCACAAGGTAATGGCCAAGCCAAGCCATCTAATAAAGCCATTGTCAAAATCCTAAAAAATATTGTCAATGATGTTGGTCATGACTGACACCTACAGCTTAATCCTTCCTTATGCACTTACCACACAAGCATCCGTACTCCCACTGGCACCACTCCATACTCCCTAATATTCAGATTTGAAGCCATCTTACCTATTGAAGTTGAAATTCCTTCCTTGAGGGTATCCTTGAAAGGTCATATCAATGATGAAGAATACCGTGTATCCAGATTACAAGAATTAGAATTGCTAGATGAACAAAGACAAAAGGCACTAGATCATTTGCAAGCATACTAGAATCGTCTTCGTCATAGCTATAATAGGAAAGTTTTAAATTGACACTTTGACATTGGTGACCTAGTTTTAATGGATAATCCCAAGTATCAAGTTGAACGAGAAAAGCTAGGTAAGTTTGAACCTAACTGGTTAGGGCCCTATATAGTCACAAAATCTTTTGGACCAGGAGCGTATCAATTGTCTACCCTTGAAAGAGAACCGCTTTTGTTACCAATCAATAGCCTTCATCTAAAGAGGTTCTATACATATCTTTTGAGAGTCTTGGTCTTAATCAGAAAATATACAAAAAAAAATGGTTACCTTGATGAAAAACTGGCAAACAGGTCTCTTTGTAACACCAAAAAAATTGGAAAATCAACAAAATAGTAAAGAGAAACAATCCGTCCAATAGTGAAAACCACTTCGAGGGTGCTATGGACAAGTACCATGGTGAAAACTTGGCAAAGATGCACCATATGTAGTCAACTTCGCTCCTTTGTCTACCATCAATCCAATCAGACTTTTCACTTTCACTCATAATAAAGGTTTTTCTTAGCCATTGCTTGGTACGATTGACATCAAGTCTAATTTGTCACATTACTCACTCCATCCTATATGTCTTATTCTCGACTGGGGTAAAATCCTTGTTTTGTGTCATGAGGACCTTGTACATAGCATTACAACATCAGAAAATGTTCTAAAAAAATCCAAAAACATCATATATGTCCTGAAAAAAACCAAAAACATTAGAAAACCCCAAAAAGACAAAAAAATCAAAACATGTCAAAAATCCCAAAAATAGAGAGAGTCAATCATGTTAAGTTAGTCTTAGACATAGTCGAACTATGTTGCCTCTGTGACTGGACATAGGCAAGGCCATCAGTCAATGTGCCCCTGAGGCATTAGGTCTGTCTATCTAGGTTTTTCATGTATCACACACATTAAAATCATGACTCTTTGTACATTCAAAGTCATTGGTTATGTCAAACTATGAGGTCTCTACATGTACAACGTAGGCAAGGCTAATTAATTGATGAGCCCCTAAGACCGCACTAGGTCATTCCAATAGGTTTTATCACATTCACTATCACATATGGTGCATATCATCAACTTAAGTACATATCTTCAGTCACTTAGATTAGTCCTTTAGAGTATATCATCTCAAGTCATACATTGTTAACACACACACACTCTTATTAGTCAAGGAATCAAAACAAGTCATGCATCAACAAGGAAAACATCTCAAAACTATCATCAAGTCAAAATCAAACACATTGTTAGAGTAATCAACTTATGTCTTAAATAAGATATGTCTTTCTTGTCAACAGACATCGTCAAATTTTCATAGCCTCATGTAGCTTGTCACATCAACGTCATTAGGCTCTAAGGTCTTATACGACACGTGTCTTTCTGAAACTAGGCTTTGTCATGCCTCAAACAAATAGTCACCAAGTCAAAACCAGACTCAATGTCTTATGCGGTATGTGTCATCCCTCTTATCCGACTATGTCAAACATCAAAAAATCCCACAAGATCAAGTTTCGGTAAATAATTTTATTGGATTTTTGAATTTATATCTTAATTTGTCTTATCTTTCTATCAATTTGTGCATAATTTTGGTTACTAGCTTTCTCAAGGATGTCCCTTGAAGGATTTAGAGAAGCAAGGATGTCTCAGGACTCTTTTTCTTTGACTGTTGTCTATCAACTATCTTTTAAACTTTGGATTTTGAGTCATGTTACTAGTTTCCTCAAGGATTTCCTATCAAGTATTTAGAGGAGCAATGACATCTCATGATCCATCTTTTACTTATTTGTTGTCTCTGGTTTGTCTAGACAAAAACGATTGGGGCAATCTTGTCCTTAGTATGAGTTAAGACACTCCTTGTCTGTGACTGTCTATTTTTTGCAGATGGATGACTTTTTACACTATGGTCTATCTCATATCATGGTGTGTACTATCCATTTTTTTCATGTCCCATCCAATGATGATAAAAATGCAAAGCTTAGTATATATGGAAAAATATCGAAGATCCTATGTCCTTTCAATCAACCTTTGTCATTTCTTACTAACATTCTAAAATCATCTATGCTAATTGTAGACACTTAAATTTGTCCTCACAATTCTCACATTATTCGTCTATTGATTAAAATGATCAATTCATTCAATACTTTCTTCTATTCATGCATTTCATCAAATTATTAAATAATCTCATTATCGTTTGCATCCGTTGCATTATCATTTTTGCACTACCATTCATTATCATAATCATTCACTAGCATTTCATAGTAAAACTATATTATCATTTAAATCATATCATTTGCATAAATCATTCACTTCATATTGCATTTCAATCAATCATTAAATCATTAAAATATTATCATCACATGATCATTCATAATGCATAAAAAATAATAATTGTTCATAAAACATGTGTTCTTACATAAATCATTCTCGTAAAATATTAAAATAATTCGTAATAAAAAATTAATAAATCATTTTCATCCACATTAAAAATATATATGCATTTAATCATTTTATTCAATCCTTCACCATGCCTTTAATCTATCTTGTTTATCATTTCCACTCATATGCATTTCATTTCACTACACCATGTGGGATTTTAAAAATTCATTATTGCAATACCCATTTATCTCACATCTCTCATTCTCAACCTCTCTATCATTAGAGAGGCCTATTTAAACAGGACTCTCTTCTCATTTTGACCCCTACAAAAATTTTGGATCTCTACATTTTTGCATCTACTTCCATTATCTTTCTTTATATTTCAATTTCAACATCTAACTTGTTTGCATTCTCTTTTAGAATATTTTCATTTCATTTTGAATCTTCATTCATCATAGCTCTTTGTGCCCATGCTTTTACTAAGAGCATTTTGAATATAAGCACAAAGTCTTGAATGATAGGAGAACAATAGAGATTAGTTTCAATGAAATCATTTTATGTTTTGAGTAGCTTAGATGTTTTGTTTTCAGAATGAAACAACTGTATTGAGGTGCCATAAAATAGTAATTCTAGTTTATAGAATCATTTGTTTCAGCATGCACACATAATGGTGAACCCGATGTGAACAAGCAGTCGTTTCTTCATTTTATTGTTGTCTTTATTTTTGTTGTTGTTGTGTTGTTTGAAACCATATTAGCAGCATCAAATTTGTTGGAGAAGCATGATAAACAAATGAAATCACATTTTTATTTTTGCTGCCATGTTTTTCTCACTATTAAGTAGTTTGAAATGCTTAGAACATCTCTAAAATTTACCTCTGGTCATGAAGAATGTATCAGACATTGTTTTGGGGTAAAAGAATTCATTTGAAACAAGTAAAAACTCTAAAAAAATAGCTTTAAATAAAAAAGCATGATCACTGTTGTTAATTTTTTTTCATTCCAATCAACATTTATTTGGCTGCACTATTGATAGTTACTTACATTGCTACTATTGTTGTCATGAGAGGATAGAAGAGATTGTTGTCTCTTTTCATGACTGCAGATTTTTGAAGGCCTTTGTTGAGAGTTGTGAATGGATTGTTTTGGCACGGTTTCTTTTTCAATTTCAAACACATCTATTCCATTGTCTTGTGCTAATTTTTGAATATTTGTAAAGGAAGAAAATGATTTGTTTTCCTCAAATTTGGATCAATATTTCATGGTCTATTGTAAATTGAAATATGCCTAATTTATTTATGCTTCTAGCAGCATTTTATGAATTCTAGTAGAATGTGCTTTAATCTTCTAATATGAGACAGGCCAAGATGCATGAATGCTTCCCATTTCAGTTGTTGCCATAAATACTACAGTTTGCTATTTTGTGTTTTTAAATTCTGAAAATACTGCAACATGGTGCATGGTAGAGCATAATAACTCAGGATTTTAAACTTAGTTTCAATTTTATTTTAATCTTAGTTTTAATTTTATTTTTAACTTAGTTTTAATTTTATTTTAATCTTAGATTTATTTTTAATTTTAGTCTTAGTTTTAGTTTTAGTTTTATCTTTAACTTAGATTTAATCTTGCAGTTTAAAGTTTAGATTAATTCTAATTAGTTCTTTATTTTAAATTGGTTTTTATTTGTAGATTAGTCTTTGATTTTAGATTAATTTATAATTCTAGATCAATTATCTTTTAAATTAGAAAAAGTTTTATGAGAACTAGATTTAGTTTTAACATAGATTTTAATTATTGACTTTTAGTTTTTTATTTTTTTCCTTAAATTAGATTTAGCTTTCTAACTAGATTTAGCATTTTTTTAAAGATTTAATTTGTAATATAGAACATAGGATTAATGTAATTTAGTTTAGGTTAGATTCTAATTTAGATTTAATTTCAATTTTAATTAACTTTGATGTAGATTTAATTTAGATTTTAATTTAGAATTAACTTTAATTTTAATTTAGATTTAACCTTCACTTTAGCTTTTAATTTTAAATTTAACTTTTCTCTTAATTTTTCTTTTAGTTTAAATTAGATTTAGCTTTTAATTTTAATTTAGATCTAATCTCTAATGTAGATTTAGTCTTTGAATCTAGATTTTGATTTTTTAATTTAGATTTTACTTAGAATTTAGACTCAATAATTTAGAGTTTATTTTATTTTAAACTAGATTATAGGGTAAATACTAATTTTATTTTATTTTATTTTTGTTTGATTGGGGGACTAATTTTATTAATTTGGGTTCTCTTGCAGGTTCGTTTGGCAGAGAATTGAAAATCAAAACATACGTTTGGCAAAGACTGAAATAAAAAATACTAGCAACATTTGGTGGAGGACAATTGATGAAGACATGATTTTGAAACCAATTGTCTTTTAGATTAGAAAACACTTCCATTGGTTCATTAAAAATGAACAATTTTCTTTTCTCACATAGGCTTAACTAGGGGTTCAATGAACATTGTTTGTTGTGCTTGATGGTGGTAGGTGATTATGCTCTCACCTTGTGCAAACTAGGTGATCAGAAAGCCAAACCCATCTATTTTATATGTCACCTCGATTCAATAATCAAAGTATCCTCTCCCCTTGCACACTTGTGCGATCCTAGGTGCAAGAGAAATGATTATTGACTCTAGAAATTGGGCCCACCTTGGTGGGAAAAGGTACTCACCCCAAGGTGACTCAAACTGATAACATAGATTTTTGACCAAGCTACCCCCGACTGATATATAAATGTGAATCCTAAGGGAAATCCTAGGATTACGAGTGTGGATGTGTCATACGGACCAAGTAGTACTCCCCAAAACCCTGTTGAGCGTAACCTCTTTAGGTTGGAGTGCCTCCTAAATGGAGTTTAATCTCGTGCCCCATGTATGGCCACTCAAATAGGGGTCCCGAACTAAAAACCTTTGTGTAGTTGCCAAAATCCTTCTATTTGCTAGCGCAACACTGATTAGTGTGAAGGCATCCACATCTTCGCAGTTTTTAGTAGAGGTGATCAATCTGCGATGGCAGTTTCATGGGGGTTGGAGGCTTGGTTGGCCTAAGAAGCGAGTGCATTGTAAGGGGGAGCTCATGCAGCCAAGCTTCTAGATTCACATGCTAAGAATATGTAGTTGGGGAAACCCACTTGGAATCTAGCAGATATTGTCCTTTCCAACCTTAGGCTTTGTGCTTGTATTGCAAAAATTAAAAAAGCACATTCACAATTGAAAACAAACTCAAAAACACTTTTTCTACTATGTCTTGCATGTGTGTTTAAAAATAGACCTCAAACAAACATCACATCTCAAAATTTGCAAACCCCAAAGAGTCCAACAACATAAACATACAACATGAACCTATCACTTGGATTTTTTGGGGTCATCATCCTTCAGTTTTGATCTTTCAATCCTTTGGATTCCACCTAGTCCTTTCATTCCATCTAGACCATACATTTCACCTAGACATTGAATTCCACCTAGCCCTTTCATATCCATGATCCTTACATATTCTTATCCCTTTAATCCTAGTCTTGCATACATAGGTAACATTACATAGTCCTTGCATATACATAACACTCCACATAGTTCTTTCATGTTCAACCCCCTTTTCATATCAAGACCATCTCACCTAACCTTTGCATGTTCCAAGAATTTATTCCCTTGCATATTCATCATCAATCAAACTAAACCCTTAGCTTGCACTTAGGCTACTCTTCCTAGGTCTTAAAATCAAACCATTGGCTATCTATCACCCACATCACTTGAGGCTCATCATCCTTGAGTTAGGGAACATACCATTATCCTTGAGTAGGGTATTCCTTTTGGAGTCCATCATCTCCTACATAACCCCTCTTGATCATTGGTCCTTGTATCTATCCATCATAGCACAAGTAAATCCTGACACCATAACCAACTTTTGACCTAGAGTTGTCTTTGAGCTTCCGCATTCTTAGGTTGTCATACAATACCTTACCACTTCCATATATCATCTTAGAATCATATCCTTTTCATTGCATCCTAGTCTTAGGTTTCATACATTACCTTGGATTGAACATCAAAACAATCACCTATGACCCCTAGAACAAGAGCAAAAAGATTTCAAGACGAAGGGAACCCTTGGGGAAGAGACTTTGATGGGGAAGATAACATTAGTTTTGCAACTAGAGAAACAAATGAAATTGATGATGAAGAAATAACCAAATCTGATATAGAAGAAGCACTTAAGGATCACATATTTACTAAACTTCTTATGGAGGTAGTCAAAGGTAACCCACAACAATACTTCAAAGCCCTTGTTAATGAAGGAATCAAAATGCCTCCTGATTTTGACAAGTCACTTTTGACGATGAATGACCAACCTGAATCTAGTGAATCTAAACATCCCAAAACAAACAATGATGGTAGAATCAAAGATCATAGGCCCTTTTATCTGCAACCAGGTTACAAGCAATCTTCAAAGACATCAAAACCCACACCAAAAAATGATCCTATTTTGGATGAGCTTAGAAAATTGAGACAAGAATTGGACACTCTTAAAAATAGTAAAGCATCGTCTCACAAGTTCTCCATCGAAGACATATGTCCTTATCCTTTTGATCCAAGCATATTGATGCCACCTTTTCCTAGCCACTGGGACATACCAAAACTTGACAAATATAATGGAAAAGGGGATCCGAAACACCACTTAAGACAATTTTGTGCTAATACCATGGAATTTATAGTTGATGAAACATACCTTATGAGATTATTCCCTCTTAGTCTAGGAGGAGAAGCTATGGAATGGTTTTCACAATTACCCCTGACCATCAAATCCTTTGAAGAATTGGCTAATAAATTTGTCTCCAATTATAGTTTCAATTGTGACTTTAAAGTGACCATGAAAAACCTTTTCAACACCAAACAAAAACCAGGTGAATCTTTTGGGTCATTTTTGCAAAGATGGAGACATTTAACAAAACTATTACCTTATGCCATTCCTGATCAAGAATTGGTTGACCTCTTTTTTCAAAATTCGAACAAAGAAATTGGAAGGGAAATTCTCCTCAAATGATTCGATTCCTTTGACAATGCCATAGAAATGGGATTCGGAATCGAACAAACTCTCATTGACGATGGAACCATAAAACTTAATAATGATAGAGATCAAAAATCAAATTCAAACAACAAGACACCTTTTTGGGTAAAGAACAAGAATTTAGTCAATGACGGAGTTTTTGATGCAAAAAAAACTAAAACATCATCACCTATTTATAATCTCAAAGGTTTGTCTTCAAATAAAGGAAAAGAAAAATAGAGAAGTTTCCCTAAACAAAAATTTACACCATTTGGACAATCACTTGAATCCGTATTAAGAAATTCTTGAAATCAATATTATAACGCTACCTGAAATAAAGGAATATAATCCACAATTCAAACCCCCATGGTGGAATGAGAATCACTTTTGCGACTATCATAGGCACAGAGGACATAAGACTAATAGTTGCAATAAAATTCGACATCTACTACAGGACCTTATTGGTGATGGTAAGATAGTGGTTGACGGACACACTCCTTCAGGTAACTCTCATCGCGAGGTGTTTAAGAACACCTTTCCCTAAGCATGACAAGGATAAAGGAAAGGCCCTTGAATCTGGTGATGGTGTAAACTATACTACTACTAAGTATGAATATACCATACATAACATCAGTAAGGTTGATAATCATGTTAAAAATTTCATTATAAAAGTCAAAGAAACTGATTACAAGGTTACTACCCACAAAGGCATAGTCACCCTTAAAGGTCCTAATTCAAAACCCGCTACACCAAATTCACAGTATAACCTCAAAGAGCATTTAGGAAAAACACCCGCACAAATTTCCATACTTGAGCTGCTACGCCTATCTCCTGAGCATAAGGCTATTCTAGATAAAGTGCTTGCTACTGCTATAGTGCCTACAAACCTACATGTAGACCAATTCCAAGCTATGGTGGGACATATCACCTCGTCTTACACTATCACTTTTATTGAATATGATGATTCATCCTGTCAAAAAACACATAGTGCACCTTTACACACTGACGTCTTTATCAATAATTCCAAGATCAGGTGAGTTCTAATAGACAAAGGAGTAGGTCTTAATATTTGTACCCAAGAATTGCTCACAAAATTGTGGTTTTCTAAAAATGCAGTTGATCCAAGGAACAAGATTACCATAAAGGCATATGATGAAGAGGAATGCTCATCTAAAGGATCAGTTACTCTACCAATCAGAGTCGGCCCCATGGTAAAGGATGTGGTTTTCTAGGTCCTTGATCTCCCACTAAACTATAATATCCTCCTTGGAAGACCTTGGATTCATGCAATGCAAGAAGTACCTTCTATGTACCACCAGCTCATTAAATTCCCACACAATGGTGTTGAAATCACAATACAAGGAGATCCCAACCCTTTCATGTATTGCCATAATCTAAGCCCTAAAACTGAAATCACAATCCCAAGCAATCATGAAGCACCTCCTTCTCAAGCATATGTTGATCCTGAGTCCTTAAAATCATCTACTTCATTTATCACACCATCAAACCCCAAGGTCCAAATCCATGATATGGGATGTGGAGAATATCATATGGATAATTTACCGACAAAATAAATTGCTAATGTTGTCGAGGAGGGTCAAAATTCCAACAATGATATCAAGACAGTTGCAGAAGGAACACAAAAATATGAACATGCTTGGATTGAAACATTTTGGGATCTTGATGATACACCTGCATTTGCCATATTTTCTTCCACTCAAGCTTTTCATATTTATGATAACCCCATGTTTAACCAAAATTATCTATGATAACCCACTCTTTTATCATGATCCTACCAAGGATATCCAATCATCATCCTTCCATCCCACCCACCTTGGGCTAGGATATGAATCTCCTATTTTCACATCTAGTAAGACACCTTGTCAAGTCATTAAGGATGTGCAAGCTTCCTTTGACGTTAGCAGTATCGAAAAGGATAGTCCCAAAGACTCCATTGATGGAATCACCACTCCCATTTTCCCACTAAACATTCCTATCACTCCATCCACCTCAACCATCTCACCCACGTCCATCTGCCTTGTAGACATGGATCGACAAGTATCACCCAAAGAAAATAAAAATGATTTAATTCAAGAATCAAAGGTAAAAGCATCTTTTTCAAATGGAGATCCAAAATCTAAAGAAAGCATGCAAAGATAGAAATATCAAGAAAAGTCCTTTAGCCAAAATAAAAATCTATTGGAAAAATACAAAACAAAAGAAGATCAAGACAAGTCCCCTAGCCAAAATAAAAATCTATTGGATAAAGAAAAAATAAAATTCAAAAGTGAAAGAAAAAGTCGATCTCCAATTATGCCTCTCCATCAAAAATCATTAGGGGCATTTGTCAAGGAATCAAATGAAAAAAGGAACTTGTTGATCCAAGATCTCCATCCATGTCACTCTCACTCATACCATATATTCCCTTCCACCCATCCATGTTCACAGATCTGGCATATCACACCATTGGTGATGTCTTTCAATGTACCTTTGATGATGACCCCTTCACGTATTATAACTCATTGGTTTCCCAAGCTCCTTTTCATCTAAAGCCTGATGGCCCATGTAGTGTACATATTAGGGATCATATCATAGCTTCTTTCATCCACCACATCTTTCATCCTTCATATTTTCCACTTGTACTCCTCATCTTGATCGGGTACTTTCATCCAACATGGTCATCCACACATGATCGAGGCATTGTCAAGGCAGTCTATGGATTTGGCATCTATCAATTCTATATCTCGCTTTAGAGAGCTAGGAAAAAGTCTTGAAAAAATACAAAAAAAAAAACATAAAGTGCCCTAAAAAATCCAAAAAAATCATTAAATGTCTTGAAAAAATCCAAAAAAATCATAAAGTGTCCTAAAAAATCCAAAAAATCATAAAATGTGCTGAACAAATCCATAAAAATCATAAAATGTCTTAAAAAATATCCATAAAAATAATAAAATGTCTTGAAAAAATCCATAAAAATCATAAAATGTCATGAAAAAATCCATAAAAAATCATGAAATGTCTTGAAAAAATCCATAAAAACCATAAAATATCTTTAAAAAATCCAAAAAAATCATAAAATGTCCTGAAAAAATCCATAAAAAATCATAAAGTGCCCTAAAAAAAATCCAAAAAAATCAAATATTCCAAAAATCCTAAAAAATCAAATAACTTCAAAAATCCCTCAACAATGACACTTTCAACTCACCACATAGCTTTGAACTTTAGCAAAATCAAAACACATCATGACTGATAATCAAAAAAACATACCTACCAATCCATCCTTCAAATCCAACCAAACACACACAACCATGCCAAGAATAGGTTCTATATTGAAGCATGATGCATATTTGCTTTTTTTATCTTTGGTGGCATGTCTTTTAGCTTCTCCAGGATGTCTGGGAGTAGAGAGGCGATGATGGGGCATGTTCACTTGTTTGCTACTTGTGGATTGTTTCTTATTCATAGGACGACTTGTCTTAAGACATGGTTATGTAAAACCATTGAGGGCATATGAGTCTAGTATGGATGAGTGCATTCCTTGTCTGATAGTGTCTTCCATGAAATAAGTATTCAGGTCATCTAGGGTCCTTATACCTAGATGCTTATACTTCATTACTAAATAAAAATGCAAACAGTATTCAGGTCGTCTAGATGTTCATATTATCTAGATGCTTATACTAATTTGTGACATAATAAGCTTGATGATGATAAAAGAACTTAAAACACACAAGAGGCTTCATCACCTTCATTTTCTTCCATCTTGCATCTTCCATTTATTGCATTTCATTTTCTTCATCTTTCTTGTCACAGAGAAATCAATCAACTTGCATCTCCAAATCTCATGTCCCCTAAATCAATCAATCAATCATTCTATCAACTTGTCTTGCACTTGCATCAATCTCAATCAAATTCATCAGCTCATCAACCCATCTATACAGATCATTTCCATCAATTGTTCAGTTATGCCTATCAATTGTGCATTTTTGTCAAATGTACATCACTACTTTATCACTTGCGCAATATCAAGCATCTAATCATTTTATTGACATCTATCGAGAGATTAATCTACTTACAATCTGTCTGATCAATCTCTCGAGGGGGCATATCACTCTTATCATATTCCTTACCAGGATGTATCTGGGGCATGTATCATTTGATCAATATTTTTTCATTGAAACAACACGACAAGTTACATTGTCTCAAAGAGGGGCAAAATGTAGACACTCAAATTTTTCCTCACAATCATCACATTATTCATCTATTTATTAAAATTATCAATTCATTCAATACTTTCTTCTATTCATGAATCTCATCAAATGATTAAATAATCTCATTATCGTTTGCATCCATCGCATTATCATTTTTGCACTATCATTCATTATCATAATCATTCACTAGAATTTCATAATAAAACTATATTATCATTTAAATCATATCATTTGCATAAATCATTCACTTCATATTTCATTTCAATCAATCATTAAATCATTAAAATTTTATCATCACATCATCATTCATAATGAATAAAAAATAATAATGTTTCATAAAACATATCATTCTTACATAAATCATTCTCATAAAACATTAAAATAATTCGTAATAAAACATTAATAAATCATTTTCATCCACGTATAAAAATATATATGCATTTAATCATTTTATTCAATCCTTCACCATGCATTTAATCTATCTTCTTTTTCATTTCCACTCATATGCATTTCACTACACCATGCCGGATTTTAAAAATTCATTATTGCAATATCCATTTATCCCACATCTCTCATTCTCAACCTCTCTGTCATCAAAGAGGCCTATTTAAACAAGACTCTCTTCTCATTTTGACCCCTACAGAAATCTTGGATCTCTACATTTTTGCATCTACTTCCATTATCTTTCTTTACATTTCAATTTCAGCATCTAACTTGTTTGCATTCTCTTTTAGAATATTTTCATTTCATTTTGAATCTTCATTCAGCATAGCTCTTTGTGCCCATGTTTTTACTCAGAGAATTTTGAATATAAGCACAAAGTCTTGAATGATAGGAGAACAATAGAGATTAGTTTCAATGAAATCATTTTTTTTTTTTGAGTAGTTTAGATGTTTTGTTTTCAGAATGAAACAGCTCTATTGAGTTTCCATAAAATAGTGATTTTGGTTTATAGAATCATTTGTTTCAGCATGCACACACTAACATTTCTCCTTTCCGACATAATGATAGAGTCCTATGACACAAAAAAAAATTAGATAATCTGCATATGCATACATTCTATAAGCATTATGTAAATAGTGTTGTATGTCTATACATAGTAAATCATATAGTTATATTGCATTTCAAACATATAGGAACATTAGAAATCTTCATTGCATATCTAGGAAATCATGAAATAATAGGCATTCAATCATCATAAGGTACATAATGGAAACATTACATGTATACAAACATCTCATGTAGATAGCATTGTATATATAACATGGCATGTTATTATCATAAAGTACATTACATCCATCATCATACAGAGTTATCATAGCATCATAGACTGCATAAACACACCATAATTTAGAAATAATCATTCCTAACACATGTACATACATCATCTAGGAAACATAATCATATAGAAACAATGTATCACCATAAAATAGAACTGCATACCATATACAAGCCACCAAAAATCATATATATATATATATATATATCACTCAAAATAACGTGTCATAGTACAATGTTAGAATGTATCCATAAATAAAAAGGAGCTCACAGGATCTCTCTGATCAAAATAAAATGTCCACATATATACAAGTGTCAACGTGTTCCACTACCACTACTTCCATATGGTGAAGGTGGAGGAAACTGGCTCGAAGGTACTCTCTATGAGGTGGAAGGCCTATCATACAGACCTGCTCTCGGTGGTTCTACCACACCCTCTATGTTGTGGGTCCTAGTCTGACTCCTACTCTATGACCTATGACTGGGAACCTCTAAAAAGCTAGGAGCTTGTCTCTCTGCTGGCACCACTGAATCATATAGATCTCTATAATATGAAGCCCTCTCAATTGATCTAATTAGCTCACATGCCAACCCATTAGATGGAGTACCACTAAAAAGGCTTATAACCTCTGTGAAGTTCTGCTCTCTCTCCTGTGTCCAGGATACTACCTGATCTCTCTCCATCTATAAAGCATCTCGCTCTATAGTAACCACTCTAAGACTCTCCTCCAATGCCTCCCTATCACTTTCCCTAGGAGCCTCCTCATCCCGTCACCCCTCTACAATCTGATCCTAGAGATCTATCTACTACTCCTCCATGGGTACCTCCTCCTAAACATCATCCTCCACATAATCTGCTAGAATACCAAGAGGATCAATATCCATATACTCTCTCTCGACCTCCTCCTCTGCAAGATCCTCTCTGCCAATCTCTACCCCTGCATGATCCTTTGCTAGTGCCTCCTCAATAGCATGCTCACCTCCAACCTATGCCTTTGATCCACCTCTAAGGTCCAACATCAGTACATCCTCTACCTCTGCCTCTTAGATAGGTGATAATCCACCTACCCGACCACCTCTATTTCCCTGTCATCCTCGTCTACCATCACCGCCTCTGCCATCATCACCCCCACCCCTACCAGCACCTCTGCCACCACCTCTACTTTTGTGCCACTCTCTTGGACCTATACCTTGTCTCTCTATTGGTGTCGGTTGTTCTAGATTTATGTACGGAACAAGACAATGCTTTGCCCACCAGGTATCATATGGAGTTGTAGTCCCAGGATCTATTGCTCTGCCTCTCCATCCCCACTGTAAAGGTTGTAAAGCCTGAATCTCTACCTCTACAGTAGCCACTGGTATCATAGGCCCCTAGTAAGGAATCTCTCTAGAAGATCAAGAAAAAAATTCTCACCCTCTAGGGTAATCCTGAACCTCCCAAATTATCTCAATACATGGTCTAGAAGATATATCTCTATAATATGTACACTAGAAATAGTCCTACCAATCAAGTACTATGTCTTCTGACAAAAAATTTAATGCATGTCCTCATCTAACCATCTCTCGCAATCCATGTATGGCCTCAACGTAAACTAAACCAATGTGTCCAGTGCATGTCTCCAATAACCTAAATCTCCTACATGACTCTGAGTAATGTTTCCTGTATACCATAAAACATAAGGAGATCTAGCCTCTCACTCTATAGTAATAGGAGGATGAAATACAACAATACGCTCCCATGCCCAAACCATGAGAAGAGTGGTACTGCAACTCATAGGTTTTGCATCTCTATACACTATATCATGTAAATGAAAATACAACATGCCTAATAGATAGGGACCCCAGCCATACACAACCTCCCTCTCCAACATCCCGACTAACATCTCTCCCCACCCAACAAGAAATCCATGACCCCGACGGTCAAGAAGAACTACCCCCCCAATAAATGTACATAGAATACAATCTATCTGTTTGTATCTATCAGCTAGAACTTGCCATTTGATCTCATAATGCTCCATCCCTAATCTCCTAATGTCGTCAAAAACATAGAATCTAGTGATCTCACTATATCCATGTTGTGTATCATACATAACCCTCTCTCCTCTAATGGGTAGACGAAGGATCCTATATACATACTCTAAGGTAACAGTCACCTCACCAGTCAACAAATGAAATGATGAGGTCTTTGAATGCCATCACTCACACAAAGCAGTAAGCATACCTCTATTTTCCTGAATCATGGGTGTAGTCAGTACATGATGTAGTCCCAATTTCCATAGTAAACATGACTCCATGCTAACCAATCGCTCTCTTAGCTCAAATTTATCTGGATGTGTCTCTCAGGTATAGATAGGATCTAAGATAACCTACAAAGTGCAATCAACCATGATGTCAAATGTCAAATTTTTCAAGTTTTTTCTCTAAAATATTTTTCAAAAATTTGATAGCCAAATACGGTTCACAGAATCAAATGCGGTGTTATTTTCCACATGCATTGCAAAACAAGGCATTTGTGTCACGTATTTCAAATGCGTCTCAAAAATTCATATGCGGTGCAAATCTATCTGCCTACCTATACACATATGCATTTTGAAATATCAATTATGTTACATTATCCTACATGTGCATATAAAAAACACAAATGTGATGAAGAATACCAAATGTGGTGCATTAAAATTCATTTGTGTTGAATGCCTAAATGACCTAAATGAGCCTAGACGTCTTTTTGCAAATGCATCATTCCAAAAGTAGATGTGTTGCGTATGAACGCATATGCATTGAAAGCGAAAGACCACATGTGAAAAATTATTTTTAAGTGCCTAAAACTACGTATAAAATGAAATTTCAAGAGCTCATTTTTGGGTACATACCGGGGGTCCTACATTGGTTGGTCATCTGAAGGTCCGGATCTGATATCTGCAATGGGCAACATAGGGAACTGGAGACATTTTCATCTGATACTCAGAGAAAAATTCTCAATTCTTCAACTCTTCCGAGTGCAAATGAATTGGTTTTCAACCTAATTTCTATTTATACCTAGTGTTTGGGTGGCATTTCTTTTGACCTTGTCTATTGGCTGCATAAAATTCCAACTTATATTGACCCGTACATGGCCCTAACACTTCCAAATTCAATTCCATCAATTCCATAGCATATTTTACCATCAAATTGACTTATCGAGAATATTTCCTAATTTTTTTTGAAATTTTTCAAAAATTTGTCAATTTTCTTGAGGGGGCATGCCTTAACCTATTTCATACCGGGGCATGATCGGGGCATATTTTATTTGACACAACACCAAAATGACATTGTATCAAAGAGGGACAAACTATAGACACCGAAAATTGGTCTAGGCCTGTGAATACCAGTTTTGACATAGTTTTCTAATGTCCATGGTCATGATTAAATAATTTTTATTATTTAATTACTTTTTAAACACATATTTCCTCTATTAATTCGAAGAAGTGGATGGATATTCGGTGAGACTTTTCTAGTTATTGTTTTTATTGTTTTTGCTCATTTTTATTCGTTCTTTATTGTTTGATTTAGATTACTACTTGTTACAATAGATTTAACCATATTTCTATGCAGATTTCCATTTTATTTTATGCTACATTTGGAACTCAAAGATATGGTAAAACTCAGGAACATTCTTGTATCCAATGACCTTAACAATGTTTGAAACCTAACATAAATTAATCTTAATCCCAACACTTTGGAAGAAGGTATAGATTCTTTGACTAAGCTTGAACTACTATACAAGACTCTTGCAAGTACAAAAGGATCGTGGTAAGAAGGAAAAGCTACATGGGAAGATACCCTGAAGATTCTCAAAGATTCTTCTTCCTCAGGTTAACATTTTTTTTTATGGTTGATCAATTATTTTTTGGTGCATGTACATATTTGAGGAATTATATCAGACCCCTTCATAACCTTTTTCATTGATGTCAAAGGGGGAGAGATAGATAGATAGAGGAAAAAATAAAATTGTCAAGAAATATTTACCTTGAAAGGGGGAGTATTCAGTTGCCTTATATTGGGATAGATTTTTTGATATACATATTGCCATCAATGACAAAGGAGGAGATTGTTGGAAATATGGGAGCCTTGCAACATGAACATGAAGTGTGTATAGGATTTTTTTATTGTCCCTAAGTTTTCATTGATGTCAACATTATGGGAAACATATATGGTCTACTAGAAGCTGATCCGTACTAGAAATGTTCTTAACTAATGATCCAATATGTTGGCTTTTGAGTCTGAAATTCACCGCAAGAAGAGATATGACTCTACTCTCTTGATCTCATTATTATGACTTATTATAACAACTTTATATAGAATCTCAAGAATTTTTGTGTTGTGTACACAAATTTATTAATGAAATATTTTAACTCTATACACTATAGTTGTTTCTTTGTTCAGTATACCAGAGTGGGAGACTTCACATTCTCTTGGGAATAACATTCTGATGTTGTGGTTCTAATGGTGATCTCTTTGATGTTAATGTAATGAGAAACTAAAGTAATATCGGATCCAAAATATGATTACCTTGAGAAATGTGTGTTGGTTTGGAATTTTTGTGATTAGGTCCTATTCTTGGCTGACCTAATATATGGCATGTGTTAAGAAGAATAATTATACTTTGTAGATGTTAGTTGGATCCCTAATAGATCTACACCAACTTGATATGCTACATCGCATGAATAAAAAAAAATTAAATCTTATATGGTTCCGACAAGAGCTATTTTGATTGGTTTTTTCATATCTAATTAGGTTGACCTAATTGACGTATGAAATAAACTTGTATATATATAATAACTTTTTGGAGTTGAAGGTATGAGTGAGAGTATGAAAAAGGGATGTGTATGAGATGAAAGGATATTAAGAATGTGTGAGATTAAATGATTTATCATTTGTGAGAAATGTATAGTGGAAGGAGACAAAGATCATAATAGAATTGTTATGTGACTGCTATGTAGAGCATTTCTTCACATTCAGAACCTCATCGAAACTGAACTCAACACATAAAAGGTGTATTCCATCAGTTCATACTCTTGGCAGTGATCCATATCTTTTTTATCTTGGTGGTTATCCACTTCATTTTGTATTCTATCTAAGAGCCTTCTAAGGATAGTGAGTCCTGGTAGTGAACCCTGTAATATTCTATATTCAGATATATTATATTGTCAGCTAATCCTCATCATGGCTTTTCCCATTTTGGGTTTTCCATGTAAAAATCTAGTGTTAATGTGTTTTTTGGTGTGATTTTCATTTCAATGTCTTCATTCTAGTTTGCAATCATACATGTGCTTTAATAATTGGGTGGTTTACAACCAAATGGTTCAATAGAATATTGTTTCAGCTGCCCTCTCAGTATTCTAGACAATCAACACTCATAACAAACTCCTTGTGTGAAAAAACAACCAATCTATATAGGAAATATTTATCACTCCTATGACTAGGATTTCTCCTGAATCTGTGGCATAACATTTTTCATAGGAACAATTTACCATCAAACCCATTTCTTTCATGATCTCAACCGGTATGATTTTAGATGAAGCTCTTGAATCAATCATATAATTCTTTAGAATCTTACCATCAATGATTATAATTACATAAAAGGATCAATATTACTTGGGCATGCTATGATAGTACTACCTAAGTGAATATGAGGGATTTCACTAATGGATCCCTCCACTTCTTCACTTGATTTCCACTCACTTTAGGTTGAGTAGAAACCATTTTATCATCATAGGCTGTAGTAGCACCATTGATAAGGGCTACTGCCTTTTGTTTATGTTCCTTAATCCTCATCATCTCCATCAATGGGACTATTACCTTGACTTTAGAGAGTAGCTAAAGCATGTCAACCGGATTATACTTAGGTACTTCACAAGGGACTACAGTTTGCTCCTCTATTTTGTCCTTTTGTGGATCACATTTCTTTATTGTTTCTTCTCTTGCTCAACATTTGACTTATAAGTCTTTTTTTTCAAAATAGGAGAAATAGTCTCATCATTTTTCCTAGTTGTGTTATCCTTCTTAGCCCAAATCTTAGGTCCTTTACTCTCATTGTCCTTGATTTCTCCTTCTTTACCACTTGCCTTAGCTCCCTACTTTTTAACATTTTCCTCTTTGATGACCAAACTTCCTGGATTGCCTTGGTCACAATTCACAATTTTATTTCTTAAATTGTGAGTGTTTATAGCTTGTGCTACCATTGCTATTGTCATCCTTTGATACTCCTCATCAAAATGTATTCTCAAGGACACATTCATTTCATTTTTTTCCATAGAAAAAAAAATGTTCTCAATAGAATCATCTTCATCTGAGAAAATTTCCTCATGATAAGCATCATATTTCTATCTCCAATTGTCAACATCAATCTCATGCGACTCTTCATCTAAAGAGAATTCTTCCTAAATAAATTCAGATATATGCATCAGCACATGTATTTCCTTATTTTTTTCCTCAAGTGGCTCATAATCATCAAATTCATTTTGTTCCTCTACAAATTTCTTTGTGACTAAGACATTTGGGAAGCATGTGGAAATTGACAAACAACACACCAAGGTGTTTCATCAACAAAGTTCACAAAATTATTATGTAAAGGATCAAGGGAACTTTTCTTTGTGTTTTCTTGTAAGTATTTTGAATTGGATTTCCATTATTCCAATGGGTATTGTAAGGATGATCTTCCAAACCAAGAGGCCTCTCATTTCATTGTAAATTGGGCTTATCATTTTTCAAACCCTTTCTAGTCTTGCAAGTCGGTAACTAATATCCTTTATATAAATTTTAACTTTATCAATCTTGTGTTCAAGAGAAGACCCTTTCTATGTAGAGTGTTTATCTTATTTCTTTGGGTTCTTCAAGATCTTTACATCATCCCTTCTCCCCACATTTCCTGATCCTCTCCTATTATTTTCAATATGGACTACCATCTTAAAAGCCTCTCTCAGGTTTTGAAGATTCTTATCATCTAGAAGATAACTCATTTTTGAATAAAATTCATTGTAATAATTGATCAAGCATAAATTATCATTGAGTCTCAAAGTAGTAGGCAACCTATTCATGGCCTTTTGAAATCTATTATTAAAATAGGCAACCATTTCAGTTGAACCTTTAGAGATATTGTTAAATTTTCTAGGAAAGAACCTTGCATCGGTCTTATCACCATATTTCTCTCTAAATACCCTCTTAAATTCCTCCCATGAAACAATAGTTTCTACTGGAAAATACATATACCATTCCCTAGCATCTTTAGTGAGTGACTGCATAAATAATTTAATCATGACATCTTCAACCTCCACCTCAAAATCATCCAATATATTGACAAATTATTTTAGGTGATCCTCATTGCTTATTGAATTATTTCCAGATAAATTAACCAATACAACCTTGATATCCTCAAGGAATTGGTTTGGGTGCCTAGGAATCCTAACAAATCACAATTTCCAATACCTATCCACTTGAATAGGCCTTCTAGTGAGCCGATCCCTTTGACCATTGTGAGGTTCATTATCATCTTGATCACCACAATTTCCACTTCCACCTCTAGATTGGGTATTCTTGTTCTTGCTACCTCCTCCACATCCACCACCACTAGTACTAGGGATACTTACACTAGATTTAGTATTTTGTGACTGGGGATCAAGAATGGAGTGGTCATAAGTTGAAGATCTTCAGTCGGCAATAGAATTTTTTGAGAAATATAATTTTCCTTTCTATCTCCACATTGGCTACAACAATTTTCATCTTACTCATCTCTTGTTGTAATTTTTCATTGGCTAATTTTAACCTCAACACTTTAGGATCAGAAGGTACATTTGATGGAATGGATTTAGTTTCAACATTTTTAGTATATGTGACAAAGGATGAAATATTTGTATTTTTATTTGTGGTTTCCTTCTTGGGCTGACCTATAGGTTTCTTTCCATGGTCTATAGGTTGTGACATTTTAACAATAGAAGAGGGATCTAAAACCTTAGTTTCTACAACAAAACTTGTATATTTGCCTACAGTAGTGGTCCACATAGGAAATTTTACTTTAGGAGGGTCAAATTTTTCCTTAAAAATAGGTTCAGGGGGATCTTTAGGAATTGATTCCTTCTTCACCATACCTCTCATTATTTCCACCCTCTTTCTTAAGTAATTTCTTTCTATCATAGCAGCCTTTATTTTTTCTTCTTTTTCTCTTTATTTTTTTAATGTTAGCTTCTTAAGTTTCAACTCTTCTTCTCTTAGAGCTTGTATATCCTTAAGTGTATCACCTTCATCCTCGAGAGTAACATTATATTTTCTAGGCTCTAGGGTATAATAAGTGAGATTAGTTGGTTCAATTTCAGAGGAATGGTGTGAATTTCTACTACGATTTCTTCCCCTTGGATTGAAATTGTCATCATTAAAAATATAGGTACCCCTAGGATATACCATTCTGGATGGGGATGTAGATTCCTTATCCCAAAATTTCCATAATTCAGCCACCTTTTATGTTAGAGGATCATGATCAAGATGATCAGTAGTAATAGGAAGTTCATATATGGCAAAACTTACCTCCTCACTAGGGGGCATACCATTTTCAAATGGTTCCTCATGAGAATTATCATTTAAAACTACAAATGCATTATTTGGGTTAGGAGTATACTTACTTGCTTTAACATTCTTTGCAATCCATTACAACTTCTTACTCTTCGGTAATTTGGACTCTAGCTTCTGCTCAAGATGCTTCTTTATATTGTTTTCGGTTCCCCTCATAGCTTTAAATTTATCTTTAAAAGTCTTCTTCTCTCTCTTTCCTCCAACCTTTAAGTTTTCATTGGCACAAGAGACTTCAAAGTCGCCACCCACTATATGGGGAAATGAGACTATATCACACTTTTGAGAAGCCTTTACAAATTCAAATAAAGCTTTGAACATAACTCGACAAGACACAAAATGGAACCAAAATTTGACTCACAGGAACTAGAGACAACATATGATGAGAATTTGCATAAAAATGTTCTTTCAATAAAAATAACATTGAAATTTATTGACTCTGATTATACACGATCTAACCTAGATGCATTGGAATATCATTGTCCTCAACAAAATCACTAAATTGTTGGTGTATTTTAATGAACCAAACTTAATCACATCAATTATCTATGAATTTTCCAAATTCAATGGTTAATAATTGTGAGGATTGGCCAATGAACAAGTGAAAGCTTGCTAGGATTTCCCTTTGCACTTTGGTCTATGGAGGACCCGAGAGGGTGATTCCTATAATGTATCTTTAGATACTCTTATTTCAATTATCATATACATTGTAAATAAACATATAGATTCTCCTTTAATTGTTTAATAGATGAAATACCTCAAATGTTTGAATAATATTTATGACAACATCATATTTAAACATAAGAAAATATTATAATCAAGCTCAACATACACTCACAGAAAAAATAGAGTTAATTGTTTTTTAATGTAAGTACTACGAAGGATCTATGAGATTAAAACATTAATTGACTAGTGTCTTATCCTAGGGTGGATAATTTTGAACCATGTAATCGAAAACATGTAACAGTATTATTCATGTCATGAAAATTCCTACCAATGGTACCTTACACCATTAATACTAGAGACTCAACCAACAATACTTAGTCATTCGTGCATAGATTTGCATAAACCTTCATTCATCATAATGCATATTTACTCATTCTTTGAAGAAGAGTAATAAAAATGAATAAAAATTCAAGGAAATAAAAGAAGATGAATATAATAAATATTTGATTACTTTGTATTCAAAATTCTTGCAATGTATATAATGGAGAATTTTTTGATTAGAATAAAACTAGAATGGCCATTACCCATTACAAAATAGTCATAGAGGCAAACCAAAAAATCATGAGCAGGAAAAAATTTAGTGGCGAATCTTCACCAATTAGAGAATTTTAGTTATCGGCCAAGCCAAAATTGGAAAATTAATTGCACCCAATGTGGTGGCTTAATCACCTAGATTTTATGAATTATTGGTCCAATGCATGTCCATTCACCATCGAATTTTTTTATGAGGCATATTTATTTAACAAATTCACCATATCAAACTATGCATTTCAAATGGATAAATTAATATTTTCACCTGGAATCCTAGAAGCATGTAATAAAACACCTACATATTTTCCAATACTATTAAAACAACATTGTATCAGGACCCATTTCACCAATTAAAATTTACAAATAGTTTATTGTGAAGATCCATTTCAACAATTGAAATTTACAAATAGTTGCTTATGAGGATCCATTTCACCAATAACATTAAAAAATAATTAAATTTGAGGACACATTTTTCCAATTGTTGTGACACCTCCATGCTAATCGTAGGGCCATAATCGCCTTGAAAATTACAATGTAACGTTGTATAATCACGTGGGATTCACCAAATTTTTAATATACCATTTAAAAATCCTATGAAATTCACCAAATATGGATTGATATAAATACAACCAAAACTCTCATTTATTCTTACACATTTTTTTCATTTCTCAATTTGGAAGTTGGACTTCGAACCTTGAAGTTGATCATAAGAAAGTTAAAAACTTACAACACAAGCATTCCTACATTAACAAATAGAAAGTTAGTGAAAACCTAAAATTAAAGGTAAGTGATCATTTATTCATAGTGTTGTAAGATTTCTTTATCTATTTTCCATTATTTCTTCAATATTAAAGATGATATTGAGTAGGGAATGGGATCTATTATCTATGTTCTCTATCCTTCTTAAATAAGGAGACATTTTTTCCATCTTTTATTCGAAGTGAGAGATTAATATTTTGAGAAACAAGTGCAACAAGGGTAAGAATCCTCAAGGTGGTGAAGGGACTATGGGGCCAAGAAAATTACCAAAATTTAGAGTTACCATGTAGTCTTACTTTGGAATTGGCAATGCTTCTAATCCATTAGATCAAGATGGAGCTACATCATCAACTCTTCCACCAAATATTAATGAAGAAGGCATTCACAATACATCATTGCCACCAGAAGGTCAAGGTGAGATCTTCATTGAGTTAAATGAGTCAAATGAGGATGGAAATATTACAGAACATGTTCCAAGGGATACCCTAGTTAGCCAAAATGAGATAGTTGGCTTGGATGATAATGGTAGCAAGAAAAGAAAAGGAAAATCAAAAGTAGGGCTCGAGTAAGAAATGACAAGGAATTTCATCTTGGTCTATTTTCAAAGTACCCATTCATTGTACTAGTGGAGAAAGAAAACAAAGATGAAATTGTAACAAAATGCATGAGTATGATTTTTAGTTGGAAATTTAAAAGAAATAAAAAGTTGCAGCTAAATATTGACACTATAGAAAATAATGTCGATAAAGTTTATGAAAAAAAAATCATAGACAAAAAAGAGCAATAAGTCATATGATGGAAATCAATGAAATATTGTCTTCATGTTCATTATGCCATGAAATATGAAGAGAGAAATAAAATAATGTTGAAGCTTGTTGAATGTTGAGCAACAATTGAGGCTTAATTTGGAAAACCAATGGAAGGAGCACATCTATCAAATATTGTTAAGATGAGTGTTGTTTTTCATATTTTCTCTAGAGGGCATTCTATGATAGACTATATAAAATATTTTAATTTATTATCTTTTTTGGGTGTTCCTCACTTTCCTAGCTCGCATTGGTTAGTAAATTTTGGATGGGAATGGGAAAAATATCTTGTTTTAGTGGAAAAGAAAGATTTAAAAGACAAAGTAAAATATTCAAACTTCATTGCATTATCTTTAGATGAATTTCTTGTGGTACATAATACTTCTTAGGTATATATGCATGTGTATAATGTAAAAAAACATGTCTACCAAGCTCATGTTCTCTATTTTCATAAAATGAAGGATGATTCAACATCGCAAAATCTATTTGAACTAGTCAAGAAATATTTTAATGAAATTACAGGTATCTATGAGTTGAAAATTGCCAAAGAGTTTGTGTGTAGGAGCTGATGGATTTTTAGTGATGCAAGGTCATAGGAGAAGTGTTTGCACAAAGTTACAAACTACTTGTGTGCCATACATGCTTAGCATTCACTCCATGGCCCATAGAATGAATTTAGCATTCAAAATTGTATTCAATTTTCCTATAGTATAAAAAGTTAAAAATCTAGTCCACGAGATCTACACATACTTCTGTCGAAGTCCCAAACATTTCACAGAATTTTAAAATTTTGTTGAGGGAATAAAAAAAGGAGACAAGATTCTCAAGGATGTTGATACCAGATGGATCTCCCTGCATGGACCAACACAACAGGTTCTTTCAGAATATTAATCCTTGATTAGAGTAATGTACTACCATCACAACATAGTTTACAAACCTCCTGATATTTTACATAGGTTAAGCGATATAGACACTCTTGAATTTATCTTATCTTCTCCCCATGCTGGATGAAATGAACAATCTTATGAAGAAATCCCAAGACATAACTATGCATATTTATGAAAATTCCAAACTAAATAGACATACATTCATGGCCCTCTATCATCTATATCTATATCTAATAGAAGAAAGCCCAAATTATTTCATGTGATAGAAAATTACTGATTTGAATAAGCCTGATAATTATTTATAGTTTAATGCAAGTGGGAATTTATGTATCTATGCACATGGATTTGAGATACCAATGTACCATTGTAAGACAACTAAATGCTCTTTCAAGGGATTACTTGTTAGAAAGTAAGATTTTAATGACATTGTTAAATCTATTAGTGATAATTTTAAGGAAATTACGAAATGTCTTTCCTCAGAGATTTATGATATATTTTGTCGACATGAAATACTTGAATACATGGTTATTGTGTATCCTCAATTCTGGGTAAACTAAGATAGCCCAAAATATTTTCATAATAAATTAAATATCTTGATTGAACACTTTTCAAAAAGTGTAAGATATAATGAGAAGACAATAAAAGGAATTATAAATGTAGATAATCTTAGAAAACAATGTAAGAATTTTGCAAGAAGTATGATAGAACAGTTTGATTCCATGGGCATGGAGAAGTCCTTTGAACCGGGATCAATAACAAAGGTTTGGAGAAACTTAGGTCAGATTGAAATATTGCATGTTTCAATATCAAAATATTTCAAACTTGTTGATTTATGTCGAATAATGATATTAGGGTCAATGGAGGATGAGAGACTTTTCAGTTCATTAGTATTTTTGAAATCAAAGTTAAGAAAAAAACTAGACAAGAATTTGGAAAATTGCTTGAGGATGAAAGCAACTGCATATAATGTCAAAAAAATTCCTTTTGAAAGGGCACTCACAATATGGAGGTCCATATGAAAAATAAGAGGGTTGTGCAACACTCCAATTCCAAACATTGGTACTAGTGGATTTAGCAATGGCAATGGGACAAATGACAGTGACACAATGAATGTTGAATTTGAGATGTACACTAAAAGGAAATGAAGAAAAAACTCATAATCAAGATGACTCTTTTAATTTTTCTCAATTTGAATGTCGATTTCAAGACCCTAACTTCATTTGAGAAATGGAAGTGAATTAGCAAATTTTAGGTATTTATACTGAACTTCATGAATCATTTTCCAAATTGTATTTGATGATATTTTATATTGTATTCGATGAAATTATGAATCATTTCACTTCATGAATCATATTCCAAACTGTAGTTGATGATAGTTTATATTTTATATTGTAATCCATGGTATTGAATTTGATATGTGATTATGCATCATTTTTAAAGAACAACACCTATCACACTACTTATAAATTCCTATTGCATTTTCATTCACATAATCTTTGATAAATAACTAAAATGAATATTAATCCATTCCTTGAATAGAAGCTAATAGTTCAACATCCTTAATATAAACACATGATGTGATATGATGACTTATAAATAACCATTAATTATTTTGAGTCAGAAGATAATGAATACAATACTAGAGAGCAAGATAGGTCAATATTATATTCAAATTTAAATAAATACACTTAAGTATTTGAGTCATCTTTTGTTATTATAGAGAAAAATTATAACATTTACTATATGTGTTGTCAAATATCTTACAATAGGCATTCCAAAAGATGCTTAAATCTGGTTGTCTTTCTAATCTAGGTATTCTATTGATTTGTAATGTGTCATAAGGCTTAGGTTTCTAGCGAGTCTTATGTTCTAGGGTTTATGTGTGTTCTAAACCCTCTCAAAAACCCTAGGTCTCTTTTCCTTTTACCTAAATTATAATTCGAAGTTGACCGGTTTACCCATTCCCTATCTCTTAAGTCATATCTTATGCATTGATCAACAAAATGTATCATGAACACTCACTTAGATCAATGTCTTAATCTAGGAACGAAGTAAATCTCAAAAATATACAATTTGACAAAAATTTAACACATCATTAAGCTTTGATAATACTGCATTATAGTATCACATTCATTATACTCTCAACCATAGCTTCTTAATAATCTCCTAGTACTCAATTCACATGAATCTATAGCCTCATTCAAGCACTTTCATTAATTATTTAAATTAAAAGAAAGAATAAAATTACACATCCATTGAAAATCAATGAAGATAAGTAAGATAATCCTTGATCATGTTATTCATAATTCATGAAACAAGTACATAGGAGAGAAATGGTTTTGAATTTGAACCGTTTTATATTCAATTGTTAGTATTGTTATAAAAATAAAATATGCAGACCAATTGACTTAGAACCTAAGACAAAACTCTAAAATGTTAATTGTATTCCCTTTACAAAATTATTTGTGATCAATAAAAAACAACGAACCCATACTTTTGGCCTTGAATTCCTTCTTATAGAAATGAAGGAGAAAAACATGCTTAAGGCCAAAAATTACACATGTCCCTTCTCAATTGGACCAATACAAAATATATTCCCTTTTCAGTTATATTTATATTTCCAAATGGAGGGAAATGTTACATGAGACAAAAACCATTTTTATTTGTCGAGGGAGATCATATTCCACCTTCCAAAAGGCATCTTAAAGTTGATGTAGCAATAACCACGTGCTACCAAAATTGTATCCACGTAAACTAAACATAAAAGAGAGAAAATCATAAAGTGTAGAAAAGCATAAGAGACAAAAGACCTTCCACATCTTCATCCTTGTCACCAAGTTTAAACTAGGGAGAAAACAATATTTTATCCATACTTTAGCAAAATCCTAATCTATACTATTTCCAAGCTATGCATTACATTTCTCACATCCGTTACTCACCATATTTATAGACTTAAGACCCAAAATTTTATTTCCCAATCCATATTACCACACTTATCATCAATTTTTATTACTGGGAGGAAACAACGTTTTACAATACTTCAACATAGGCTTAATCTATAAAATTTTCAAGCCATGTGTTGTATCCTCCTCAGATAGCCATTGCATATCCAAAAACTTATGTAATTTTGTGTTATGTTGGTTGTACCTTACATCAATTATAACCCTAGCCTCTTTGAAAAATGTGTCCATCCTCATCTCTATTATGTCATATTATCTATGTTAGGATTCAACATAGAATAATCAACACTCAACATCATCTTAGAATGAGCAAGAAAATCTCTCAACTCTTCCTTCCATTTGGAAAACTCCTTTAATTCACCCTTATCATTCAATATCTTGGGCATATAATTCCCTTCCATTTATCTAAACATTCTCAATTTATTCTGGAGTTGCATTCCTATCTTTCCATGAAAAGTTGTGATTTCATTTACTAAATCAATGCCATTCAATAAGGAATGTTGGTGGGAGCTTTAGGGTATTATTGCATCTAAAGAATCATTTCTTTTAATGTTCCCACCCTAGCACTCCACTTATTCCACTGAGTTTGAAATTCTTTCTGATCCTACAAATATTTTATATTGGCCTCATGGATGTTCTTGTAAACACCCCACACAGTGTCACCTTAATTCACCAAATTTTTCACTCTATTCTTCAACACTTCATCAAAAATTTAATTAGCTACCTTGAGTATCTTTGGTTTGGCTATCTTTATGTTTTATTTCTCAGTCTGTACTTCCTATTTTAGACTTTTAATTCTTAGTGCCAAATTTTCTCTATCTTGTGATGAAAAATTTGAAGTAGAACTTGTTGGAGAGGGAAAACCCTATATGTATTGGTAGCAGTGGAAAGTACCTTTTTGTTCTCATCCATTTGTTTATTATACTTATCTAATATTTTTTTATAATTAGCTTATGTGATCTAGGTTGTGTCTACACTCAACATGCAAGAATGAATTGTCAATTGTGTAGTTACAGTAGCTATCATTTTAGTGTCCCTTTTAACAATCTTATCTCCAATCTCTTTCTCCATAGACTTTATCACTTTAGGCTTCCTAGTATTTGGTGTCATAGATCAAATAGAAAGTGTATGCAACTTAGGACTAAATCCTAATCCAAAAAATTTGTTATCAAAAATCTCCTTAGAGATGGAGGCATCTAGATCTTTCTTGATTACATCTAAGGCAATGGATGATGACAGTTCCCATCTAGGCAACAGTAGAATCCCACTTCCTTTGACTAGGTCTCTTGCATCTCATGGTGACATAGCAACAATTTCTTGCATTATTTTTCCTTCCTCCTCCTTCTCAACTTCATCTTGCAAAGAAGGTCGGTCAACCTTTCCTTTTCCCTCTTTTATTCTCTTTTTTATATCAGATCATTTCAAATGGATAACAAAATATTTGAATTCTTTTGTTTGAACAAAATCATCATCACATATAAAATCATTACAAGCCTTATCTTGACATTGTCATCCTCGGCTTCATTATACTCCCATTTACAATTCCGCTAGGAGAAATATCAATATTCAAAGAATCTTCTTTAACAGGAGATGGGAATTTTTTATCTACTTCATCCTCCATTAGGATGTATTCTACAGGTCCCTCAGGTGCATATCCTACACCTCCTTTCACTATTTCAATGTAAGTCACCAATGGGGTGACTGCATGTTGTTTATCTGTGTTCTTGGCTTATACT
This sequence comes from Sequoiadendron giganteum, assembly GCA_007115665.2. NCBI lineage: Eukaryota > Viridiplantae > Streptophyta > Pinopsida > Cupressales > Cupressaceae > Sequoiadendron > Sequoiadendron giganteum. The sequence continues at coordinate 442,227,806 of CM021102.1, read as the reverse complement.
TCAATTCCTTAAGTAGAATATTGAGTTGGCTAGCTCCTTATTTGTGCATCATGATTTTGTTTGGCCACCTTGGCCCTTATTTTAGCTTTCTTAACCTTTTCAAAGAAAATTTTGTCTTCAAAATATCCAAGCATCATTTTTTCTTGCACAAATTTTTCTTGTACCTTAGAGTAAGGACTAACATAGTTCAATGATTTTCTTTTAACATCTCCCTAATTGCAAAAAAGTTCTTCCGTTTACTTTTATTTTTGCAACTTCCTCATTAGAAGACATGTTTCTGATCACATCCTCTTGATAGAGGAATTGATTATGTCTCCTTGATAATACTTTGGCTCTTCTCTTAGGAGTAATAACCCCTTCAGGGTCACAAAACCTTATAATATCTTGTTTCATTCTAAGATTGTTTAATAGAGAGCCAAACCTCTCAATGCCTTCCTTTGAACTGCAAGTGCAATAGGAAAAACCATAGTTAGGGTTTACCAGGGATGCCTTGATTTTATAAAATGTGCCTTATCCATGACATCAAGCTACCACATTATCTCCATGAAGGCTTATCAACCTAACATATATATTGGCAGCTTGTGGGGTGGCACCGAGGTTTCATAAATTCTAATTGTAGTATAGTCAAATTTGAGGTACCAATCCCCCCAATTGAATTTTTGTGCAGTTCCCTCCTCATACTCCAGAGGCCTCAATATTTATTTCACACCTTTTGAGATTTTATAAACGGGATTTAGGCCCAATTGCTCCAGCACCAAAAACTTGAAAACATTGCAAAATATAGCATAATCAAATTCATGACAGTACACATCCCAGCTATGGGTCCACATTTACACAAGAAAATCATTATCCATGTTATCCTTTTCTCTCAATTTCATGAATTTTCTAACCCTCTTTCTACCTTTGCACAACAACATATGCATCAACAAAGAATAGTGTATGCATGAAAATGAAGGGATTTTATCTTTCAACTTAATCAAATCCTCATCCATTTTGTTCAACAATATAGGAAGCATAATCCAATACCCTATTTTGATCGTTATTCTGAATATCAATTGCTAAAACCATCAAATAAACATCCATTTTTATGTCAAAATCCTAGTGCAAGACCTGACACAATGCATAGTCTAAATTTTTGAAATAGTCCTCAAAATAATCACAATCAAATGGTTCTAACTCCAGAGGATTACAGCATTCTTCTTTAGGTCACATATCCTATGCCTTGGAAAACTATGATTTCTATATCGAAACCTATTTTTCTCATATTAATTATATAGTGCATGAAGCTTAATGATATAGAAGCAGATGGAATCAAGTTAAAAAATTCCATTATTTGACTCCCTAAAATTTCCAACATAGGAAGAAAATCTAGAAACCTTTTGATTGTCCTGTCAATTGGATCATAGCACCTAGCCAATTCAAGCATCAATTCCACCTCCACAAATACAGTGGGGTACACCAATTTTCCAATGTCACAAGTCCATAAGTGACAAGTGGGATGACCGGAAAACCTCCTCTTGAAAGCATATATAAAAATATCCCAACCACTTTTTGGTAGCACCACATCACCAATCCTAGTAGCCAAATCCTTAAAATGAGTTGTCAATTCACCCTCACCACTCTTTCTCTTTCCAACTAGCTTAACCTCTACATTAAATTCCTTAGGGGCCTCTTCCATGAAGTGAGGATAATATTTCTTAACAACTCTCTTCTCTATAGGTTTTTAGGTGTTTCAAGCTTAGGTTTATCATCTTGAGGATTACACTTTTTAACCCTTTTTTGGGTAGGTTTCCTTATTGGAAACACACAGGCAAACAACTAAGAGGGGGGGTGAATCAATTGTCACAAAATTTTAAACTTATTAAAATTGTTAGACTTAATTCTCAAATCTGATTATTAACAATGAAAGCATGAATCAACAACACATCAAAAACACACATAACACCAATATTTTTTGCATGGAAACTCTGTTAGGGGAAAAGCCATGGTGGAGGTTAATCCACAAGTTATACCCTATTAAAAGTATAAGAAAAATGAATAAGGAATGCACATGCATTCAGGCACACTACCTAGAGCTCACTGCTCAAAGGAAGACTCACTGTCTTACAAAAAATATTTAGATTAAAACCATATGAAGAATTTGAACTGAGAAAGTAGCATCTACTAACACTTGAGTACAGTTTTGGTTAAGCATATGAACACTTCTTCACACTCTGCTCTGCTTTTGAATGATTTGAACCTTATTCACACATAGCATACACACACTTCACACCTCCTACTTCTCAAATGAGAAAAAAATCACTTATATATATTTGCAACAAGATATTCCATTGCTTCATGTCGGCTTCAACAAAATAATTGAATGAATGCAAACTGTCGGTCCAAAATAATAAATATTATCAATGTGCATCAACTAAGGTATGCCAAAACATAGTAGAGACCTAAAAAAAAATCCTCAAATAGGAAACACCTTCAATTAATCTTCCTTGAAGATCCACAACACGCTACAAGCACTTTGTCAGCCATGAACATGAAAAACATGAACACACAAGAGAAAAAATTGGATCCCAAGCACAATGATCAATGCAGACGTGAAACATAGATAGAACATGATCTAGAAAAATCCACAAAAACTTCAGGAACATACACAACACTTTAGATTACCAAAAACATATTATCTTCTTCTGTGAACACCATTTGCAATAATAGAATAACTGCTAGAACACAAAAATTTATAACTTGCTCAAATCTTCATGCGCACCTCTAAAAATTATGGAGTTGGAACTTCACACATAATCAAACAAACCCTTTAATACACAACTTCTCAACATCAACATACTGAACTTTCCAACACACTGATCTTCATTGCTTCACAGACAACCTATAACATATTTTATGTCAATTTTCTCAATATCCTCGACATATATAGTCTTAAAGACATTAGTGCTAATAGTATTGACATCAATGAAAACCACATATAAAAAATACAAACACAACATCAAACATTACTCTTTGGTTTGGTGAAGGATTCACTGGGCTCACTCATTGTTATAGCTCAATAAAAATAGGGTTCCAAGATATCTATGAAATACAATTCTATTCTTTCAATTCATAGGGTTTAGAATCAATTTAAAATAAACTTCACTCCTTTACCCCCAAACCCTATGTATAATTATTGAAATTTCCTTACTAATAGAAGAGAAATAACCCTAAATAGAAAACCCTAGCTATCTACCCACTTTCTTAATTACCCAGTGCTGCAAATTACTCACAAAGGTGTAGAATTCAACATACTGGGGAAAATTAGTAGCATGTTATTCAAAATTTTCTTTGCTTGGAGGTTCACCTTATTTTTCTCTTAACTTAACTAGTTCTTTATCTCTCGAGGTTGCAAATATGGAATAAAAGGGATCAATAACCCTCTTTATGACTTAGAATTGGAGCATCTTCTCCATTAATGTTTGATAGATAGCTCATGTGAGCGAACTGACAAGTATCCGTTCAAGTTTAATCTCCATCTGATGATCTTCTTTGATTTAAAACATGATGTACAACTCTCCTCAACTATTTCTTTATGCTTTCCCAAATGTGTTTTGAAGTGGCGACGATACCCTAGGGAGTTTCCATGCAGCCACTAGCCACCCACATGTTCATTACCCCTTTATACCTCATCGCTCATTGTAGTAATGCTTTGACATTAAGTACATACTTTGACGATGAGCGAAAACACCTCTGATGGAAGGAATATTCCTCATCATATTCTGCATCGCTTGTCACCGAAGTGTTACAAAGATACACTTTCACTTCAATGAAGAGAGAAACCCAATAATATAAAGGTACACCCTTAGTCCATTGGTTATCATCGTAGTTGATTTGGAAATGAGAATGCTTTTGGCGACGGGAAAAACAAGTGATGGCACCAAATGTGGAAACATGGAAATATCACATCCCACCATTCCTTACCTTCATATCACTCATGGAAGTAATTGAAATAAACAAAAAACTTTTTTATGATGTTGTGATATAAAGGAGAAACTTGTGTTCATCGTGCTTCACTGAAGTAGAACCAAAGAATGAAAGATCTTTAGTGATAAGAAATATGAAAGGAAACAAGCATATTTCTCATCATAGAAATGAGACATGGAGATCAAACACATTTTGTGATGTACGATACAAGAAAAAATCAAGGCTCATCTCTCATCGTGGTAATGAACCCGATGGGTTGAAGGATTTTGACGATGAGCAATACAAGAACTTAAGTGGCAGAAATATGCACATGCATAAAGTTTATTTAAAAAGAGGGAGCGTCTAGGAAGAACATAGGACCAGGGCTTAAAAAAATTAAGAACATTTTTACACAAAGGATGTAAAGGCCAAACAAGGTTGAATTATCAACCTTATAAAATAACTGAATCCTCAAATCAAAGTAATGAAGGAAATATGTGTGATGGGTAAACAAGGAACTCTAACCACAAGGGGCTGGTAAAAGAATGAACCCAAAGGCATAAGATATAGCCGAGATGACTTGGAACCAGAAATAACAAGTCAATGAAGGATTAGACCAAAATACAAGGGTTTAGACAAGGGGAAAATATACTAAGTAAAAACCCACCCCTAACATAAAACCCTAAACCCTATCTTTGTAAGTCAGACCAAAAGCCACCAAAATAAGGTGTATTATATCAATGGAACAAGAAATTTTGATGGTTCCACTAGTGATATCACTACACTCAATGCTTAATAACATATTAACAATAGTATAATATACAACAATGAACACCATAAATCGTTTAATGTGTATCTAGTAGTTGAAACTAGACTATTTCTTCAAATGATAAAATAAATAATACAAATAATTGAACATCAACACATTAATGAATTTGATTTTTTTTATTGATTTTCACATGAAGGAATACATAGAGGCATTGGAAATGCAAAATCTTTCTCAAAGAAAACTCTGCACGAAGCTGATTTGGAACTTGGAAACTCATATTATCAATTATCAAATCACTGTATCACCTTTTCTAGCAACTTCCATTGTTCAGGTGGTGGAATTGTCATTTGTTCTAAATGATGTTGTTTGAATTGAAGATTTGTTAACAATTCATGATTGAAATTAGAACTTATCTTGAATTTTTCAGTCAATTTTCCACTCGAGGTTATCAATGGTTTGATAGAATCTAAATAAGTCGCCACATTTGGGTTTTTGAGGAAATTGGTCCAAATCAATCTTCCTTGTACCCTCCATCTTCTTTTTGAAATCTTAAATTCCAACGAATCATTAATTTGTGTCAAAAGCCTCTGGAAAACCAAGATCTATGAAGCTCCTTACCTTTTCATCCAGATTCTTCATCTTTTTTGCAACCATATACACATATTCCTTTGTTTCATGCATTCTCAAATACTTTTGAATGATAAATGACATCATTGAGGTAGAAAGTCGGTTATTAATCCATTTTTATCTCAAATCAATGCCATTGTCTTTGTATACTATTTGTTGAGGTTGATTTGTAGATCTCTCTAATGCCAGCACATTTTTGTTTCCCACTAAATATTTTTTGAGCTTCTTATAATGTAGTCTGATAGCATCAATCAATTGAAACATGTCACACAAATGATCAATCCTCTACATTATTTCATCCCAGATCTTTTGTTTCATATGCCTCATTTTTCTATACAAAATGCAGATAAATTATTTTTACAAGAGTTAATTTCATTTTTTGCTTCCAGGAGCTCTACCTCCAATCTTTCATTTCTTTTTCTCTCTTTCTCCAATTTTTGTTCCCACAATGCATTTCATTTCCCAATGCTTTGTCTTAATTTTTTTAAAGTGGATTTTTCCTCATCATATTTCTTTTTTCTCTCATCTAACCTTTGCTTTAGCTCATTTACTTCTCTCTCATTTTTTTTTGTTCTCTTGCTTGTTGATGTAGAGGCGGATTTTTTAATTCTTTTTTCTAATTCATTTCTCTTGTTATCTGCTGCTCTCTTCTTTGCTTTCTCATTTTCTAGGTCTGCCTATAACTTTTCTATTTGATTCTTCAACCCTTTTTCTCTCTATCTTTCTTTAACAATGATGTGTACACTAATTCATTTTTATTCTTTGATATGTTAACTTTTTCAATATTTTTGAGTCAGGAAAAATCTAATTGTAAATTGCTCACCTGAAATTCAGATCAATCCATCTGAGTTGCTAATTTATTTTGAACCATGGGAACAACAATCATGTACTCCATGATTTCTTTATTTTTGTCAAATGTGGGTAATACCATGATTGTTGTAGGCTCTGAAGTTACAACTGACGTACTCTCCATTAGTTGCTTCTTTTATTTTTTATACAATTCTAATTTCTTTTTAAACTCTTCAATGTAATCAAAACCTAGGGATGTAGGAACAATGGAATGCTTGAATGGAAAAGGAATAGGAGTACTTCTAGTTGTTAATTTTTTTGTAGCCACACTAACTGGTAGTGGGGGAGTAGATAGAAATAACTTCTTTGTTGTGGAAATGGTAATGTGACTTGGACCTATCAAAATCCTTTGCCTCTTCTATATTCCTTGATCACTTGGTGTTTGTGTGGTATCTTGTATTGTTTTCCTCTTGTGTGTAATTTTTTGTTGTAGCAAATGTTGACCACAACTAGTACTACCACCCATACCATCGTCACCAATGGTAGTTCCAGTTGTGCTAGGCTCTCCACCATGCACATGTCCTAGTTGTGATTGTATTTGACCATGAGGATTAGGATTTGAAGCTCTAAAAAATTGAATTGTTTTAGTTGTACTTGTATGCCCTTAGTCTACTTTTTCAGCTCCAAGGCTAGATTTATCAACTAGTTTTCTATGCTCTACATCTATTGCCATCCAAGGGCCTTGTCCTTGGGACCCCAAAGGACCACCTTTATAAACCATTTTTTGGGTATGGTTGATCCTGAAGTATATGCTTCTTTTGTGGCCTCACTTAAACTAGGTTTGAAATTGAAATAGATTTGTTCTTCCCTACCATCATTAGATTCATCATTAGTTTCTTGATCTTCATGATCATTGGGATGCTCTATATTCCACAATTTTCTAGACTCACGATCTTCTTCATTATCTCCAAAGTCTGCAAGAATTCTTGGATCACCTAGCTCCTTCCTCATAGACCAAAAGGTAGTAAATTTTTATCGTGACCAATTTTTATCTAGAACTTCCTTATCTAGAAAATGTATAATTTTTACTCTACTAGATGGTTTATCACCTTTTTCATAAAAATTGTTGTACCTTCTAGTTGTCTTTCAATGTAATTCCATCATTTCTATTGAAAATTGTTCAAAATATATACTTTTCTTAGCAGCACTTTTCTCCATTGCTATTTTGACCTCATCCCAAGAATCCTTGTTTCTCAAGTTTTTAAGAAATAGTTTACTTTGATGTTGAATTCTATTTACAACATTCCTATTTGCCACAATAATTGATTTAATGGTGTCACATGGATCATACTACCAGTGTATACAACATTCAAAATTCAAAAAATTCAAAAGATCATGTGCCACACTAAATGATTTTCTCTTGAATGTGAACCCTCCACATGAAAAATTTAAAAAAGGAAATAAGGTCTTCTTTTGCTAACTGACAAAGTTTAATTTATCAATACTCTGCGTCTGCCTTAAATATTCCAATGTAAAACCCTTTTTGTCACATGTATTGAAAGTTTTTATGGCTCTACTCTCGATCCATAAAATCTGATCATAGTATATTCTTCCATTAATTATCAATTAGCCAATTGTATTCCTTTTTGTAGTTGAATGCAATTTCTACATGACATAGGAAATCTAGGCATTGGAGGATTTGTAATTACTTGATGTAATGGAGCCAAAAAGTAGTCTACAAAATGATTATAGTTCCTTCAAGAATCATGCATCCTTATCTAAATGGTGAAATCATATATTGGAGCCATTTTCTTTTCCTCAAAATTACTATAGGGTTGAATTTAAAGTTTGTTGGTTTGAAATATTCCATTAAATTGAATAGAAAAAATAACACAAGTAGGTTATGAACCTAAATGTCTTAGTGGAATTTGAGTGTGCACCTCCTTTTGATGAGGGCTACACCACCCAAACCACACAAAACACAATAATAGATACCAACACAGAAGATGTGAGACAAAAAATAACCCACCTTCAATTATTTTCATAAAAATGAAATTACATATTCAAAGCTTACATGCTACAACCTCATGGGCTTGATTTATTACAAAAGATTCAACTTTGAAAAAAACTATTATTCGAAGCCACAATTTGCACTAATGGAGCCATCTTCTACAACCCCCACTTAACCCTTTTATTTTACCCAATAACCATCGTAGAATGTTCTAGAAAGTTAAACTTTCCCTTTCATTTTGGTGCCAAAAGTCTCGCCATTTGATTTTTGGCCTAGGAAGATTTTTTTTAATGAGATTAAGTTTTTAGAGGACCAACTTTGTGGGGCCATAACTTTTGATCTGGGTTTCTAATTTTCTTTTATTTCATACCATTGGAAACCTCTCAACAAGATATACAACATGTGAACCATTTTTAGGTTGGTTCGACCAATTTTTAAGTTGTTTTAGGGCCTCTAAAGTTTTATATTTGAATTTGAAGCTACATTGGAAAAATTTCCCAAGACAAAAACTTTGATTTCTCCCAAACCATTTAGGGCAGTGAGGTGATTCTTTCACAACTGGAAAAAAATTTCAGCTCTACTCCTTCAGGTAAATTTTTAGGTCCATACGAGCCTATTTAGGTCGACTTACTAAAAATAGTAAGTGATAGTTTTTCACTATTTTTGACTCCTAACTATCTTATGCCCCTTAAGTTCCATCATGGAACTCAAAACAACTAAATAAAATGATTTTTTTGGGTGATGTAAGATTGCCCTACACTGTTGGATGCTCCTGCATCAAACACCTAGGGTAATTTGAAAAGTGACCCTGTCACTTCTCAGGAGTTAGATGGAAACCAAGATGGTTAACCTCAGCCTTAGAAAACTATCATGATTCTTCAATAGGCCTTCCTTTCCATTTGACCAAATATTCTTCATACTGTCTATTCCTTGTACTTCTACCCATACGGCTATCCAATATTTCTTCTATCTCCTCCTTTTCTAAAGTAGGTGTAGGAATATTCCATTGTGCTACTATTGTTTCTTCATTAATTCCCCCTTCATGATATTTTGTTAAATATAAAATGTTAAACATAGGTGAAATATGAATTTCATCAGGTAACTCTACCTCATATACATTTCTTGAATCATGCTTCTTCAGGATTTTGTATAGTCCAAACTTTTTCATCTTTAACTTGTATGTACCAACTAGAAACCTCTCCTTTCACAAATGAACCATGACATCATATCCTACCTAGAACTCCTTATTCCTCCTTTTCTAATCATCCTTGGACTTATATTGTGAGTTCATATTATTGATATTTTTATTCACTTCTTCATGCAAATCCTTCAGGTGTTCCACAAAATTTCCAGCCTCAACAATACTCTTCTCCCCATTATCCATATTTCTTAGTTTAGAAGAATTTCTTGGAATAATCCTATACACAATTTGGAATTGTGATTTATCAATGCTCATGTTGATATAACTGTTGTAAGAAAAATTTTCCTATGGTATAATCAAATGCCATCCCTTGGGCTTATCTCCTACTAAGAATCTTAACAAGTTACCCAAACTCCTATTCACGACCTCTATTTTTCCATCAATCTGTGGATAGTCTGCAAAAATAAACTTCAATCTATATTCAACTTCTTCCATAATGTCCTCTAGAAATAACTAACAAATTCGATATCTTTGTCTGAAACTATACTCATCGATAGACCATGTAGTCTCACCACCTTTTTGAAGAACAAATCTGCAATATGAATGAAATCACTAGTCTTATGACATGAAATGAAATGTGCCATATTTGAAAATCTATCCACCACCCCATATATTGAATCATTCCCTCTATGTGTCCTTGGCAAGCCAAGAACAAAATCCATGCTAATATCCTCTCATGGCCTCTTAGGTACAGGTAATGGCCGATACAATTCAGTATTCTAACTTGTTCCTTTCTCCATTTGACATACTCTGAAACTTTGAAAAAAAAAATTCACATCTTGTTGTAACTATGTCCAATAATAATTCTCACTCACCAGAGAAATGATCTTATCTTGAAGGAAATGTCCAACCAATCCTCCATTATGCTTCTCCTTGATTAGGTTCTCTCTTATAGAACTCCTTGGAATTCACAATTGGCTTCCTCTAAACAACATACCATCTTGGATTAATAAATCCAACCATCTTATCCTATCCAATGTAACAGGTTCCAAAAAATCCTTCCAATCTTCTGCAAAGTCTAGATCTTCAAGATACAAACTCTTGAGTTCATTGAACCCAACAACCTCTATAGTCATCTCTATAAAAAAAAAGTGCCTTCTACTTAAGGCATCTATAACTTTGTTTTAACTTGCACTCCTGTACTTCAAAACAAAAGTATAACTATGCAAAAATTCAACCGATTTTAAGAGCCTTTGATTTAACTTTACTTGAATATTGAGATACTATAAAGGTTGGTGACCAGTATATAAAAAAAAAATCTTATGGAAAAAAAAATAGTGTCTCCATTGCTTCAAAGCCTAAACTATAGCATAAAAATCTTGATCATAGACAAAATATTTCTTCTTAGCATCATTCAAATTCTCACTAAAATAGGCAAATGACTTACCTTCTTGACTCAAAATAACTCCTATGGTAGTGCCACTAGCATCACAATCTACTTGAAAGACCTTATTGAAATTTGGAAGTGTCAAAATGGGTTGCTCTATGAATTTCTTCTTCAACATATCAAAACTCTTTGCTGATCCTCTAGTGCATTTAAAATCCTTTCTATCCCCTCTCATTAATTCAATTACAGGTGCACAAATACTACTAAAATTCTTAATAAAATTTCCATAAAAAACTTGCTAGACCATGAAATTATCTTACCTCTATAACACTCCTCGGGGTAGGCCATTCAATGATAGCTCTCACCTTCTCTAGATCTATTTTAATACCCTCTATTGAGACAAAAAATACTAGATACGCCAATTTTCTCTTCACAAAACTATATTTCTTCAAATTAATCAAAAAACTCTTCAGATATGCATCAAGTGTTCCTCCAATGTCTTATTGAAAAATCAAAATATCATCCAAATAAACAATAAAAAAATTTCCTAAAAATTCTTTCAATACCTCATTCACAAGTCACATATATGTGCTCGATGCATTGGTTAGCCCAAAAGGCATGGCTAACCACTCGTACAAGCCCTCCTTGGTTTTGAAGGCTATCTTCCATTTATCTCCTTCTCTAATATGGATCCAGTGATATCCACTCTTCAAATCTATCTTCGTGAAGTACTCATCTCCACTCAAACAATCCATAATGTCATCCATTCTCGGGAAGGGAAATTTATAGTTGATGGTGATCTTGTTGATGGCTCTAGAATCTGTACACATCAACCATTTCCCATCCTTCTTTGGTGTTAGTACTGTAGGTACTACACATGTACTCAAATTATCTCTAATAAATCTCGTCCACAACAACTCTTGCACTTGTCTATTCAAATCTTCACTCTCTATTGGAGTCAAAAGATGAGCTACCTTATTCAAAAAATAAGGTAGCTCTGATCAATAATATTTCTTATTGGAGGAAAACATTCAAGTACATTATCAAAAATAATAGGTTGAAACTCATTCAATAAATTTGAAACTGCTATAGGTACCTCAATAGTATCTTCTTTATCAACTCTAGGGATCAATGCAAAACACATATTCTCATGCATCGTACCTTCTAGGAACTTTCTTCCATCAAACAAACAAATTATTGCATTATTGCATACCTTTTCCTCTACCTCTTTCAAGGGCTTCAAATTATGACAAACCCCATCCTTTGTCAAAGAATAGGGGTTGGAATGTCCATCATGTACTTCTCACCGATCAAACTACCATGGTATAACTAACAACATATGAAAAAAATCCATAGGCATAATATCACACATACCTCATCATGGTAATTTCCAATCTTGAACTTTACTAGAAATTGTTCATTTACCAAAGCTTATGCAACCAAGCAATCCGATATGGATTCAGATTCCTTCTTCTCTCCGACTACAACTTACCATCTCTTCTAAAACAAGGTGATTAGTACTAACTCCATCAATAAGAACATTGCAAACTATACCTTCACACTTACATTTGGTGCGAAATAAATTCTTCCTTTGAGTTGTCACTTTCTCCTCATTTAGTAAGGCTCTTTTAGTAACAAGAATCTCTCCTCTTTTCGTATCCTTACAATATGAAGAATCAACATCTTCATCTATATGTGCAACTTGTGCATTACCCTCAGGTCTTCTATTTGTCCTTCCTTGATGTTGAGGACACTCTTAGGCTCTATGTCCTTCTTCTCCACATTGGAAACAGGTTCCATGAAAGCCTCCTCTTCCCGATCCTCATCCATATCTTCATCTTCCTCTTTAGTCTCCATTATTTTGATCACGAGGATGGTAGGTTTATCTCCTTTCCAATTCTAGTTACTACTATATCCTTCACCCTTCTTTTGATCTTCATTTCGACCTCCATGTGACTATCCACTAGTCTTTCCACCATGACCCCCACCTCTTTGCTTGCTTTCAAATATTTTATTCAACTTTTTTTCTACCTTCAAAGCAAACTGATATGCATCTTCAGTGGTAGAAATTCTTACCACTCTCACCTCTTCTTGAATGCTTAGTTTCAACCCATATATGTAACAAGAAACTTTCTCCTTGTTTGCCTCAGAATGACTTGTTCTGATCAAGACTCAATACAATTCTTCTATATACTCCTTAATATATTTTCTTGCTTGTTTCAACCCTTGCATCGTCTTCAAAAAATCCAATAGTCCCCAGGAGTGAACTATCTCTTCAAATTTTCCCCCATCTAATCCCATCTTGTTATTTTCTCTTTTCATCTTCTATTTATTTCCAAATGGACTTCTTTCCACCATATGCTAGCATGGCCTTTCAATTTTTCCTTTGAAAATTTGACCCTATCTAGGTCTTCTATTTCCTCATACTCAAAATACTTTTCCATGTCAGTGATCCAATTGATCAACTCCTCTAGATTTAGGTTTCTAGAAAAAATAGAAACTTCTATCTTCGACTCTTTCCAATCTTGGAAATTGCCCTAATTAGTTTGAATTATCCAAGATCCATTACATCCTATGCTTCCTCTTCAAATGCATCCTCATCTTCAGCCCCATCCTCACTTTCATCTCTTCTTCTCACATCATCTCCTCTACATAGCTCCTTCTGCAATGCTTGAACTTGTCTTTGTAGGGATCTAAAACCCTCTTTTGTTACCCCAACATTTCTTCCACCATAGTTTATTTCTGGAGGCATCTTTTCTCACAGACCCACAACCACAAGTCTTGGTGTAAAGTGCCTCACGTTTGATGATACTTATACACACTCAAGAACTCCTTCTTTGATACTACATGATGAGGGCTACACTGCCCAACCACACAAAACATAACAATAGATACCAACATAGAATATGTGAGACAAAAAATAACCCAATTTCAATTATTTTCAAAAAAATGAAATTACAGATTCAAAGCTTACATGCTTCAACCTCATGGGCTTGATTCATTACAAAAAAATCAAGTTTGAAAAAAAAAAACTATTATTTGAAGACACAATGTGCACTAATGGAGCCACCTTCTACAACCCCCACTTAACCCTTTCATTTTACCCAATAACTGCCCTAGAATGTTCTAGAAAGTTAAAATTTCCCTTTTTTTTTGGTGCCAAAAGTCCCACCATTTGATTTCAGGCCTAGGAAGAATTTTTTTAATGAAATTCACTTTTTAGAAGACCAACTTCATGGGGCCATAAATTTTTATCCAGGTGTCTAATTTTCTATTATTACATACTGTTGGAAATCTATCAATGAGATCTACAACAAGCAAGCCATCGTAGGTCAGTTCAACCACTTTTTAAGTTGTTTTGAGGCCCCTAAAGTTTTATATTTGAATTTGAAGCTTCATTGGAGAAGTTTCCTAGGACAAAAACTTTGATTTCTCCCAAACCGTTTAGGGTGTTGAGGTGATTCTTTCATGAATATAATTTTATTTTCAGCTCTACTGCTTCGAGTAAATTTTCATTTCCATAGGAGCCCATTTAGACCGACTTACTAAAAAATAGTAAGTGACCATTTTTTTCTATTTTTGACTCCTGAATGTCTTATGCCCCTTAAGTGCCATCATGGAACTGAAAACAACTAAAGAAAATAAAGAAAATAATTATTTTTGGTGATGCAAGATTGTCGTGCACTGCTGGATGCTCCTACATCACCTTTAATCATTAAAAACTATTCATGCATGGATTCTACAATGTTCTAAATTTAATGTCATATTTGGCAAGTTGATATGAAAAAAACAAATGGATATTATATATCATTTCAAGGAGGCTTGCACCCACTTCCAAATTACTATCCAGTCTGAGGCAAAATGCTAGCATGGAAATAGTATCTTGAACCCATGGTCTAAAATATCAAAATCATAAGGAGGGTTATGATTTCCTTTCAATTTTTTTATAACTTGTATGTTATCCTAAACTATTTTATTTATGAAATATTTTTTCTCCCTTTCATCCAATTCTTCATAATCACTAGCATGTTTTCTCAGTCAATGTGGACATTTCTAAATTCTTCTATTGTAAACCCCAACACTTTTCCAAGATCTTTTGCATTAATGGATAAAAATTCTTCTTTGCTATCTTTATTAACAATTTCTCTTTTGTTATCATCATAATTTTTGGCATAGACCATGATAAATTCTAGGCAAGGGAAAACCTCATGTAGCATCATGCACCCTAATTCACTTACCCATGGTGCACTAGAACTAGTATTAACTTGCATTTTGTTTGCAACCTTATTCTGAGATGAAAATTTAAGTTTTGAGGTATGCCTACCATATATTTTGGAATCATGAATATCATGGTATTTATTAGTGAAACCTGGGGTTTTAAGCAATCCAACATAATGTATTTTTTTATCTAATTTTTCTCTACCTTTCCCAAAATCTTTTTTAGGTTTGCTAGTGGTACTTGTGGTAGACATGCTTATACAATGTGAAATTGTGAGTTCCCTCTTAGTCCTCCTTAATTTTTCTTAATTCTCTCAACCCTAAACTCAAACTTCAAAGTTCAAATTTTGACAAAATAAGATTTTAAGAAACAATGAAATGTAGTCGTAGGAATTTTTTCTTTCACTTACTCGGATTTTGATTCTTGAAAAAATTAATATTGAAACCCATAATTTCCCTAGTGCACTCCAATGAGAAATCTGAAACCTCCCTGTGTGTTGAATCTGACTCTATCAATTAAAAATAAAATCACTTAGCAATGCAAAGTTCACTTTTTTTTTTTTAATATTAAAGTGAATGAAATATCAACATATTGCCACTAGACTACTCAATTAATATATTACATTTCCATACTAACACTTAGAAATAAATTCTCTAACAAATTCATAATCATTGGTCTTTATAAATCTAATGGTTATAGGGTGATTCCATAGGTTTGAGTTCACAAGCCTAGTATTGTGTGCATTTGATTTTAGAATGTAACTACAACTATCCATCAAATGTTCATCGAATGGTTGAGTAATTTATGATATAAACAATGAACATTTGTTTTAAAGTTGTTTTAACATTTAGTGCGCTAGGATTGATATCAAGGCCAAGGCACTAGTAACTTAACATTGCAAAGGAATTAATAAAATGAATAATGATACCAGGAACCAAGGGAGAAGGTCAATGAAAAATTAGAAATCAATAATAATTCGGTAAACCCTAGCAAGAGTGACAACTTTTAGTGTTTATAATGTTTTTTGTTAATTTGATGGCAACTTTATTTTTTCATTTATATTTCTTTATGTTTTAAATCTGCATGCAAATATTACATAAATAGATAATACTTAATTTCTTAAAGGAAAAAAAAATTGATTTAAATAGTCATAGACACTTAACTCAAAAAATAATATTTTACTATAAATGAATAACGAAGAATAAGACAACCATTTATTTTTTTACAGCTGAATTACAATGTTACATTAGTCCATATCTTTTTAAATATTAGTAGAGCATGCAAGCTCCTATTTTGTATAAATGACATCTGTCACTTTACATAGACACAATTGATTCCAAGTTCTTGCTCATGTCTATGATAATGGATAGCAAATTTATTCCAAGCTTCTAATGGTGAAAAAATAATACAAATGTGACTCTCAAAATAAATGCATGGGAATTTCCTAGCCAACTATGTTGGGGAAATGGGAGCTATGAAGATACAAAATGTACTTATCCTCTTTGAGAATTGAAGTCATGAAAAAGATGAGGGGTATTAAATCTTCTCCCATATTTTTCATACAAATTCCATGTATTGGGATATAACTTATCTCCATCTTAGCTCCTCATCGTGGCTTAGTAACTACCTTAGAAGTTAGGTGAACCAAATCAACTTCTTTCCAATTCTACCCATTCTAAACTTGAAGGAAATTGGTCTTTTACTCTATAACTACATAACTGGAGGTAGGAGAATTTAGAATATCCCCAATAATACCACAACATCTTCTTCCTTATTAACCTTACAAAATGAAAATCCTTATGGAAATTTAGAACATTACACTCAATAGTAAAGCCTTTATCCTTCAACGAATGATTTCAGTTATGCTCACTATCCCTATTTATAGGCCACCAATGCCACTACCAGCTAGATCCATGTCATGTGTGAGGTTGGGTATAATGATAATTGTGCAAACCCAAAAACTAACTTAATCGATTTGTGTAACTTAAGCCTTATATTTATAATTAAATTTTTTAATTTGATTGATGTTTGGATACATGCAAACTATACCTCAAGCTGACAAGTTGTCAAAATTACCACTCAAATGATACAAAATCATTAAATATCTTATTTCTATTTATCATTGGATTAATGGAATCATCATCTACAGTATGTCATGCAATTTTCAATATCAAGTTATCCAATCAATCACTTCAGATGTACATATGACATTAATTTGTGTTGCCACCTGCAGTATCGCAACCACACTTTCTTGAAAAATATTGAGAATTAAATGAAAGGTAGATTACTTCAAGGCATTGAAAAGAGAGAATTAAATGGCTTGTTTTACCTTAATCATTATCAATGTCCACTAATAAGTCACAAAAAAAATTATCTTATGATCAAAACAGTTCTATATGTCTATAATTACTATTAGCTTTAAAAGCCACATTTTTATATTGAACAAATCAAAAAATATTTACAAGAATGGAGCCATGAAAATTATTTTAATTTAAGTAGCTAAAGGTTAAAGTACATACTACATAGCTAGCCTAGCCGAAAAGCCACTAATCGTGACAAAAAACTAGTCACAAAATATATATTACAAGAACTATTATGTTGTACAATAAAATATAGACACATAACACACCACACAATTCATTACTAATTGTTTTTTGTAACAATAGTTGAGGCCATCAATCAAGCATTTGAGTAGAAGGTGAATCAAAATTTAAAAAGTAACAACAAAGAAGAAAAGCAAATCACCCAAAACCTTCCTCCAAGACTTCAAACTCTTTAATAATTCATTTCTCATATCACATAGTAGACCACATCTCATATTAAATAGGTAAAGATCTTGCACTGTAGAAGCATGCAATTCCACTTTTCAGAAGATTCCACCAACACGTGCTAACCTACTTTCAAAATTGTAATGCTCCAGTGCCAACCCAAATGAAGAAATAGAGTAAATGAAAGGCTACAAATAACATATTGCCATCACCTTCATCAATTTTTTATCGAGAAAAATTTCCATACATCCGGACAAGAAATCCCAACCTAACTTAGGATATAGTGCATAGGGGTTGTTCTAAAGCCATTCCCTACCCACAATTATTCTTATAGCATCCTCAACTTGAACACAAAGAATTGTAAGAACGATACCCATCTTTCATCTATTGTACACATCATTGCTTCTTTTCTCCCAAAAACATTTGGGTAGAATGACATGCCATGAAGACTCCATATCACAGTTAAATTGAGAATAGAGAAGAAAGAAATAAAAGCCAAATATATTACAAATGATATGAAGAACATCAAGTTGGTGAAGTATATATAGAAGTTAGAATGAAGATAGTGACATCAAATACTCAACACTTAACATTTAATAACCACTTGATGTGACAATATTATTTTGAAAAAATGAGTCATGAATTTAAATCATTTAAAAAATAATAAAATGTCAACCATTGATTTTTGGAAATCTAATGGTTCTAGTTTTATTCCAGAGGTTTGAATTTGTAAGTCTAGAGCTTCAAACATTTTCTTTTGAAATACAACTAAAGTCATTTATCAAAAATTCATTGAAAGGTCATGGATTATATTGATTTGCAGACATAATAAATATGTTCATGTTTGCATCTCCTTCATTGAATAGTTGTGGGTTATATTGATTTGTAGTCATAATTTTGACCTTTACATCCTTTGCATAAAATTTTCTTAAGTTATTAAGCCCTAGTCCTACATTCTTCCTAGGTGGTCCCTCTTTCAAAATAAAATTTATACATGCACATATTTTTTCCACTTAAGTTCTTGTATCGCTCATCATCAAAATCTTTCAACCCATCGGGTTCATTACCACGATGAGCGATGAGCCTTGATTTTCTCTTGTATCGCACATCACAGAAGGTGTTTTGTCTCCATTTCTCATTTCCATGATGACTGATATGCGTGTTTCCTTTCATATCACTTATCGTTAAAGATATTTCATTCTTTGGTTCCACTTCAGTGAAACATGATGAACACGAGTTTCTCCTTTATATCATGCCATCATAGAAAAAAATTGTTATTTATTTCAATTATTGTGATGATCAATATAAAGGTATGCAATGGTGGGCTGTGAACTTTCCACGTGTCCGCATCTAACAGTTCTAGTGTTATTCTAGAGGTTTTAATTCACAAGTCTAGTGCTTCAGATATTTTCTTTTGGAATGCAACTACAACCATTCATCAAAAATTCATCAAGTGGCCATGAGTTATATTAATTTTCACTGACGTTTGTCTTGGGACATAATAAATATTTTGAAACTTGTCCCCATTCCAAAGAATTTATGAAGGAATTTGAATATGCAGAAAATTTGTCCCAGAATAGAACAATATGTAATTGTAGCATTTGATATTTTTCCCAACCACGCTATGATTTTTTATTGGCATACCAGTTTATTTCGCCGCTAAATTTTTTTATTAGTTTGAGATTATGTTTAATTCACCAATGTTTTTTTATTCATTTGAAAATAGATTTAATTCATCAATGAAAATATTTTTTTGGTTTGAAAAAACGTTTTTGTAAGATGGGTTAAAATGAGCCAGCCTAGATTATAGTGACAACCACAACACTACTAAGCCAAAACCCAATCCAAAATAAGAGAAAACAAAAAAAACATAAGGAAAAAAAAGCAATCAAATGAAAACACTCCCCATGCTTGAACCTAAATCACTTCCCTTGTCTGTCCTCATTCTTCTTTTGCAAATATTCCCTCGATTTGTAGTTGAAGTTGTACAAATACCTACAAATTGTAAGCAAGAAAGTTGGAGATAAGTGGTTGCTAAGGCAAAAAATAGAAGAGAAAGGCTTATTTTATAGACAACCATTGAAACAGATAGCCAAGATCGAAGAATGAGAAGACATGCAACATAGGAAACAGGAGGTTACAAAACAAACGGTCAAGATTAGAAAGAGCCCAAAGATGATTGATGGTTGAGATTCAAAATGAGATAAGGGAGCAAGAATATGGAGGAATTCAAAGTTGAAAAATAATAAATTCATGAGAAATAATCTCTGGACAATTGGAGGCATAAATAATTTATTTGAATTATTTATTTGAGGAAAAGGCAAGTGGGCATTTAATTAAAATAATTTATAAAATCATTTTAATTAAATAAAGTGAAATGGGAGAAGACCATTAAATAATTAATTTGAGTTAATTATTTAATAAAAGAGAGACATTGAGGAGATAATTAAATAATTTCAACAATTATTTAACTATGGAAGAATTAAAAGATAAGTGAATAGTTAAATAATTAATAATTATTATTTTATTATAGACGAATGACGATAAGAAAATAATTAAATAAATAATAATTTATTTAATTATTGAAGAAAAGAGAGAATTAGTGACAATTAATTTATTTAATTGGTCAAGATAGAATAAAGTTAAGAAAATAATTAATTAGATAATTAAAAATTATTTAATTAATAGAGGAATGGGATCAAGAATAATTAAATAATTAAAATTATTTAATTATGCAGAGACAAAGACCAAGAAAAATGACACTCGTAGACTAAGACATTTTTTAGTGTCTACATTTTTCCCCTCTTTGACATAGTGTGGTTCATTGCGTTGTGTGAAAGAAATTTAGTCAAAATATGACCCAGTGAAAGAAGGGCATAGGTATGCCCCCCCACAATTTTTTTTACAAATTTTCAAAAAAATTGGAAATTTGTCCCAATAGGATAATTTGATCGCCAGGAATCCAACTATGAAGACATAATTGATTTTCGAGGTTGATAAGGGGGTCAAATTCAATGTTAAAGTCATCAAAAATTGCACCCAATAGACAAGGTAGGTGGAAACCCTAATTTTTAACCTATAAATAGTGATTGGATTGGGAAAATAGGTCTTTGTGCATTCTATTTTTAGAAAAATTTGAAGATCTGGGTGATTTTGCTAAGAGGATGTTGCTTGTTCCAGATGCCACCCACCGAGCATACTACATTCATACCTACCACCGACCCGAGGGAGTTCCCACCCTGATGAGTACTACAAACCCACCTTTTGATTTTTTAATTTTCGCACATTTAGGTAGGGAAATAATTTAGCAAGCAATTATGTCGCAAGTTTCTACAATGCAATTGTGTGCGCGAGCGACACAAATGAGAAGCGGTTTGCCACAATCATCTCATCATGATGAAATTTCTTAGGGCTATGATAGGGATGTTTGTTTTGAGATGCATTAGGTTGATCCCACAATACAGGTTTACAATTTTTGGGAAAACTGGACACTGAATTGATTTTTTTAAACTAAATCTTCACTTTCAGGATCCTATAGCGGCTAAACTGTGAGGAATTTGAAGATGATGCAAACTAGTGATTTGTGGCATTTTGTCTATAGATTCTAAATAATTTTTTGTCAAAATATTTGGAATCAAAATGCACTTATTTTTCCATCTCCTTCAAAAACTAGCTTTTTTTAAAAAACAATTTTGAGTGACGCTCACCATATACAACATAACTTTTTTTGTATGAAGGATAAAATTCTAATTTTTTCAACTATGATATCTAGCACTTTCATTTGGTTTGATAGTGTTTTATGAAATATTTGTCCTTAATCAAGTTTCAAATTCAAACCAATTACAATTGAAACATAGGTGGACTATATACAACATAACTTTTTATGTATATATCAAAATTTAGTTTTTTTTTTTAATGGATCAAGGACATCAATACCAAGCCTAAACATATTTTTTAAAATTTTATTTTGATAATATATTATTTTTCCACATGTGTATAACATAGATCTTGATCAACAATGAAAAACCTATGTTTAATAAAACTAAAAAAACACATACATAATAAAACCAAAACATATTAAAATTATATTCATTGGATAGCTCGTTCTAAGAACTACCATGATCATTTCAAATAAATTTTAAATTAATTCATTTGATCCCCCAGAAGGTAAATGAAAAGTGATTTTGTATCAGCATTTTGATAAGTGTAAAGGAGACTTCGTTGTAGGTATGGTTTACAACTAGCGGGGTTCTATCCAAGGGGGTTTTATCTAAGGAGGTTTGATCAAACCCTCTTCAATTAAAATCCTTAAAATGGAATTTTTTAAGGCTTAAATCATTATATTTTCTAAAAATATGTGATTTCACCAAAAATTAGAATCTCCCAAAAATTGTAAACCAACTTTGTGGGATCACCCATTAAATGGTGTGACACAACTGACTTTCCAAGTCGCATATGTGATCGAGAGTGACACGATCGAGATTTTTTAATGCAAGTGTTGTATGAAATGACACATTTGAAATATAAGTGATATAATTGAAAATGTGAGCCAGTGAAAAATGTGTGTGAAACATATGATAAAACAACAACACAATTTCCTGGTTAAAGATCTGCCCCAGATTAAGATATTTTGACTTGGTCAACTTAGGTCTGATAGGGTGAAATAGAGACATTAGATTGACATGATGGCTTGTGTGATAACTTCAAGTTCGTCTACCTCTTATATATACATGGGAGTTGTGACCAAATGTATTTCGGCTGTGAGACTAGCTTGATGAGGTGGAGAGACAAGCATTTTTGGGTCTTGGTCTATTCTATGTCACCTATATGTCTGTTATCAGGGTAAATAGGGGTATGTTGACAGTGTTAGAAAATCATTGGCGCTTTGAGACTTACAGATTCCACTTGTTGATGGGAATAACAATGTTAATCCTAATTTAAAATAACAATGTTAATCCTAATCTAGAATAAAAATGTTAATCCTAATCTAAAATAATATTAATCTAAATCAAGCAACAAAGAATGAGGAAATAAACATAATAAAACTAAACAAATTAATGGAAAGATCTCACCGAATATGTGTTCACTCCTTTGAATTATCTTGATTGCTCTTCTCCATTTTTCCTTTTCAGTATTCTTGCCCTCAGATTTTTGTGTTTGATGCAAGCATAACTTCATCGAATGTCTAAGAAAAATATCGAAGATAAGTTTCTTCTCAAAAGTGTATGATTTCAGGAGTAATGATTTCAGGAGCAATGATTTCGGGAGGAGGAATAATGATAACGATAGGCCATTTTATTGATTTTGGGTTTTCGAATGATTGGCTCATATTGAAAGAGAGATCGATGGACGAGATTGATGAATGCCATGCGATGTGAATTTTGTGTCAGATATAACATGAGTTAAAACATGAGTCATAAAAGACTGCAGGATAAAGACTAAGTTAGAACGTGAGTTAGAGCACGAGTTCAAGATTTTAATCTTCAGTTAAGAGTCTTCAAAAATAAAATAAATAGACTTTGAATGTTAAAGGAAAAGTTAGAAGTTGAAGAATAATGCATTCAAAAGAAAACATGAGTTAATTAATTAAATAAAGATATTTAATTAATAAAACAGATCATATGCATATGAGTTGGAACTAGTTAACTGACTAGTTGTGACGGAGAGTTCTCTCACAGAGATAATCAAATTTTGAATTCAGAGATAACTGGAAAACTAAAAATAGATCTTGAGTCAGAAGGTGAGTGAATGATTAGTCAACTGATTGATAGAAGAATGTGACATAAATAATTAAATATGAATTAAATGTTGATTTAATTCAACATTCGAAAGTGAGAGATTTAATTAAATAAATAAAGATAATTTATTTAATTTGACTATTATAAAGGTGGAATTGAATAAATTAAATAATAAATATTTAATTATAAATAAAGGGTTAAATGAATAATTAAATAAAGATATTTAATTATAGCTGAAAAAGTATGATAAAGGGGTAATTAAATAATAAATTATTTAACTGATAGATAAAGGGGGAAGAATTAATTAGTTAGACACATAATTAAATAAATATGATTCATTTAATTAATCAAGTTGAATAAAGGAATTAATGAATTAATTAAAAAGGGGTATTTAATTAATAGAGGAAATATGTGTTAGACAGGTTAATCAAATAATTAACATTATTTAATCAAGACCACAGACTATGGAAAATTATGTCGAATGTGTACTCGCAGGCCTAGACCAATTTTCAATGTCTATAGTGTACACATGGGGACCATTCCTATTAGGTATGTTGTACTTTCAATTGCATGATATTTTTTATAGGGGAGGAAAGATCTTGAGTTGTTGGGTCACATTGCTTATGATATGGGTCTAGGAGCATATAGCAGTGTTCTAACCACCAGTGTTACATCAGGTGGGTGTGGGTGCTCCATATGCATACATGAATCAAGATGTCCTAACACAAACACATGTGGGAGATGTTGGCTACTGGATGCATGAACTAGATACATTGGTTAGCTTGATCTAGAGACCGTATAGAGCCCGTAATTTGTGGGTTGGTGAGGATGATCACTTGCCATGGTGTCAAAATCCCAAGTATTTTATCAGGCAGATAGTTCAGAGCTAGCATATCATTGAGATGTATCTTCTAGAGAGGTTCAGATGGAAGTTTAGGGAGAGGAAATTTTTTCCCATGGGTACAATTTAGTTTTCATGGTGCTCTCGAGAGGTTCATCCATGGGGGTTACAGATAGTTGTGACCACAACCGAGCAGGAGATTGATACCCTACAACCACTAGAGTTGGGTTGGAGAGGAGGTGATGCAGACGCAGGGACCACATAATATTATGATTTGTGGTGGTTGATTTATTGGCCATTATCATTGAAAGATCCTGAGCAAGAAGCACTCATAGAGCAAAGAGGTAGAGGCATGAGAGGTCAGAGAGGTGGAGGGAGAGGAGATGGAGGATAGGGAGGAGGAGGATGGGGAGATGGAGGAGGAGGGAATGGTGGAGGAGACCAACATAGGATGATGAGGGATGAAGGGTGATGGGTGGTGAGAAAATTACCATTGATCTAAGAGGGGAGGGAGATGGAGGAGGATTATCTTGAGGTGAGGGTATAAATAGAGGTGGTTGTGCACGCTCTAGAGGTGGCACACCTAGAGGTTGAGGTGATGGAGGTTGAGGGACCTGGAGAGGGGAGACAAGAGGAGCATGTAGAGGAGCTAGAGATGGATGAGGTAGAGAGAGTCCTCCAAGAGATGGTTTTCATGGGGATAGGTGAGGAGGAGGGGCTAGAGGAGGTCTGAGCATATGAGGGAAGTGTAGAGCAAAGGATAGCCACCCTATAGGCTTAGGTGCACACCTTAGAGATAGATATTAGGAAACTGGTGGTAGAGAGAGATGACCTTAAGGTCGAAATTAATATTCTACAGATAGAGAGAGACCTAGATGTCATTAGTCGATAGCAGAAAAATCCTTGTATGATAGAGTTCATAGCTACATGTAGTGGATTTGTAGTGGATTTCGCTTGAGAGTATGCCAGGGCCAGTAGAGCTATACAGTATTATAGGTACCTTTATGAGAGGGTGGTACCACCAGAGAGGAGGGAGCCTACATTTTCAAAGATGGAGAGTGGTTCACAGGGCTAGACACACAGTAGAACACGTAGCAGGTCAACGGGTGAGATATCAGATGCAAGACAGGCTAGTCCATATGATAGGCATCCTAATAAAGAACACAGGTCTAGATTATCACTGCATTGGGAGGACAAGGATGCCCCAGGGACAAGAGATCAGGGCACTTCAAGATAGATAATATTTTGACATTATGTTGTATGGATACTACATTTTGATTATCGAGTCTATGAGCTCCATTTTATTAAACATGATCCATCATGACATTGTACCTATGACACATTTTTGATCGATATATATGATATGATTTTTGGTGGTGGTTTATGATATGTAGTGTTATATGATTATTCTTTATGTTTATGAGGATGTTATTCTATGCATGTTCCTTCTTTTTTAATGTATATTGATGCATTTTATATGATTATGTGATGATGTAATGTGTTTTATGATTATGCATTTATGATTATCTTATAAATGGTTATGACCTTAAGATATGTATGGATGATAAATGTAGTATGGATGAACTAATTTGATAAATGCAATGTGATATGCAAATTCATTTAATATTGATGCAATGGGATGTCTATGTAATGATTGAGAATGTCTAATGTAAATGCAAAATGTGTTATGATATGATATGCCATAATGTTATTAATGTTATGTGATGCATTTGAAATTTAATGCAACGTGATGTGATGTGAAATGTAATTCTATACAATGTGATGGATGGAAATAAGCTATGATCATAATGTAAAATGTAATGCAATGAAATTTTAATGTAATGCAATGAAATGGTAATGTTAAATGGATGATTTCTATGTTATTGTATTTTCTTTTTCAAATATATGTAATATAATGTGATAATGATGCTATAATTCTTCTTAATGTGATTGTGTATGAAAGATATTTTTGTGTGTCATAGGACTCTGTCAAGATGTAGACAAAAGAAATTTTAGTGCAAAATACATGGATGTTAGTGTGAGAAAGGAAAAATGAGATGATCGGTTAGATGAGAAATGACAGCGGACCAACTTTCATGGTTTTATATTTATCATCATCGGGTGCCAAAAAAAATTGCAAATGGAGCACAAAAACCATGGTATGACATAGATAAAGGTGTACAAGGTGACCATTTGTGAGAGACAAGCAGTCAAAAGACACAACCAAAATACAAGGAATGCCCTGACTCCTACTAAGGACCCAATTATCCTAGTCTTTTTGCCAAGACAAACCACATATAGAAAGTCAAGAAAAAATTTCATGTTTCATCATCATTCCTCTAGATCCTTTTAATAGGAAATTCTCAAGGTAACTAGTAACATGACCCAGTACCGATCAAAAATATAAGATGAACCCAAACCAACAAAGAGTTTGCCAAAGAGAGTGTTTTCCAATAATATTGATAAGATTTCTTGATATGATTGATTAGCTTGACCAAGATGACTGAATTTGACTGATAATTTGACAAGGATTGATTGATAAGTTGAAAAAGGTTGACCAATTGATTTGATTGATTTCACTTGGTTTAAGGAAAGACATCCTGATTAAGGTAAGATTAATTGACTAAGATGACAAGATTGATTGATTTTGATAAAGTGTGATTGATATGACTGATTGATGTGACGATGCCTAATTTCAAGAAAGACATATCTTTTTGGAGGCAAGTAACACATCTAATAAATTTGACCGATTGACCATTATTGATAAAGCACCTAACTATAATAGAGACATATCCTACTTAAGGTGAATGACCAAATTGAAAAAAGACCAAGTCTAATCTCAGGAAGGACGCATCTTGATAAAAGACAAGAGATAAGACCAAATGAGACAAACAAAATAATTCCTTATTCTAATATAATACCAATGACCTATTCGATTGATTGACGGTAAGATGATTGATTGATTGAAGATAAAATATTTATTGGATATGTTTTCCTGTTGATGATTCCTGATTAGGTTTGAATGGTGATTGCTTGCAAACAAAAACCTAACTCAACAAACCCTAAAGGACTGACCTAGGGCCTCAGGGGCTCATTGATTGATGGCCTTCCTATTTTATACATGTAGAGACCTTTTGGTTCAACATGACTTGACTTTATTCTATTTGAAAAACTATTGTCATATTTTATTTGAAAAAACCTAAAAGGACCGACCTAATGTCTCAAGGGCCCATTGGAGATGAGCCTTGCCTATGTAGAAAATGTGTAAAGACAACGTAGATGGACCCTACTAACACAAACTGACTCAGACTTAGACTCTGAATCTAACTCTATTTTTTGGAAATTTTGAAATTTTTTGATGTTTTTTGGATTTTGAGGGTTTTATGATTGTTTTGGATTTTTATGTTTTATGATTTTTTTGGATTTTGATATTTTATGATTTTTTTGGATTTTGATGATTTTAAAAGCTTGATACCATATGTTATTTCCCATGAAGACATAGGTCAAGGAATTTTCCCCCAATCAGGTATAGGACCAACTTATTATCCACGAAGAGAATCAATGAATGAATGCAAAGGATGGTCATGCAGGTGAAGGGTACTAAATATCGATGGTTCTTAAGCCATGATAAGGATGAAAAATATTTATTATGGATGAGCAATGGATGGAAGACTAGGTGGTGTGATGGTAGATGGAGGAGCATAAGTTGACTACACATGGCGCATATTTTCTAGGTTTTCACCATGGTACTTATCCAAAGCGCCACCAAAGTGGTTTTCACTTTTGGAAGAATCATTTCTCTTTACTATTTTTTTTTTGTCACCAAGATGTTTATTTTCCAAGTTTTCATCAAGGTGACCATTTTTTTATTCTATTTTTATTTTTGTATTTTTGTATTTTTTGACTTTTTAAAGGGATACTCTGATAGTTAAGTGAAGTACTTGTGAAGATGCATGTTGTTGATAGGTTTGGGAAATGGTTCTTCTTGAAGAGTAGAAATTTGATAAGAACTGGATCCATATGTTGTTGTGATGATATACTTGGGCCCAACTAATTAGGTTCAAAAAAATTGGACTTTTCTTGATCTGCTTGATTCTTCATATTTTCTTTCAGGACTAAGTCACCAATGTCAAAGCTTCTAGGTCAGACCTTCTTATTGTAGTTGCATCAAAGGTGATTCTAATAAGCTTATAGATGTGTCAAAGCATTGTATATTTTCATCCAATAACTCTAGCTCATGTAGATGAGATACATGATATTCTTCTTGATCAATCAATCCTTGCATAAAGACTCATAATGATGGAAACTCAACCTCAATAGGAAGTATGGCTTTAGATCCAAAGATAAGGGAATATGGAGTGGCTCTTGTAGGGGTGTGAATACTAGTACAATAGACCCATAAATAAGGATTGAGTTGGAGGTGCCATTCATGACTAGCATCATTGACAGTCTTCTTTAAGATTTTGAGGATGGGCGTATTAGATGCCTCAGCTTGGCCATTACCCTAGGGATAATATAGGGTAGCAAAATGGTGTTGGATATGAATTTTTTCACAAAGTTAATAGACATCTTTATTCTTAAAATGGTGGCCATTATTTATAATGATGGATTGTGGGATACCATATTGGAACATAATATAATTTAGGATGAACTTGGCTATCTGCTTTCCAATAATGTAGGTCATTGGGATGGCTTCAATCCATTTTGTAAAGTATTCAGTAACAACAGGGATAAATTATGTCCTTAGCAGAGGTGGGATGGATCTTTCCTACGAGGTCGAGTCCCCATTGAGAAAATAGGTACAATGATGTAAGCGGTTGTAGTTCTTGAGCTAGTGCATGTATAAGATCTCCATGAATTTGAAACTAGTGACATTTATTTACAAAGTTATAGGCATCATATTCAATTTTAGGCCAATAATATCTCGTCCTCATAAGATTTTTAGCTAGGTTTGAACCAGTAGAGTGAGCTCCACATATACTGTTATGTGCCTCTTGTAAGGCCATTTGTGCTTAATTTGAGTCAAGACATCAAAGAAGGGTGCTATCTAGGCTATGGTGGTAAAGGATATCTTCGATAATGGTATATTTATATGCTTGTCGGATATAGGGTTTTACTTTGGTTGAGGGAAAAGTCAGGAGGGATAATTTGGTCATGCAAGTAACTATAAATGTCTTTGTACCAAGGAGATTCAAGACCAAAAAGTTCACACACAAGTTCAATTTCAAGGACATCAAACGTGAGGACCAACAGTTCTACCAAAAACTTATATTAAGAGGCATTGTTGGGAATGTCCAAGAGGGATCCAATTGTAGCCGTTGCATCAACTACTATGTTATGGATTATTTGTATCTTCTCAAAGGTAATAGAATCAAATTATAGTCAAAAACTATCCACCATGCACTGTAGGGCATCATTTTCTCATCCTTGGTGTCATAATCATCATTAACTTGCTTAATCACTCACTGAGAATCACCATAGACTTGAAGATCCTTGATTTTACACTTTATTACCATTCAAAGTCTTGTCAACAATGTTTCATACTCAGATATGTTATTAGTGCATGGAAATTCTATTTGAAATGACTTGGGAACGGAATCTTCTTGAGGTGTGATGAATATAATACTAGCTCCTGAACCATGACTTGTGTAGGATCCATCAAAGTAGATTTTCCATGTTTTCAGTGTTTCTATGACAAATATTGATTCATCTCAGAAATCGGATATCAAAGGATGATCTACATTTACTAGTGCATCTATGAGTTGATAAGCTTTCACTTGTCATTTTATTTATTTTCAGTCAATGTACTCAATTTCATACTTACGTAAGATCATAACCCACTTAGCTAATCTTCCTGTCATAGCTACTTTGTTGAGAAGATATTTCAAAGTATCAATTTTGGCAGTCAATTTTATCTTGTGATTTAGCATGTAATTTCTCAACTTTTTTTCTGCAAACACAACTACTAGACATGCTTGTTCAATAGGGCTATAGTTCAACTCATATCCGACTAAGGTGTGATTGATGTAGTAAATTGCTCATTCTTTGCCATCATTATCATTTTGTGCTAACAATGCTCCCAGTGCTGATGAAGTTGTGTTCACACAATATCAAATGTCTTCCATCAATTAGAGACATAAGAACTAGTTGAGTCAATGGATAATTCTTGATTTGACCAAATGCTTCTTGGTATTTTTTTGTCCAATTAAAGGGAATTATTTTTTGTAATAAATGTTGAAACAGATGGATCTTGTCTACTAGTTGAGAAATGAACATACGAACTGATTGTAATCTTCCTTGTAATGTCCTTAGCTGACTGATGTTGGTTGGTGGTGGCATGTCAAATAGAGATTTTACTTTGGAAGGGTCAACTTATATTCCTTTGTGAGAGACAACACATCCTAGGAGTTTTCCTAATTAGACCCTGAAAACACATTTCTTTGGATTTAACCTGAGTTTATACTTTTTGAGTTGTGTGAAAATCTTGTCCAAGACTGCTAGGTGACCGCTTTGTTCTAGATATTTTGAGAGAAGGTCATCAATATAATCATCCATAAGTACATGCATATAATCATGAAAAATGGTATTCATGTCTCTCTAATATGTAGCTCTAGTATTTTTAAGTCCAAATGGCATGACATTCCAACATAAATCTCCCCAAGCACATGTGAAATTTATCTTCAATTGATCTTCAGGAGAAATTCTTATATAACTATAACCTGAGAATCCATCCACAAGTGATAGCATTTCATATCCAGTAGTAAGGTCTACTATGATGTCAATATTTGTTAAATGAAAATCATCTTTAGGACAAGCTCTATTGAGATCTCTAAAATTTGTGCTTACTATGATTTGACCATTTGGTTTGGTGATAGGAACAAGGTTTGATATCCAATCTGTGTAATCAATAGAGTGAATGAACCCCACATCCAAGAGTTTCTTCAATTCTGCCTTGACCAAGAGTGCAATCTATGGGTGCATTCTTCTTAACTTCTGTTTATATGGTTTGGAATTTGGTAACAATGGTAGGTGATGCAGAACAAGTTCGGGATCCCATCTAGGCATATCATCATATGACCATGCAAGATTAACTTGTCTTTCTAAAAAGAATGTTATAAACTCAAGATTTTCCTTGATGATCAAAGATCCTGCCAATTGTATGATTCTTGAAATGTCTTGTGTACCAACATTCACTTATTTATTTTCTTCTATAAGCAGTGGTGATCCCTTTCAGTCTATAGGGAGACTATCTATTCCTCCATCCTCGGGTGCCTTAGAGATTTTTTCACCTTCAAATATGTCCTTTATTTTTACTTTTTCATGGTCAGCAAGTGCCTTTCAATTTTCACCTGAAGACCTATTATCTTTATCTTTAATTTTTTTATTTTCAATTTTGTGACTAGAGGATATGATAGCCTCACCAAAGTATGTTGCATAATTGAGTTCTATGGAAAAGACAACCTTATGATCCCCACTTTGTATCCCTTCACAAAGTCTCATGAACTTAGTGATTGCTTCATCATTATTGAATGTGTCCAAACTTGATGGTTCTTATTGATCCCCATGTATGAATTGTGGGTAGAGAAGGGGTAAGCCATCATCGGTATTATCAAGGTTCATGGTGTAAGAAGATAGGGTAAAGATGGAGGTAGATTCATGAAGTTCCAAAGAGGCAGAATCAATGGTTTCCCAAAAGTGTTTGATCCACTCTTCTCTTTTCAAAAGGACTTTTGGATAGGGACTTAGTGGGTTTTGCGGGGAACCAATTGTAAGAATTTGAGTGAATTTTTCTTCAAGGGGAGGCTCATCAAGTTTTCTAAACAATTTTTCAAGGTCCATGAAAGTAGTGGAGGATAGGGAATCCCATTCATATTCATTGGAATCGACATCAAAATCCCAAGAGTCCTCGTATTTCTCAATCTCATTTCAAGTATCAATGACCTCACTCAAAGGTAACCCAATATCCTGGCACTTTTATAGGTACAAACCCCAACCCTTGGTGATTTAGTAATTTAGGAGTTTTTAAGTGTTATAAATTCCTTGTTTATTTATCGAAAGGATATTATGTCCATCATATCCTTGTCATTTCATTATTAGGAACCCTTTTGGATATTGTTCAACTGACAATTTCTTAATTTCAATGTCCTCTTCTCTATATAACCATGTGAGAATGTGGTCATCTAAAGAATCTTTGGTTGGATCCCCTAATTTAGTGAAGGTGGTAGGGGGATTATGGATGATGACTTTAGGCTATATGAGATGTGCTTTTCCATGAGAATTTGGTGATTTAGGTAATTTTCCAATGAAAAAGAGACTCTTCATCTTGTATTCTCCACATCCTTTGTCTTGAATCTGGATCTTGGGTGTGGAAGGTGTGGTGAATGGGATGGATGAATTGAGATGGAGTGGTGGATGAAGTGGAAGATGAGGCCTCTTGATTGATGGTTACTTGGCATTCAATAGTTCCTTTTAGGTTTGTGCAATACTAAAAAGGATCATGGTTGACTAGAATAGTAATTTTAGTGCCATTATACAAGAACTTGAGGAATTGGTGGTAGGTGGATTGGATATCCCTCGTGGCATGAATCCATGGGTGGTTAGGGAGAAGCTTGTAGTGCAAATCTAGATCCAAGACATGAAATAATGTGTTCTGTATTGCTAGGCCAACTCTTATGGGAAGTGAAATTACACCTTTGGAAAAATGCTCGCATCATCATAAGCTTTTATTGCAATTTTCTTGGTTTGGTCTATGCAATTCTTAGATTATCCCAATGCTTTCACCAATTTTAGTGAGAAAATATTCATATTTTCTCCACTGTTTACTAGGACTCATCTGATCTTGTGTTTATTAATGCATACTTCAAGGTGTAGGGCATCATTATTATTAGATTTTTGTGCGAAAAAGTCTTGTTCAGAGAAGTTGACATGGTGTGACATAGCTAGGTATCCAATGATGGCATAAAATTCATTGAAATCTAGATTAGAGGGTATGGATGCTTCTTCTTGTTGGGTCTCAAAAATGCAAGTTTGAACCACAAGAGGTTTCCAAGCTCTCACAATGCTTTTGGCCAACTTACAAGGCCAATCAATGCAATTGAACCTTCTTCTCTTTAGATTCTTCTAGACCAAGGTGGATATACCTAATGAATGATGTAGATTTAAATGTGTTTCTTGGCTGATCAATCTATCCACAATGGCAATGGGTAGTGGACAGATAAAATTACTACACCTACTCCTACTCCATAAATGAAATTTTTTTGAATAAATTATTTATAGTGAATTCTATCCTCTAGGATATGACAGATCAATGCCTTCTATCTATTGGGCAATGGAGTCAAAAAATATTACTAATTACATACATATCCTCCTTTCTAACAAGACTCACGTTGTTAAAAACTTTTAGGGATGAGGCTCTAATGACTAGCATGTGACTTCATGAATTTATGTCTGGCATAAATGATGTTGAAATATTTTCTTACCTATCTCTCCTTCAACAATCCAAAGGAAATCTCACAAACACAGTGACTTACTCAAAGGAATTTAATTATGCCTTGCAGACACCAGTAAATAAAATCACACAAAGTGAGGAAATACATTCTGATGAATCAAAACATACTCAATACTTAGACTCAAATGATCGAAATATTTAAAATTTGAGAAAACCAAGAAAAAATATTAGTTATGACATCACCACAACAAAATAATCAGAAAGGAATTTGGTCAAAAATCATCTCCATTGCACTGTTTCTAGAAGATTTTTTACACTATTTCATTCCCAATTTTATTTCTAAGAAAAATCTCTCACTACTCTCGAATCGACCCTGTGACTAGTTTTCTTCAATAATTTATACATCACAACTCAAGGGGCATGACCCTTGAATTAACCGGTAAAACCATTTGCATTCTCTGGCGGTAACAAAATTTTAATTGTATTTCCTTATCAGAAAATTAATATTTTCAACTATAGTTTTGCATCTAATTTTAACTTTAATGCTTTTCCTGCCTTTATGTTTCACTTTATGCCTTCCTGTGAAATCTTCATTTATGCTTACCACACTACCACAGTCAACTTGTTGACCGGCTATAGTATAATGATGAATTCTTCTCACCAATCTCCACTTCTTCTTACCTCTCTACCGCAGTCTTGAGTTTTGTTCACCACGGTATAGCGGTGGCCCATTAACGGTTACCCTTGTCGTCTATCGTGTTAGCGCGATCATCATCCTAAACATTGGTGGTGTTGTGGTAACCGTTTGTTGACCACCACCTTGCCACCTCACTGGTTTCTAACCTTGTCACGGTAGTCACCTTGGTCGTCATTTGAACTCCCTACGGTTGAGTGGTAACTTCTTTGAACACCGTTGCTTCCTTGCTAATTGTTTACCGCAGTCACCGCAGTATCAGACTTAACCATCGGCATTATTGCGATGACTATCCATAACCACCACCTTGATGCCACCTCACTATTAACTACATGTGTCTGTTGACTACTAAACGTCACCATGGTCGACTCATAAATCGATGGCGGTACCGTGGTAGCCACTTTAACTGTTTCCTTCGCCAGTGGCTTACCGCCCACCATAATACCGTAGTCTAAGTTTAGACCATGTGTGGTGGCACGGTAAACATATCATGCCCGCTCCTTTAGCTGCTACCGCCATACCACGAGCCCATTGTGGGAGGATGCGGTTGGGTGGTGAATAACCAAAAGTGATTATTAAGGGAGCGGTAAAGGTCTAAAATAAATAATGAAGTGGACGGGGGGAAGAATGAACTATTTTTTATGAAAATATAGGAAAATGATGGGCTTTAAAAAGAGAAAAACTTAGGATTCTCATGAAATTTTTGGGTTCTAATAGTGGCTCATGTTGGGGATGAGTGATTTTGCATATCACTACAAGAATCTAGAATTCTTTGGTAGATCAGACCGAGTAAATGATATGAAAAATGAAGGCAGTGGCATATGGAGAGATGAATAGATGAATGATATAAAATAAGGAAGATGGAAAATGGGGAGATGGAAAACCCTAGACTACTATACATGGAAAGAAAGCAATTCTTTCAGAAAGGGAAATCCTAAGAATGTCCATGTACTAGAAAACCATGACCCTTCAAAGATTCCTAACATTACAGTGCATGGAAAATAATTTTTTAAAGAGGTTTTTCTAAGAATTATCCATGCACTGGAAATCCTTAATCCTCTGTACCTACCATGGTTCAAAAATTAAACCATAAAGGATGGCCTCAAGCCACCCAAAAAAAAAACCTGCACTTTCCTCTATCATAGAATTTGTTCTGAATAGAGATCATCAGGTTTCTTTTGAAACTATCCTTTCCACCTATCCTGCAACATGCACTGTCATTGAAAACCTTCTGAAAATCATTAGGTTCAACTTGAATTGTACTCATTTCACCATTCTGCATTTCATCATTTTTATTATCATATGAAAAACATTTATCACCATCAGCATACAAAGTGTATCCACATTCAGCAAAAAATTCATAGGCATGCTCACTTTCATATGTTGTTGAATGATCAAGCAACTATACTGGGACCTGAAAATCTGAATACTCCTTATGGCAACCAAAAAACTCAATCTCATCAACATCCTCTAAAACAATAAAATCAGAGCTACTCTCCATTTCTTCCCTATCACCAATTGGAACTGACACACACTTTTGATTCATAAAGTCATCCTTATGCATAATTGAATCAACAAATGCTGCACACTCATCATCAATTACATGCAAACCAATATCTTCCTTTTGCGGGAAAAAATTATTTGAGTCACATGCCTCTTCTTGGACAGACATGGATCTTTGATCAGCTTCAAATAATTCCTCATCACTGTGAGAGATACACATGGGGTCATATGAATTATTACTCTCACTATCAAAACAAATGTAGGATGGAGCCAAAACTTTGGAATCATATTCATGTGTACATCTCTGGTATTCAAGAGTAAATAAATTTGAACCCTGCTCACTGCTGAGTGAACATGTTTCATCCAAATCTCCTACCATTTCTCCAAATTCTTGACCTCCATATGAACTGCAACAATCATACTGTTGTAGATCAACATCCACCATTTCATCTTCACAATCTAGATCACAGTTTTTTATACAAGAGAGACTCTCTATATGTTCATTGTTGGATGGCACGATATCCTCTTCTAATTCAGATTTTGAACCAATGTTGATGTACTCCCGAAATGATGTGTCCCTACCAATATCATTAATGTTGCAATCATCTTCCAAATCTGAAAATTTGTCATTAGAGATCCTAGTGGCACATTCTTCCTTAGTTTGTTGCATTGTTTGAGAATCCATGATATCTCTACTAGATTTATTATTTCTAGTATCCATGTGTCTTGTCCCAAGCATGGAATCAATAAATTTATCTGCTACAGCAAAATCTTGTTGTTTTGATGACTCTGGCCAATAAACTGATTCAGGCTCCCATGCTCTTGCAAATTGTGTAACAAATGTGGGTCTTGTAGGCCTATGATGAGGAGGTAATTGCATACAGATGTCTACCATCCTGATGTATAGAGAGTTTTCATCCTCTCCTTCACATTTCCTTATGTCAAAAAATGTATCTAAGGGGGACATTCCACATTCCGATTCTGTAATGGAGTCTTGTCTTTGAGTATGTACATCATCAACTTCTTCTTGATTATGTAAATAATCATCATCTTTGTCCTCATACTGGCTCAAGAATATTTCTTTCAGATCCTGCCATGAAGATATACTTTTCACAGGAAAAAATTTAAACCATTCCCTTGCACTATCCCTCATAGATCTTGAAAAAAAATCATAATGACATCCTCTAGCTAAATTTGAAATTTGAATATGAAATTCCTGAATTGTTCCATATGCTCATAAGCTGATTCATCCCATTCTCCATGAAATTTAGGGATATGCATTAGTAGTTCTATCTCATTACAGGGGTAAGGACTTGGGTAGCCTTGGACATTACTAAAGTTAAATGGTTTATCAATAATTGAGACAAAATTTGGAGGGCCATATGGGTTTTGGTAGATCATTGATCTTTTTTCAGGAAATGGAAGATGAATATTCATTTCATGTAAAGGTTGTGGTACATAAGTGTTCTACTATGAATAGAGAACATTACCTCCATTGTCAAAGTTCTCAGTTGTATCATGTGGTGCATGTGGTGTCCAAGATCTCCTGGTATTTTTGTCTTCATTCTCAATGTATGATGGCCTATTTGGTGATGTATTTGGAACACATTCGGCTCCCAACTACAACAATCATTGTTCCACTTGTCATGTTTTTCATTTCCAGTATAACCTTTGTTGTTTCAATTCTTCAAAATCTTTCATTGATTGTTGTCTTCTTTATGCTTCTAACATCTTGACAAAATGTTACTGCTCCACAACATCCATGCATTATATATCAAATCAAAATAGAGTCGCCACCTAATTTTCCAAAAGTAGGAAAATGAAATGGATTGCTTTGGTTTGCCCCAGTGGAATCTCCAAAAAAAATGTGAAACTTTGAGGCTAGAAATTTTTCTGAGTAACTCCCCAGCAGAGTCGCCAAACTTTTGGGTCTCAAAAATGTAGGTTTGAACCACAAGAGGTTGCCAAACTCTCACAACACTTTTGGCCAATGTGCAAGGCCAATTGATGCAATTGAACCTTCTTCTCTTTAGGTTCTACTAGACCAAGGCGAGTGTACCTAATGAACGATGCAGATTTAAATGTGTTTCCTGGTTGATCAATTTATCCACAATGGCAATGGATAGTGGACAGATAAAATTACTACACCTACTCCTACTCCATAAATGAAAAGTTTTTGAATAAATTGTTTATAGTGAAGTCTATCCTCTGGGATATGAAATATTAGTGCCTTCTATCTATTGGGAAATGGAGTCAAAAAATATTACTAATTACATACACATCTTCCTTTCTAACAAAATTCACATTGTTAAACACTTTAAGGGATGAAGCTCTAATGACTGGCATGTGACTTCATGAATTTATGACTGGCATAAATGGTATTGAAATATTTTCTTACCTAGCTCTCCTCCAAAAATCCAAAGGAAAACTCACAAACATAGTGACTTACTCAAAGGAATTTAATTATGCCTTGCAGACACCAGTAAATAAAATCACACAAAGTGAAGAAATACACTCTAATGAATCAAAACATACTCAATATTTAGACTCAAATGATCGAAAGATTTAAAATTTGAGAAAACCAAGAAAAATTATTAGTTATGAAATCACCACAATGAAATAATCAGAAAGGAATTTGGACAAAAATCATCTCCATTGCACTGTTTCCAAAAGGTTATTTACATTATTTCATTCCCAATTTCATTTTTGAGAAAAATCTCTCACTACTCTTGAACCAACCCTGTGACTGGTTTTCTTAAATAATCTATACATCACAACTTATGGAGCGTGACCCTTGAATTAACTGGTAAAACCGTTTGCATTCTCTGGCAGTAACAAAATATTAATCGCATTTCCTTATTGGAAAATTAATATTTTCAACTATAGTTTTGCATCTAATTTTAACTTTAATACTTTTCTCGCCTTTATGTTTCACTTTATGCCTTGTTGCGAAGTCTTAATTTATGCTTACTACTCTACCATGGTCAACTTGTTGACTGGCCGTGGTATAGCGGTAATTTCTTCTCACCGGTCTCCACTTATTCTTACCACTCTACCGCAGTCTTGAGTTTTTTTCATCATGGTATAGCGGTGGTTCATTAATTGTTACCCTTGTCATCATCCTAAACACTAGAAGTGTTGCGATAACCATTTTTTGATGGCCACATCATCACCTCACCGATTGCTAACCCTGTCATGATACTCACCATGGTCTTCATTTGAACTCCCTACGATTGAGTGGTAATTACTTTGAACACCACTGCTTCCTTGCTAACTTTTTACCATAGTCACCGTGGTCTTAGACTTGACTGTCGGTGATACTACAATGATTCCCCATAACCACCACCTCAATGCTACCTCACTATTAATTGCGTTTCTTCACCGACCGCTGAGCCTTACCGCGGTCACCTCGTGAACCAGTGGTGGTACCGTAGTAGCTACCTGTCTCCTCCGTCGGTGGCTTACCGCCCACCGTAATACCATGGTCTAATTTTAGACCGTGTGCAGTGGCACGGTAAACATTTCATGCCCGCTCCTTTAGCTACTATCTCCATACCAAGAGACCATTGTGGGAGGCTGCAGTTGGGTGGTGAATAACATAAAGTGATTATTAAGGGAGTAGTAAAGGTCTAAAATAAGTAATGAAGTGGATGGGGAGAAGAATGAACTATTTTTTATGAAAATATAGGAAAATGATGGGTTTTAAAAGGAGAAAAACTTAGGATTTTCAAGGATTTTTTGGGTTCTAACACTTGAAATTCTTTATCAAGGATAAATCTATGTTGTGGTGATATTCAAAGGAGCTCCAAAATGGAAATTTGTGTAGGAGTCTTCCCCAGTTGATCTAGGAGATTATATTGGATTTTTTATTGTTAATTAGAAGTTCTTAGAAAAGTTATTTTGGCTCTACAAGTGGTAATAACACATTCTGAACTTGACCTGTTTATGGTAATGGTGGAAATGTGATCATCAAAGGGTCTTACATTAAGGATTGTAGTTTTTTAATCATGTTTGATGGCTGCATAATTAGCTTTGTTGTCATTCCATGAACTTGAGGCTTTTCCTTTGTCATGGTCTTGCAATGGAGTTTTGAATATGGTATGATTAGGATTTGTCTTTCCTTGTGAATCACCTATTGAAATGGTTTCATTTTCAATAAGGTCTTGAATGATATTCTTGAGTTTCCAACATCTAGCGGTTTTATGTCCTTTTTCATGGTGATATTCATATTATTCATCTTCTTTCCACCAATTGGCTTTAATTAATGAAGGTTCATAATTTTTTATGTCTAGTAGTGTGATGACATTAGATTTCCAAAGTTGTATGAGGACTGATTTGATGGGTTCACCTAATTTGGTATATGATATTTTTGCATGTGGGGTACCTTTGCATTGTTGGTTGCTTTGGACTGTATTCAATGTTTGGTTTTCACCTTGTGTTTGGGTGTTTAATGTGTTTTATGTGTTTGTTGAGGAGGGACCTTTAAGATGAATTTTTGGACCTTTGGTTATCACTTTTACATCAACAACTCCATCATTTGTGACATTCTTGTTTCAAGACTAGTATTTTCTTTTGTCATTATTGGGTTTTGGATTCCCTTTGTGAATTTTGACTACTCCTTTTCCAACAAGACCTTTTTCAATAAGGACACCTTTCTCAAGGATCTCATCAAAATTAGTGCAACATTGGATTCATAGAATAATCATCATTTATTTATTAAGGTTATAAAAAAAAAGGTCACCAATTGTTTCTTAGGAATGTGACAAGGGAACTTGCTAACCAAACCTGTCCATCTCTGGTAAAATGTGGTAAGTGATTCCCCTTCTTCTTGTTTGGTTGTGCTTAATTTTTCAAGGGTCACACCATTTTTAATGTTGAGTTCAAAGTGATTAATTAATTTATCATCCAATTCACCCCATGTTGTAATCCCTGGAGGAAAATGTGCAAACCAATTTAGGGTTGGCCCTGTGAGACTTCGTAGGAACAATCTCATCAAATAGGTAGGATCATATGAGACTTCCATAAATGACATGTTAAATTCTTGAATTTATTCTATTGGATCCCCTATCCCCTTATACTTAGGAAAATGTGGTGTTGTGAAATGAGGGGGAAAGGGTGGCATGTATAGATTTTTGTCAAATGGAAAGGGGCACAATTCCTCCATGGAATAGGTTTTCTTGTTGGTCCCCAATTATATGTTTTTCATTTGTTGTTGGAATGCCTTTATTTGTTGCATCAAAGTATCTTTGAGATATGGTTTTGTATTTGTTTGATTTGGTGTCATGGTGTTGGTGTTGAGGTCATATGTCAGATTTGGATTAGGATTGGTATTTTGAGGTGTGAGACCTTGGTTTCCATATTGATGTGTTTCATTCTGGTTTGGGGTGAAATTGGTATTTAGATTTTTCCCAAAAGTCATGTTTGTGTTCGGTATAGTGTTTTAAAATTGAGGTGTAGGCCCTTGATTTGTTCCTTGATTTGAATTTTGGAAAGATGGTGTAGGTCCTTGATTAGCATTTTGAAACGATGGTTTATGTCCTTGAAATGATAGGGTAGGTCCTTGATTAATTTTTGAGGATGTAGGTCCTTGAAATGTAGGAGTGGGATCTTGGTTGGTGTTTCGATTTGGGATCCTTCATGGTACAATGTGAACCTTTCTAGATTTATTTGGTTGATGTTGACTTGATTAGGGTGTGCTTTAAAATTGGAATGAAGGACCTTGGTTAGTGTTTTTAAGTGTAGGTATAGGACCTTGATTTTTTATTTTTGAATAAAGGTGTGGGACCTTGTGATATAGGACCTTGATTTATATTTTGAAAAAGAAATTTGTAAATGTCTTACCCAGTGAATTTGAGGAACTTCCAAATGTGAAATTGTTTCCTTGTGTAGTAGTATGGTTCAACTTGTTTCAAAATGTGGAGATTCTAGGGATGTATGTGGTAGTCCCAAGTGGTATGGTTGTCATTTTTTATGAGGAGGGCATCCCTAGTGCAAATGGATTTTTGGTATCTTCTTCTACAATGGTTGAGACATTAAAGCTTTGAGGGAGTTTGGCACACTTTTTAGCTAGTGCATAGAAGAATCTATTAGGTTTAGCACCAATGAGTTAATCAACCATGCTTAAAACCCTTGGATCTTGGTAAGATCTTTCAATTTATTTTGGAGTCAATTTCTTGTTGAATTAATCTAGGTTTATATTATCAAATGTGCCAGTTTGGTATCTTTGTGGTGTCTCTCTTTGAGGTTTGGATTGATTTGAATTTTATCCAAAGGCGGTGTCATGAAAAGGGTCACTTACAAAAATTCATGTCCTTTATTTTGGTTCATGACCTTGTTTCAACCATGTGAGACTTGTAAGTTGGAAGGTAATGCAAGGTGATAATGAAGCTAAACTATGTTTTTGGGAATTTTTAATATAAGGATGCAAGGTGATTATGCAAGGATATGAAACTAATGGATGCTAAGGATAATGATAAGGTATTAAGCCAATGATCAAAGGTAATGGTGCAACTAAGGTTAAGATAAAATTAAACAATTTTTTTGTGTTTTTGGGATAAAGATGCAAAAGGAGAGTGCAATTTAAGTGCAAGACTAAGGATTAATAGGATGATAATGAAGCTATGGTCAAAGGGTATGAATCTGAATGAGGCTAAGATAAAGCTAAGGATGTTATTCCTAAAAATTTAAGACAAAGTATGTTAACCAAGCTATTGTAGGTCCAAGATAAAAAACCCAAATGTCATTGACCTTTGTGATAACCAAGATGTTATTTTTGACAAGGTTGAGTCTAGAATAGGACACAAGATTGAGACCCAAATTTGATAAAGGTGATAATGAAAAAGTTTTGTAAAACAAGACTGTCCAAAAGCTTAGTAGTTTTCCTATGTCTAAAATTTGAAAGGGAGATGCAACCTAAATTTTAAAAATACTTTATGCAATGCAAAGGATGGAGAAGGTAACCTATAATGAAATATAATCCTAAATGGGAATGTTGGAGTGAATTGGTAAAGGTCTGCAAGTCTCTGGTTTAGCATTCAGGGTCACTATAAAATGAATTGATTGGATTTTAGGCAAGGATTTTTTATATTTTTTGGTTATCAGGCAGTTGGAGTATTATTTTTTGCAAATGTGTTGTTTTAGGTTGCAAGTTTCAAGAGTGCAATTGCAGTTCAAAATTATAGTTGCAGATTTTTTTTTGCAAATACAGTTCAATATAATAGTTTTGGTTTTAAAGTGATCAGTTGTGGCACAAAAATGTAGTTACGAACCTATTTTTGATAGTTGTGGTTCACAGAGTGTTGATTTTGCAATTTTGATGTTTTGAATTGGTTTTTGAGTGGATTTTGATTGAGTTTGATGAAATTTGATTTGGTAAACACACAATATAGTCACAAACACTTGTTTTGATCTAGTTTTTGATGTGAAAAAGTTTGATTTCAAGATAAAACACTCATAGACAACATGCACAATTCCTATGGTTGACAAGGAAACCACTGGTTGATATCCCCACTTGGATTTCTCCAACCACTTAAACAAAGTGGACAACTAGAGACTTGGTGGCACTGGTTCCCCTCCACAACACTCACTTCTCGGGCTCATCAAGTCTCATTCCCCAAATAGGAATTCATGTCTCTACACATGCTTAGTGAAGACATGGGGAACCTTAAGAGGTTTTGTTGATGGTTAAAATGACACAAACAACATTAAAATAGAATATTGCTATTCTATTTCTCCTAAAAAAGAAAGACTACATATAGTGGCCTAACTCCCAAGGTCTTGGTAGTTGGTTCTCAACTGTTTGGTGTCACTCAATTGGTTCATGCAACTATAATGTTCAAGGGGCCTGTGCCGGTAATAAAAAGACTTTAAGCTACAACTCTCGTTCTATAACAACTGGGTTTTAAACAAAAGAAAAAGATAGGACAAAGGGGTAACCAGTAAACTTGAATCAATCTTATCTAATGTCTAGACATATATC
The DNA here is from genome assembly GCA_007115665.2 of Sequoiadendron giganteum. Classification (NCBI taxonomy): domain Eukaryota; kingdom Viridiplantae; phylum Streptophyta; class Pinopsida; order Cupressales; family Cupressaceae; genus Sequoiadendron; species Sequoiadendron giganteum. The sequence goes on along the minus strand of CM021102.1, from coordinate 442,183,948 downwards.
TTGAATAATGAATATTTTTTAATTAGATCTAGAGAACCATAAGATGACACAACCTATAAAATGATCTATACCGTTGCATACATTTCAGGTGTTTAATTAATTCCACACTTACAATATCACGAATACTTCAAGGATTTCAAAACAACACACATTCATTCATCATTAAGATCATAGATCATCAAACTTCAAATAAACTTAATTTAATGACAATCTAACAAGATAATCTTTAAATCTGGTTTCTTCTAATGAATTTTCATCACACAAGAAACTATCATGCTATAGCACAATCACTGGCATTCAGATGGATTATAACTTATTAACATTATCAAACAAAAAAACTCAAAGCAAACTACCATATTTCGAGAAAACCTGTAATTCTATTAACTGTAACAACTATCCATTTATCTTCAAAACCATGATCACTACAAAACTCTATCTCCTAATATCAGGTAAGTTAATCCACTTCTCAATTAGCCAACCTTTACAATATGATAGCCATCAGGTAATTATAGATTTACAAAAATTCGAACCCTACTTCTAATTTAGGCATTCCACCTTTTCAAGAACTAAACTTTCTTGGAAACTCAGATCCATTCAATCTTGAGTCTTTACATTAAAACTTTCAGTTTGATCTAAAAATAGAAGATAGAATAGAAAGAGGAAGTCATGCACTCAAAAAGCTATCACTGTTGTATGCATGCAACATGCAAGGAAGGAGAACATTATGCATGCAAGATTTTATGCATGTGAAGCTGGATCCACCATGAACTCATCATAACTGGTGCAAACTTGTTGTAAAGCATCTATATCTGGCCCATCAATCCAGTTATCTTCAAATCTGATCTGATCCAAATCAACTACAGCAAACTCTTTCATACTTTTAACCTTTATCAATTCTCTCCCTACAACTTTTATCTCTTCTTTGACTTCTACAAGTCGATCTATTAACAAGTCTCCTCCATCATCCTTCTCCTGCATGAGTCCTTGAAATCTTTCGTTCCACTTCTCTTTTACCTGACTCAAAGGCATGCCATCTTTTGACATTACATTTACATCTACAATTATGGCCATGACAGCTTCCAATTCTTCCAACTGCTCAGTTAAATTATTAACTGCTTCCTGAATCTCATCCTTATGCTTGCTCAAAAAGCTAGTCCTAAACTTGAGTATGCGAGAAGTCTTTTCTACAAAATCTTTGTTCTCATCTTCAAGTATAGATTGCTCAAGAAGAGTAGTTAAAGGCAATGTACTTATCTTTTCTAACTTTTCACTATACTGCTTGTACTCCTCTTCTTGCTTTTCTGATGCCTCAATGTATTGATGCATCTCTTTTATTATTCCTTCCGCCTCCTTGTAGGCTTCAAATCCTTTTGCTAAAATCTCACCTACCTCACGGTTCAATTTGTCTATCCATTTATCTACCATCTCCTCCTTACCTCTAACTTGCACCAAATCATCTACCTCCTTTTTGCTTAACAAAACAGGAGTCTCAATGGCTGCAACTTGTTGTGACCTAGGAGAGGAAACACTCTTCAAGAATGAATGTAACTGATCCAATTGAGCTTTAAGCTCATCTTTCTTTTGTTTTTCCTTCATCACCCTTGATTTAGTTGTTGATGCCACTACATCAATTAGATCCATTTGTTGATTCCTCGTGGTTCTTCCCAAATTAATCGTACTCAATTGATATTCTATTAGCTGCATGTCCCCTACCTCCTTTTCTGTCATAGGCATGGCACATTCAGCAACTATCTCCCCTTTATCTGTGAGCTTGGTAGAATGTAATATTTTAGCCTTCTTCTTAGGCTTTTCCTGCTCAATTCCCTTCATCATGTCCTCCCAATTAAGAGGTTGAGGAGGTGTTCTAGCTCTCTTCTATAGGTCTACCTTCAACCATATCAGAGCACTGGGAGCAGTCATCATCATGGAAGAAGAAGTAGTAATTGTAGAGGGTGGCTAAACATTTACCTCAAGTTGAGAATCAACCTTTGCTTTCTCTTGTTGCTCCTGCAGCACATGCATCTGCACCAACTTCTCAGCCTCTTCTCTATCTTTTTGTTCTTTTCTTTCTTCTTCCAAAATCTTTTGTTTCTCTTTTTCTATCCTCTCCGTCTCCAAAGCCTTAAGTTTTGCAGATTCGGCTTCTTCCTCTTGTTGTTTCCAAATCAGCTCTTTGGCCTCTTTTTCCTTTCTTACCTTTTCCATTTCTAAGGCCTTGATCTTCTCTGCCTTTTCCCTTTCTTCATCAGCTTGTTGTTTCTTTATTAACTCTTCAGTATCTCTTTTCTTCTTTAGAGCTTCAGCTTCTTCTTCTTTCTGTCGAGTTTCTTTTGCAAGTTTCCATTGCTCTTCCTGTATTAGAATCTACTCAATAGTATGCCCTAGAGGCATGTCTTCTTACAAATCCTTTTCAGATAGAGTCTCATCTGAATCCGTCTCAACCTCAAGAACTTCTTCCTCCACTCCTTTTCCTTTAAAAGTTTCAACCATGCTATGAAGGGTTCCTTCTTGAATTTCCTTACTCCTCTTTCTTGTAAGTGGGACTTGTGTGGATGACTCACCCAATGTGGGCGTAGAAATAGCAAATCCTACAATGGGAACATCTCCTTCTTGTGTTTCTTCTTCATCATCTACCACCTCAAGTTCTATTTCTTCAATGTCTAGAGGAAAGAATTCCAATGGCTCTTTGGGAGGTGTCTTTCTTTTAATTCTCTTGTATCCTTTACCCTTCTTAGGAGCTAGTTCTTGAGGAGCTTGAGCTCTCATCATTAGCCATTGCACACTTCTATCCAAAACTGTTCTTCCAATCCTCTTAATATCAATTGTTTCTTCCTCATTCCAGTCTATTGGATCTAAGCTTTTGGTGAAAATATTCAAGGCTTCGTATGAGGGATCCAATACAATTCCATCATCCACCAAAGTGTCAGGAATATTTTCTTTAACACCCAACTCGGCCATAAGTGCAACCGAAAATCTTTCATAGTTTTTCTTCCTCAAATCATATTCATCCTGCCGATCACACCAAAAATCCTCTAACAAATTAAAGTGTCTAGTGAACACTGAAGGTAATAAGGCATACATTTTCTTCCTTGGATCAAAATATTTACGAGCTGTATACAATCCCAATTTCAATTGTATCAACTCATTACAAACTACCTTTACTCCCTTCAAGTGTTGACAACCATATTCACCCAATTTCATGGGAAATTTGTGACACCTAGTCTTGTGCTTAATCCCGAACTGAGCATTAACTCTAATGGCTTGATATAAAAATTTCATAAGCACTATTCTGTTACTACAACATCTTGGAAGCAAGTGTGGGTGGCCTTAAAAACCAAATAACCTAAAGTATGTGAATTTAGGGTATTGGATGTACCAACTTCCCCATTCAACAATAAATGCCATAGCTTCGAGACTCAACCTGTATCTTGCATCTCCACTTAACTGGTTGATAACCACATATAAAAATGCATCATTGACTCTTTTGAAGTGAGTCTCAGCAACTTGGAAAGATAATTGATCATAATGCTCCCACACCTTCTTTTGTCCATCCAAGGCTCCCATTATACCTACTCTATTTAATCCTAGGAAAATCCCCAACCTTGCTGCAGCATAAACCACATAAGAAGTCATGAAGAAACATTTAGTCTGTCTGACCCTTGTGAGCTGATCATGTATAGCATCAGAAACAATCATGGACCAATCAAATTGGTAATCACCTTGAAAGATTACTTGAATGAAATGAAACATCCATTCCTTGAAGTGGAAGGCATCCCTCTTCCCAAACACTCTGGACAATGTTTATATTAAGTCAGATACCTCCTTTGTGAAATCTACCCTCTTTGGCTGGTCTACAAGCTTGCTCAAAGATTTCTTTTCTATCATCAGCCACCTCTTGTTTAAGTGAGACTTATTAGAATCTTTATGCTTGCTATATTTCTCAAATTCCTCTACTTGAGTTAGATGCACCAAGTTCTTGGGATCAGGAACATTAAATATACTTTGGAACATTTGCGGAGTAAGATCTATAATCACATTATTTTGTGAATCCATGCATAGTCTTATAGCAGGATTGTAAGTACTAGCCACTATCAATATCAACTCCAGACAGTGAACTGATATAGGAAACACAGTGATGTGTGCAAGACCAGATTCAACAATCCTTTGTGTTCTTCTTGTCAAGTTTTCTCATTATTTAAAGGTCTCTTCATGCAATTCTTCAAAGTTGTACTGGCCTAGATTAGTATCTGTGATATCTGACAAGTCTGATTCCACCTTGCTCACTTTCACCACCGGATTCCTATGATCATAGCTCAATGTATAAGGCAGTTGCTCTGGATTTAATTTCTTTGGTTTTGTTGCTACCTTTGATGTTCCAGCTGGTTGATTCCTTCAAGTAGCCTCTCCTGACGTTCCTGACATATTTCAATTCTTGCAAGCAAACCTCTGATTAGATCTTTAGATATCATCATAAAACATGCTTTTAAAACATACGTGTTACATATACATCGGATTCGGAACCAGATAGAAACTCAAAACAATCCCTTTTACAACATTGGCGGACTTAGAGCAAAAACCAATAAAGATACTTCACTAACAATGAACGGGCTCGGAGTCGGAATCAGGGAGGTTATGAGAACCGGGATCGGAATGAAAAATGGATTTGGTTTTCTTTGAATTTTCATTTCTTTCATATTCTATTTCCATTCCGGCTCCGCCTCCGACTTGGTCATCGTTACTTTGAAAAAAGACTTTCCCATTATACGTAGGGTCAAAAATGGGAAAGAAATGGAATCGATAACTTTCATATAACAAAATTCTTCAATTCATAATCATTTTTGATCCCGCCCCTACCTATGTTAATCATGACATCATCAAATATTTTATTCATTTTCAACACAACTTCATAATTAAAACCTAGGCCGCTATAAAATGGAAAAGGAGCTTTAAAACTCTACACTCATATGACCATGGGGAACAATTGCATATATTTTAGGGCATCATATTCTAATTGATCGATAGACACGAAACCCTAATTTAACAGACCGGATAAAAAAACTAGGGCACAGGTTCAAACCCTACCATTCTACAAATGACGAAACCCTAATTAAACAATAAATCTAATCTACCCTAACTCACCGTAAAATCTCTAATCTACCTCATTGTAAATCTCTAACCTTAATCGACATTACTTAAACCCCTAAATTTAATCTAATCTACTGCAAAACAAAAAAAAAAACATGACGCCATCATGATTAAGACGTGAAAGCGACCGTGCCCTAAAATAGAAATAATTAAAAAGAACGATAGGACAAGAGAACAAAGATTAATAAACACAACCAAAATAAAACGAGGCAATAAACAAACCAATCATACCAAAAATCATGAATTCGCTGAAAGCGAAATGATTGAAAGCATGAGGAAAAACAAATACGACATTAAATAAACAAAGAACCAAGAATAAAAAGAAACCCTACCTCAAAATGCAAACAAACCCGAGCTAACCTTCTGAATTGATTTGCACACAATATCCCTTCTCTATCTCGATCAATTTGCTCAAACGAACTCTGCTATTGCTCTTTCGTGCTCTTAGATTTTTAGCAATAACAATAATGATCGGTTTTACCCTTAATAAAGGTAAATATGTGAATTTCTACCTACACTGACAACCACCATTAATGCATTGAAGCGTAGTAAAGGCGGAGTCAGAACTGTAAGAGAACAAACACTCATCTGCCATACAACTCCAGTTAAAAAGTCAACATCAAAAAATTGGCGGGGGTGGAACTGTAATGGAAATGGAATCTCAAATTTATAAAATCTCCAAACACAATTCCCATTTCGGTTTTGATTCCAACAACTCAAAACAAAAGCAAAAGTAAATACAAAAGTAAGGTAAAAGACCAACCTAATAAAACAAAACACAAAAACCGAGACTAAGCAAAAATTAAAATAGCGAAGGTGGGATCAGAATAAATTATGATTTTGAAAATTTTGATAACAACCATCCTAATACCTACTCTGGCTCCGCTTTCGCTAAAGACCAAAAACAAAGGCAAAGAAAAGACTGTTGGGATAGAACCAAAAACAAGCCTGAAAAGAACATTCAGAACCCGATTCAATTTCGGTTTCGATTCCGACAGACTCAAAAAAAATAAAAATAAAAAGATAAAAGATAAAGAACACAAGGGGGACCCATTTTGACCAAGGCAAAAGATGGGGTGGTTATGTAGGGCATAACAAATGGCAACTCGGCTGGGAAAATGGTTTACCCATTTTCAAGATACCCAAAGAAAATTTCAGCTACCCAAAAACAACTGACTTATAAACACTTTAACTTGAATAAAATTAGATATTTGTAGGATAAGTTTGAGCTAGAATCTCAGATATATGTTCCCATGAGTTATCTTTGAATCTGAGTGTGTGCTTATATTGTGCATCATTCTTCATAGATACTTTCTCTATTCTTTGAACCACTCTACCTAAAATTCAAGCTACCTGAATTGAATCCTTTAACTATCGTGCAATAAAATCCTGGGTATTGCTCCGCTGCCAGACAGGAATCCATAGCCCCGACGAAGATGCCTCTAGTCCTCACAAAGCATTGCTCTACTGCCAGCCAGGTGTCCATAGCCCCAATAGAGATACTTGATTACCCACTTGATATTGAGCTTGCTTTTCTTTCTTTCTCTTTTTTTTTTTATGTATGGAAACTCTTTTATGCATCTCTCAATACTCAAATTCAATGAATCTAAAAATGTGGGTTGAGTACTATAATAGATTTCATGATAGTCTTGGAATCGAATTTTTCACTTGAATCAAAGATAGAGTCATTCTAAAATAAATAGGCATTTACTCATGTAGATGTTTTATCTAATTTGGTGACAAATTTCTTTTGATAACAATGCATAGGATATTCACAATATATCTTCTTACCGTTAAATAACTTCTCAAACCCAAACTAGAATGATCATAAGACATAAGTCTCAGAACAACCTTGTGTCCAATGATGATAATGAAAATACCTAAACCAATTTCTCTCCTAGTACCAAGAGCATACTTTGAATAACAACCCCAAGTCCTGAGATAAACAAAATAAAGATCCCTAATGAAACAAAAACTAAACAACCAAAACAAAGCAAAGAAAACATAGAAAAAAAAAAACAAAAACCTAAAACCAAAAACTTAATTACATATGATACAGTAGAATACATTTTCCTCTCAAAATATTAAACCTTTCTATGCACCAAAATAGTGCTTGAGAAACTGACCATTAATAGGTAATGGAACAAACTCTCCTATTAAGGTACTCAAATGAAAGGCATTCTCCCCTAAAATTTCAGTTATTTGATAGGGACCTAACCAAAGTCTATCAAACTTTTGGTGATCTCCCTTCCTTTCTTTAGCCTTATCCCATAATAACACCAGATATGATATTCTAAAAGCTTTTACTTTGGCCCTCTTGTCAAACTAGCGCTTGACAACAACTTGATGTTTAGAGAATTGCTGCAAAGCAGCATCCCTTTGTTCTTCCATATTTAATAAGTTAAGTAGTCTAACCTCAATCCTATCATCCTTATTATAAAAATCTTGCATGAACCTCAAAACAGGTATTTGTAAATGAATGGGGAAGATTGGATCTTGGCCATAGACTAACCTAAAAGGTGAATTCCCTAGGGCTGCTTTGATTCTGGTTCGATCTGCCCATAAGGCAAATCTCAGCTGGGTATGCCAGTCCCTAGGGTTACTTTCTAACAACTTTTTTATTACTTCCAATAAATTCTTATTTATGGACTCAGCCACTCCATTCCCCTGAGGGTAATAATTAGAAGAATATTTTAACACAATCTTATGCTCATAGGCCCATGAAATAAACTCAGCAGAAAAAAAAGCAAGGCCATTATTACATACCAGAGCAAATGGAACCCCAAACCTGGTTGTGATGTTTTCTGTCAGAAACTTGATGACCACCTCCATGGTACTATTCTTGCAAGGTAGGGCCTTCGTCCAACATGTCCAATAATTCATTGTTGTCAAGATGAATTTATGCCCTGCAGAAGAATTTGGATTAATCACACCTACAAAATCAAGTGCCCATTAGGCAAATGGCCTTACCTCATATACCGGTTGTAGGGGCATTGCAGGATTCCTTTCTCTAGATGTAGAAATTTGGCATACATGACAAGTCCTACAATGTTGATGAGCATCTCTAAACACACAAGGCTAATAGTAACTTGACCTTAAAATCTGATAAGCCAAAGCATCAGCAGATCCATGTCCTGTTCCATGCCTGCCATGAAATTCATTTATGGCATGCTTAGCTTCTTGCTGATCCAAGCAACATAGATATATTCCTTAAAAATTCTTCTTGTAGATTGATCCTCCTTTAAGCATATAATGAGAGATTTTCATCCTCGGTGCTCTTCTTTGAGTAGCATTCATCCCTTCTGGACACTTGTTATTAAGGAGGAAAAAGACTAAATTTGTATACTAGGGATCTTTTGTGAATGATTGAACAGTGTACTGTTGGCAAGTTACACTTCTGTCCACTTCACCCATTGTCTTTGACAAACCTTGACCTCTTACAAGCTTCATTAGATGAATCTCCAAGTCAAATTCTTGTAAAATGGCCATCCATTTCCCTCTTCTTTCCCCTAATTCACTTTGCATTAAGAGGGACTTTACAGCTGGATCTGGGACTATAGCCATAACCTAACTTCTGATTATGTAATGTCTAAACTTCTTCACTGCTCACACCAATGCAAAAGCCTATTTTTCTATTGATGAATACCTTGCTTCTGCATTCTTAAATGGAGAGCTCATAAAAGCAATTGGTCTCTCCTCATTCTCTTCTCTTCTTTGTGTTAAAACTACTGCACATGAATGCTCAGAAGCAAAAGAATAAATATAGAAGGGGTTTAAGTAATCTAGACTTGTTAAAATAGATGCCTCAGATATAGCTTGTTTAATCTGCATGAAAGCAGACTTGGCCTCTTCACTCCATTCAATTTTTGCATCGTTCTTCATCATTTCGTTAAGTGGTTTGACAATCTCTGCAAACCCTGTTATGAATTTCCTGACAAAATTAATCCTTCTAAAGAAAGATCTCATCTCCTTCCTACTTCCTAGCCTTGTCAACTTCAAAATGACCTCTACTCGATCAGGATCTCTGGAAATTCCCTCCTTTGATATGATGTGACCTAAAAGCTTCCTTTCAAAAACTCCAAATACACATTTCTTTGGGTTAAGAGAGACACCATAACTGATACATTTCTTTAGTACTTTCTCTAAATCAGCAACATGATCTTCTCTACTCTTAGAGAAGATGGTTAGATCATCAACATAGATGATTATACACTTTCCTATCAGGTCTTTAAATGCTACATCCATCGCTCTTTGAAAAGTAGCACCAGCATTGATTAGACCAAATGGCATCCTCCTGTAGGCAAATGTGCCCCACTTTGTAGTGAAAGCAATCTTCATCCTATCCTCATGACTAATAAGGACTTGATTGTATCCTGAATATCCATCCAAGAAAGACATCATCTGAGATCCATTAACTTTTTGCAATACTTCATCAAGCAAAGGTAATGGATAGTTGTCTTTCTCAGAGGCCTTGTTTAAATTTCTGAAATCTACACACAATCTAATCTCACCATTCTTCTTCCTTACAAGAACTAAATTAGCCACCCATGTAGAGTGTCTTACTGGAAAGATTATTCTTGTAGCCAAAAGTTTATGTACCTCCTTTTGGATCAGAGGTTCAATTAACGCATTGACTGAGCATTACTTTTGGCGAAATGGCTTGGCTTCTGGCTTAAGAGGAATTGTATGTGTGATGACAGATGTATCAAAAGTCTTCAAGTCATCATAGCTCCAAGCAATTGCTTCAATATTCTACATCAATACTTTGACTGTCTCATCCTTTATTTTCTGAGGACAAGTTTTTCCTATAAGAACATTCTTTTCTACCCCTGAGTGAGCCAAATTAATGGATTCATACTTGCCTCCCTCACTCTTTGTAGGAATTCTCTAATAAGCTCGTGGATCTGAATCAAATATCCTTTCCAATGATATGATCCCTTTTGGGATGTTATTACTCTTTAAATCGATTATCCCTTCTGGATTGTCACTTTCTGTATTGTCACTTTCTGGATTCCAGTTTCCTTGATCTCTGTCAAAATCATCAATTATCTGTCCCTAAAATTCATCAGAACTCTCCAAAAAGGCCAAAATATGTTGATCATCATTAAACACCTGGAAGTGTCTAACATTGTCAAGAATTGCAGGGACTGAAATTAATTCCATAGAAAACCTCTTTAGATTTGAATCTTGCATAGGCTCTAATGTACTTGCTGCAACAACAAGAGTATCTGCTATTTGATTTGCTTCCCTTAGAATAAGAGTAATCCCAAAGGCATCAAAATCTTTTATTAAATTCCAGACCCTATTCCTATAAGCAGCCAATCTTTTATTATGACAAGTATATTGACTACATCCCTGTTTCACAATTACCTTAGAGTCTCCCATCATTATAAGAGCAGTTACCTTCTTCTTAAGAGAAAACATCAGTCCTCTTGCAAGTGCCTCGTATTCAGCCACATTGTTAGTGCAACCAAACTGCAATCTATAAGAAGCAAAATAAGTTTTCCCTTTCGGATTAGTTAGTTCAATTCCTGCTCCACTTCCTGCTTTAGACTTAGAACCATCAAATTTAAGAGTCCATAACTGGTCTTTAGCTGGGAGCTCTTTCTTTTTAGAAACTACAGGGATTTTTTCATTTGTGACTTGTGGTGGCTTAGACTTTTGCTATTTGTCAGAATTTGTGTTGAGAAGAAGCTCAATTAACGATTTTCCTCAATCCCTAATTTGTTCAACAACAACCTCCTGATTGATTTCCTGGGCTGAGTCAGCATCTAACTCATCTTCCCTTAACTCTTTAAGCATTGGAAAAGCATCCGAGATAGGGGTATTGAAATGATACTGAGATACTCCTACCTCTTCATGATCTGAAAACCCTAAGACCTGAGTCTACTCTACTGGTAAATAAACTTCTTCTTGAGAAAGATTGACCCATGTAAGAATAGTTGCATCCTTAGCTTGAAAGGAGAACTCATTGATGGGAGTCTTAGTTACCTCTTGAGATTCTTGCTTGGGTAGATCTACATGCCTTAAAATATCTATGCATGATTGACATGTCAACTTCGAATGGTTATGATAGTGTATTTTACACCAATTAGGAAGCAATAAATTACTCAAATTAGTTTTTGTTCCTAAAACCAGCCTATCTTGTTGCAATTTCCTTATTAGAACTTGCTGGTTGATGTGAATCATCGAGTCACTATGGTCTAAGGATAGTGTATCCTCAGGACTAATTACAGAGAAAGTAAGGACTTCCTCTTTCTTGTAAACACCTATCTCAGTCTCAAAGAATGCTACTTCATTTTGAGTATCATACTTTGTAATTATGTGTTTGAGCCTAGGTTCACTTTCAATTCTTATCTGAGTGGCAACTCCTTTCCATGGTAACCACATGTGCGAGAAATCCAAAGACAGATACCCTCCTATGCTTTTCATTAGCTCTCTACTTAAGAGCATACCATATGTTTCTAGGATATCAGCTATTTGAATATCTATATAAGTCTAGATCCTTGGATCTAATCCAACTTGGACATGCATGTTCTTCAACTCACCTACAACATTGACTTCAGTTTTATCCAACTAAATAACCTTTTTATTGGTTGGAATAGGACTCAATCGTAACTTCTTATAGATCAAAAAAGGCATAACATTTCCTGATGCCCCGGAATCTAATAAGCAAGTGTGTAGGTTCTTTCCAAAAATTCTCAAACTTAACAAGAAAGGCAGGGTACTGTTCTTACCTTTATACATTGTTGCATTGGTCTCCTTTATGAGAGACACTTTACCTTTCCCTTTTAGGTGATCTGCTTCTTCCAAAGCCTTTAATACCACCTCTCATTAAGCTAGGCACCACTTCATGATATCAAAGAAAGACAATGTTGTCTTTTGCCTTTGCAATTCTACAACAAAATCAAATTCTGAATCATTCCTAAATTGGTACTTAGGAAAAGAAGGTTGATTACCTCTATTTTGAGAATCAGAAGGTCCCTTTGGTGGGGGTGGATTGTTATCTACATTCTGATTTGGTGGAACCATGTTGTTAGGGGGTGCAGATGTAGTGAATGGCCCTTTATTATGGTTCCTCAGAAAGTGACCACCCTTAGATTGGAAAGCTTGAGCATCATAGACATCTTCCTCTAGCTCATTATCCCCTTGCATAGGGAATTGATAATTTTCTTCAATGGTTTCATAAGTCATGGCAGTGCTAACTGACCCATTGCCTTGATTGGAACTTCCTGCTTGAGGATGGGCATCAGCCTGTGCAATTTTCACCATCTTCTCCATTTCTAGGAAATTGACCTCAGAATGGGCTGCTGTATCATGCAACCTACACCAATTTATCATAAAATTCAAATCAGCAACATTAGCAGTGTTATTTCTTTCTTCACCTGCTTGATAATTATGAGGAACTCCTCCATTGTTAGGTCCAATGTTCCAATGCCTATTATTGTTGTTGTTGTTGAATCTTTGATTATATCCTCTATTCTGATTTTGATCATTCTGGTTTGAGGAGTTCTGATTCTGGAAATTCCTATTGGTGTTCTGATTCTGGTAATTTCCTTGATAGTTATAACCTCCCTGATTGTTGTAATTCTGGTTTTGATTATTGGGAGGGTTTTGCTTGAGTTGTGCCATGTCATTTGACATCTGAGGGAGTCTTTTTGAGAGTCTCTACTTCACTTGTAAGTTGAACAGTTTGATCATTCTACACATTTTGAACTATGGCTGGGGAATGGACATGGGTTGATCCTCCCCCTTGTTGTGTTTGATGTGAGGAATCATGCATGCTATTCCCAAAGAAGGGCACCGTTGGTGGAGTTTGCAACTCAGATACAGGTCCATAATGGGAATAAGATGTCCCTGGAATAGTGTTATATAACGGTGGATTAGGCATCTGATAATTCATAGGAGGAAGGGTTGCTCCTAAACCTGGTGGTTGTAGACTTATCTGTTGTTGCAATTTGATAGCCAAATGGTAAATTTTAGACAAGGAGTCTATCTGATCAGGTTGATAAGTTCTTTGCAAAAATAGGCCAATCAAAGGATCTATAGCTCTTAGATATGCCTGTATGGTCACAACTTCTAGCACTAAATAAGGCTCTTGTAGCCTACGATACATCCTTTGAAACCTAGTGTTGAACAAGGGAAGGGGTTCATGATGTTCCTTCCTTATTGTGGAAAATTGGTGATATAATATGGTAGGGTCTACATAAACCCTAAACTGATTAATAAAAGCATTTTCCAAATCTGTCCAACCCAGAATAGATCCTTGGGGCAGATTTAGATACCAATTATATGCCATATCTCCTAAATAGTAGGGAAATAGTCTACATACCACATCTTGATGAGCAACCTGAGCTCGTGTGTAGGCATATTTGAATGCTTGTATATGTTCCTATGCACTTCTTGATTCTCCATGCATGTATTTTGGGCAGAACTTCTCTAGGTTCTTTGGTAAATCATGGAATCCCCTAGGAATAGTCCCTAACGGGGAGAGATTATTCACAAAGTAAGCCATTGGTGGGATTGGTTGGCAAGGTGGTGGTGATGCAGGCCGAATTGGTGGTGACAAAGGCCTATTTGGTGGTGGTGTGGATGGAATTTGTGGAAATCCTGGTGGACTAAGTGGTGGTGGTAAGGTAGGTATTTCTACCCTACGAGCATGAGGTCTTGGTCTAACCAAGGTTTGAAGTTCTTCAAATAGCTCACAATTATTAGAGGATCTGAGAACCCTCTCGTATGCCTCCATTGAAAAAGATCTTCCATGAGCCAACTTCTATTGATGGTTAAAATGACACAAACAACATTAAAACAGAATATTGCTATTCTATTTCTCCTAAAAAAGAAAGACTACATATAGTGGCCTAACTCCCAAGGTCCTGGTAGTTGGTTCTCAACTGTCTGGTGTCACTCAATTGGTTCATGCAACTGTAATGTTCAAGGGGCCTGTGCTGGTAATAAAAAGATTTTAAGCTGCGACTCTCTTTTTGTAACAAGTGGATTTTAAACAAAAGAAAAAGATAGGACAAAGGGGTAACCAGTAAACTTGAATCAATCTTATCTAATGTCTGGACATATATCTTCAATAATGAATTTTTCCAATCAGATCTAGAGAACCATAAGATGACACAACCTATAAAATGATCTATACCGTTGCATACATTTCAGGTGCTTAATTAATTCCACACTTACAATATCACGAATACTTCAGGGATTTCAAAACAACACATTCATTCATCATTAAGATCATAGATCAACAAACTTCAAATAAACTTAATTCAATGACAATCTAACGAGATAATCTTTAAATCTGGTTTCTTCTGATGAATTTTCATCACACAAGAAATTATCATGCCACAACACAATCACTGCATTCAAATGGATTATAACTTATTAACATTATCAAACAAAACAACTCAATGCAAACTACCATATTTCGAGAAAACCTATAATTCTATTAACTGTAACAACTATCAAGTAACAATATATCTTCAAAACCATGATCACTACAAAACTCTATCTCCTAATATCAGGTAAGCTAATCCACTTCTCAATTAGCCAACCTTTACAATATGATAGCCATCAGGTAATTATAGATTTACAAAAATTCGAACCCTACTTCTAATTTAGGCATTCCACCTTTTCAGGAACTAAACTTTTTTGGAAACTCAGATCCATTCAATCTTGAGTCTTTATATTAAAACTTTCAGTTTGATCTAAAAATAGAAGATAGAATAGAAAGAGGAAGTCATGCGCTCAAAAAGCTATCACTGTTGTATGCATGCAACATGCAAGGAAGGAGAACATTATGCATGCAATATTTTATGCATGTGAAGCTGGATCCACCATGAACTCATCATAACTGGTGCAAACTTGTTGTAAAGCATCTATATTTGGCCCATCAATCTAGTTATCTTCAAATCCGATCCAATCCAACTCAACTGCAGTAAACTCTTTCATACTTTTAACCTTTATCAATTCTCTCCCTACAACTTTTATCTCTTCTTTGACTTCTACAAGTCAATCTATTACCAAGTCTCCTCCATCATCCTTCTCCTGCATGAGTCCTTGAAATCTTTCGTTCCACTTCTCTTTTACCTGACTCAAAGGCATGCCATCTTTTGACATTACATTTACATCTACAATTATGGCCATGACAGCTTCCAATTCTTCCAACTGCTCAGTTAAATTATTAACTGCTTCCTGAATATCATCCTTATGCTCGCTCAAAAAGCTAGTCCTAAACTTGAGTATGTGAGAATTATTTTCTACAAAATCTTTGTTTTCATCTTCAAGTATAGATTGCTCAAGAAGAGTAGTTAGAGGCAATGTACTTATCTTTTCTAACTTTTCACTATAGTGCTTGTACTCCTCTTCTTGCTTTTCTAATGCCTCAATGTATTCATGCATCTCTTTTATTATTCCTTCCACCTCCTTCTAGGCTTCAAATCCTTTTGCTAAAATCTCACCTACCTCACGGTTTAATTTGTCTATTCATTTATCTACCATCTCCGCCTTACCTCTAACTTTCACCAAATCATCTACCTCCTTTTTGCTTAACAAAACAGGAGTCTCAATGGCTACAACTTGTTGTGACCTTGGAGAGGAAACACTCTTCAAGAATGAATGTAACTGATCCAGTTGAGCTTTAAGCTCATCTTTCTTTTGTTTGTCCTTCATCATCCTTGATTTAGTTGTTGATGCCACTACATCAATTAGATCCATTTGTTGATTCCTAGTGGGTGTTCCCAAATTAACCATACTCAATTGATAGTCTATCAACTACATGTCCCCTACCTCCTTTTCTGTCATAGGCATGGCACATTCAGCAACTATCTCCCCTTTATCTATGAGCTTGGTAGAATGTAAAATTTTAGCCTTCTTCTTAGGCTTTTCCTGCTCAATTCCCTTCATCATGTCCTCCCAATTAAGAGGTTGAGGAGGTGTTCTAGCTCTCTTTTGCAGGTCTAACTTCAACCATATAGGAGCACTGGGAGCAGTCATCATCATGGAAGAAGAAGCAGTAATTGTAGAGGGTGGTTGAACATTTACCTCAGGTTGAGAATCAACCTTTGCTTTCTCTTGTTGCTCCTGCAGCACATGCATCTGCACCAACTTCTCAGCCTCTTCTCTATATTTTTGTTCTTTTCTTTCTTCTTCCAAAATCTTTTGTTTCTCTTTTTCTATCCTCTCTGCCTCCAAAGCCTTAAGTTTTGCAGCTTCGGCTTCTTCCTCTTGTTGTTTCCAAATCAGCTCTTCGGCCTCTTTTTCCTTTCTTACCTTTTCCATTTCTAAGGCCTTGAGCTTCTCTGCCTTTTCCCTTTCTTCTTCAGCTTTTTGTTTCTTTATTAACTCCTCAGCATCTCTTTTCTTCTTTAGAGCTTCAACTTCTTCTTCTTTCTGTCGAGTTTCTTGTGCAAGTTTCCATTGCTCTTCTTTTGTTGGAATCTGCTCAATAGTATGCCCTAGAGGCATGTTTTCTTGCAAATCCTTTTCAGATAGAGTCTCATCTGAATCCGTCTCAACCTCAAGAACTTCTTCCTCCACTCCTTTTCCTTTAACAGTTTCAACCATGCTATGAAGGGTTCCTTCTTGAATTTACTTACTCCTCTTTCTTGTAAGTGGGACTTGTGTGGATGACTCACCCAATGTGGGCATAGAAATAGTAGATCCTCCAATGGGAACATCTCCTTCTTGTGTTTCTTCTTCATCATCTACCACCTCAAGTTCTATTTCTTCAATGTCTGGAGGAAAGAATTCCAATGGCTCTTTGGGAGGTGTCTTTCTTTTAATTCTCTTGTATCCTTTACTCTTCTTAGGAGCTGGTTCTTGGGGAGCTTGAGCTCTCATCATTAGCCATTGCACACTTCTATCCAAAACTGTTCTTCCAATCCTCTTAATATCAATTGTTTCTTCCTCATTCCAGTCTATTGGGTCTAAGCATTTAGTGCCAATATTCAAGGCTTCATATGAGGGATCCAATACAATTCCATCATCCACCAAAGTGTCAGGAATATTCTCTTTAACACCCAACTCGGCCATAAGTGCAACCGACAATCTTTCATAGTTTTTCTTCCTCAAATCATATTCATCCTGCCGATCACACCAAAAATCCTCTAACAAATTAAAGTGTCTAATGAACATTGAAGGTAATAAGGCATACATTTTCTTCCTTGGATCAAAATATTTATGAGTTGTATACATTCCCAATTTCAATTATATCAACTCATTACAAACTACCTTTGCTCCCTTCAAGTGTTGACAACCATATTCACCCAATTTCATGGGAAATTTGTGACACCCAGTCTTGTGCTTAATCCTGAACCGAGCATTAACTCCAATGGCTTGATATACAAATTCCATAAGCACTATTCTATTACTACAGCATCTTGGAAGCAGGTGTGGGTGGCCTTCAAAACTAAATAACCTGAAGTATGTAAATTTAGGTTATTGGATGTACCAACTTCCCCATTCAGCAATAAAAGCCATAGCTTTGGGACTCAACCTATATCCTGCATCTCCACTTAACTGGTTGATAACCACATATAAAAATGCATCATTGACTCTTCTAAAGTGAGTCTCAGCAACCTAAAGAGATAATTGATCATAATGCTCCCACACCTTCTTTTGTCCATCCAAGGCTCCCATTATACCTACTCTGTTTAATCCTGGGAAAATCCCCAACCTTGTTGCAACATAAACCACATAAGAATTCATGAAGAAAGATTTAGTCTATCTGACCCTTGTGAGCTGATCATGTATGGCATCAAAAACAATCATGGACCAATCAAACTGTTAATCACCTTGAAAGATTACTTGAATGAAATGAAACATCCATTCCTTGAAGTGGAAGGAATCCCTCTTCCCAAACACTCTAGACAACATTAATATTAAGTTAGATACCTCCTTTGTGAAATCTGCCCTCTTTGGCTGGTCTGCAAGCTTGCTCAAAGATTTTTTTTCTGTCATCAGCCACGTCTTGTTTAAGTGAATTTTATCAGAATCTTTATGCTTGCTATATTTCTCCAATGCCTCTGCTTCAGTTAGCTACACCAAGTTCTTGGGATCAGGAACATTAAATATACTTTGGAACATTTGTGGAGTAAGATCTATAATCACATTATTTTGTGAATCCATGCATAGTCTTGTAGCAGGATTGTAAGTACTGGCTACTATCAATATCAACTCTAGACACTGAACTGATACAAGAGACACAGTGATGTGTGCAAGACTGGAGTCAACAATCCTTTGTGTTCTTCCTGTCAAGTTTTCTCATTCTGCAAAGGTCTCTTCATGCAATTCTTCGAAGTTGTATTGGCCCAGATTAGTATCCGTGATATTTGACTAGTTTGATTCCACCTTTCTCACTTTCACCATCGGATTCCTATGATCATACCTCATTGTATAAGGCAGTTGCTCTGGCTTTAATTTGTTTGGTTTTGCTACTGCCTTTGATGTTCCAACCGGTTGATTCCTTCGAGCAGCCTCTCTTGATGTTCCTGACATCTTTCAATTCTTGCAAGCAAACCTCTGATTAGATCTTTAGATATCATCATAAAACATGCTTTTAAAACATACCTATTACATATACATCGGTGTCAGAACCAGATAGAAACTCAAAACAATCCCTTTTACAACACTGGCGGACTCGGAGCCAAAACCAATAAAGATACTTCACTAGCAATGAATGGGCTTGGAGTCTGAATCGGGGAGGTTATCGGAACTGGGATCGGAATGAAAAACGGATTTGGTTTTCTTTGAATTTTCATGTCTTTCATATTCTATTTCCATTCCGGCTCCGCGTCCGACTTGGTCATCGTTACTTTGAAAAAAGACTTTCCCATTATACGCGGAGTCAAAAACAAATACGACATTAAATAAACAAAGAACCAAGAATAAAAAGAAACCCTACCTCAAAATGCAAACAAACCCGAGCTAACCTTCTGAATTGATTTGCACACAATATCCCTTCTCTATCTCGATCAATTTGCTCAAACGAACTCTGCTATTGCTCTTTCGTGCTCTTAGATTTTTAGCAATAACAATAATGATCGGTTTTACCCTTAGTAAAGGTAAATATGTGAATTTCTACCTACATCGGCAACCACCATTAATGTATTGAAGTGCAGTAAAGGCAAAGTCGGAACTGTAAGAGAACAAACACTCATCTGCCATACAACTCCGGTCAAAAATTCAACATCAAAAAACTAGCGGGAGTGGAACTGTAATGGAAACAGAATCTCAAATTTATAAAATCTCCAAACCCAATTCCCATTCCGGTTCCGATTCTGACAACTCAAAACAAAAGCAAAAGTAAATACAAAAGTAAGGTAAATGACCAACCTAATAAAACAAAACACAAAAACCGAGACTAAGCAAAAATTAAAATAGCGGAGGTGGGATCGAAATAAATTGTGATTTTGCAAATTTTGATAACAACCATCCTAATACCTACTCCAGCTCCGCTTCTGCTAAAGACCAAAAACAAAGGCAAAGAAAAGACTATCGGGATAGAACCAAAAACAAGCCTTAAAAGAACATTCAGAACCCGATTCAATTTCGGTTCCGATTCTGACAGACTCAAAAAAAACAAAAATAAAAACATAAAACATAAAGAACACAAGGGGGACCCATTTTGACCAAGGCAAAATATGGGGTGGTTATGCAGGGCATAACAGGTTTGACCTCTTGTGATCAAGCATATAAAAGGGGTTTTGGCCACTAATACAAATTGGTTCTTAGTAAGGACATCCATTCAAGGTGGTCATACATGTAGCAAGATTATCTCAATATTATGGTCGATAAAGTGGCCTCCCAATCCCTTCCTAATAAATGACATTAACGTAGCTCATGGGGCTACTAAGAGTGGCACTTGTTAGTATGAAACATACGCACCTATTGCTAAATGACTTTTGTCAAGAAGAATTTTTCTTATATAGCAGTTTGGAAGAGCCTGGCTTTAGCTTGTTACCACTTGGGTCATTCCCACCTTTCAAAGCAAGGTGGTAGGACATCTAATAAAAATTACACAATAGCGAGGAAGTATGCTATTTTTTATCTCCCAAATCGCATGAAACACAAGGAGAGAGCATACGCAAATTCCTTTTCCTAACACTCTCATGGGGTTTATTTTAAGCCCAAAATCCAAATGTGGGGGTGGTTGTGCAAAATACCAAGGGAATTATTTTGATCCTCAAGATCACCAAGTGGCATGAGAGGAGAGCATATGCATATAATGGTACAAAGAAAACCAAAAAACATGAAAGACACTTGTAAATTTTACCCTTTTCTTATGATTTGAAGACACTTGGATTCTTTTATGCCAATGAAATTTGATGCAAGTTCATTTTAATTCTCATGAGTGAGAGAATGCATTTTTTTCCATTTTAAAACCTCATGAATGTGATATGCATGTTCATTTTACCCTTATGATCTTGATGTAAGTTGTAGTTGTGGAAAAAAAAAAAAAAAATTGCTTAAATCTAAACTAATAAAGAGCTCAAGGGTAAGTGCATGGATCTGTGACACAATTTTGGTGCCAAATTGTAAAAAAAACCCATAACAAGCCAA
This sequence comes from Sequoiadendron giganteum, assembly GCA_007115665.2. Lineage (NCBI taxonomy): Eukaryota > Viridiplantae > Streptophyta > Pinopsida > Cupressales > Cupressaceae > Sequoiadendron > Sequoiadendron giganteum. The sequence continues at coordinate 442,163,236 of CM021102.1, read as the reverse complement.
ATTGTACTCACCAAATTTGGAGAGCACCAAATCATGCGCTCACCAAATGGCTTGAATTTTGTAATGAAAATTGGTGACCTCTTTCTTCTTCTCTTTCTCTACCAGGGAGACTATATACATGAAATAAATAGATGAAATTTACATATGGACATTTACTTTCTCATACTTTAAGTTATATTTCATGTATATAGTTTCAAGATGTTTGAGAGTGGTTTCGGATCTCTAGGAGTTATAATGCAAATTATAGTTTTTGGAAGATCTTAAAATTTTCAAACTTAGTCAAATTTTAGTAATCAACATGTCAAATTCTAGTAATCAAGAGGTCAAAATTTTAGTAATCAGCAAGTTTTATCATCTTTCTCTCTCACTCTCTCCTTCTCTCTACTCTCTATCTCTCCACTCCCTCTCTCTCTCCCTTCCTCTCTCCCCTCTCTCTCTCTCACATACCCCTCTATCTCCTCCCTACGTCTACCTCCCTCCCTCCCCTCTCTACTTCTCTCTATCTCTTCTCTGTACATCTCTTTCCATCTTTACTTATCTTCATCTCCCCTCTCTCTCTCTTTACCTACCTCTCCCTCCATCACTTTGTATCTCACCTATGTCTCCATCCCTACCTCTTTCCCTCTCTACTCTCTACATTTCCTATCCCTCCCTCTACCTACATCACTCTCTTACTCTCTATCCCTCTCTTCCCCCTCTTTCTCTCTTTCTCTCTTTCTCTCTCCTATCTATCTCATGATTCTCTCTCCCTCCCTCTCACTCTCTCTCTATCTCTCTCTCACACACAAAAACCTCTATCTCCCTCCCGAACAATACCTCCATCCCTACCTCCTTCCCTCTCTACTTCTCTATATCTCTCATCTCCATCCCTCTCTTGACCTCACCCTCCTCCTTATTTTTGTCTCTCCTCCCAATCTCTCTCACTATTTTCCTTCCCTCCCTCCTCTTTCTCTCTCAATTTCACATTTTCTCTATCTCTCCATTCTTTCTCTCTCACTCACACACACACCTCTATGTCACTCCCTCCCTCCCCTCTCTACTCTCTCTCTCCTCTCTCTTTCTCTCTATACCTACCTCTCCCTCCATCAATTTCTCTCTCCATCCCTCTATATCTCACCTATTTCTCCTTCCCTACCTCTTTCCCTCTCTACTTTTTATCTCTCCCCTCCCTTCCTCCACCTACCTCTCTCTTGTCTCTCCATTTCTTTGTCTCTCACTCTCTCCTTCTCTCTATCTCACCATTATATCTATCCCTACCTCTCACTCCCTCCTCTCTAAATCAGCATTCTCTCTCTCCCACTTTCCCTCCTTCCCTCTCTCTCCCTCCTCTCCAAATCACTACTATTCCTATATCCCACCTTCACTCCTTCTCTCTCTCTCTCACCTATACCTTTCTACCTCTCCCTCCCTCTCCCTCCCTCGAACCTCCCTCTATCTCTTTATCTCTCTTTTTAATTATCTCCTTATCTCTCTAATCTCTATCTCACCACTCCCTCTCCATATCACTCTCCATCCTTACCTCTCTCTCCCTCCTATCCATACCTCTCTCCTTCCCTATCTACCTACCTCTCCCTCCACTTCCTACCACTCTATTGACCTCTCTCTCTCATTCCCCCCTCTTTCTCTCTTAATCTCTCCTTCCCTCTCTACACTTTATCTCTACCCTTCCATCTCTAGTCTCTTTCTCTCTCTCCCCCTTCCTCTCTCCCTCTCACACAAACTCACCTCTATCTCCTCCTTTCCTCTCCCTCCATCCCTCCTCTCTACTTCTCTCTATCTATAATCTCTCTACATATCATTCCCTCTCTATTTATCTTTAGATCCTCTCTCCCTCTCTTTTCCCACCTCTCCCTCCATCACTCTATATCTCAATTGTCTCCTCCCTACCTATTTTCCTCTCTACTCTTTATCTCTCCTCTCCCTCTCTCTACCTCTCTCTCTACTCCATCCCTCTCTACTCTTTATCTCCCCTCTCCCTCTCTCTACCTCTCTCTCTACTCCTTCCCTCTCTACTATCATTCTCTCTCCTCCTCTCTCTCTCACTCACACACTCACCTTTGTCTCCTCGCTACATGTCCCTCCCTCCCCTCTCTACAAATCTCTTTATTTCCTCTCTCTATGTCTCCTTCCCTCTCTACCTATATTTATCTCCCCTCTCCCTCCATTTACCTACCTCTCCCTTCATCACTCTATATCTCACCTATATTTCCCTACCTACCTAGGGTTGAGGGTTGAGAATTGATTTTTGAGGGTTTAATGTATAGGTTAGAGGATAGAGGGTAGAGGGTAGAGGTTTTAAGGGTTTACAGTTTAAGGTTGACAGTAGAGGGTATAGGGGTTGAGGTATTAATGTTTAAGGGTTGAGGGTTGAGGGTTGAGGGTTGAGGGTTGAGGGTTGAGGGTTGAGGGTTGAGGGTTGAGGGTTGAGGGTTTAAGGGTTGATGGATTAAGGGTTGAGGATTGAGGGATTAGGGTATATATTTTAATATGCTTTAATGGTTTAAGGGTTGATGGTAGAGGGTTGAGGTAGAGGGTATTGGGTTGAGGGTAGAGGGTAGAGGGTTTAAGGTTTTGTGGTTTTAAGGGTTAAGGGATGAGGATTTAGGGTTTAGGGTTGAGTGTTTAAGGGTTTAATGGTTTATGGTATAGGGTTTAGGGATTAGGGTAGAGAGGGAGGGAAGGATGGAGGGAGAGATGGAGGGAGAAGTGAGGAGATAAAGAGAGAAGAGGATGGAGGGACAAATATAGATGAGGGTTGAGGATCTAATGTATAGGGTAGATGGTTGAGAATTGAAGGTATAGGGTATATGGTAAAGGGTTTAAGGGTTGAGTGTTGATTATTTAAGGTTGAGGGTAGAGGGTTGATGGTGTCATGTTGAGGGTCCACTTTATAGGGTAGAGGGTATAGGGGTTGATGGATTAGGGATTAAGGGTTGATGGTTGAGGGTTTAAGGGTTGAGGGATTAAGTGTTGATGGATTAGGGTAGAGAGTTTACTTTGGTTTAAGGGTTTAAGGGTTGAGGGTAGAGGGTAGAGGGTAGAGGGTAGAGGGTAGAGGGTTTAAGGGTTTAGGGTTTAAGGCTTAAGGGTTTAGGGTTTAGGGTTTATGGTTGAGTTTTTATGGGTTTAAGGGTTGAGGGTATACGGTTGAGGAATTAGGGTAGAAATTGATATAAGGATGGATGGAGATATTGTGGAATAAGTGAGATAGAGAGAAGGAGAGAAGAGGAGGTAGGGAAAAACATAGATGAGGGTTGATGATCAAATGTATAGGGTAGAGTATTTAGAATCGAGGGTATAGGATTGAGGACCTATAGGGTTAATGGTTTAGGGTATTGGGTTGAAGGTATAGGGTTGAGGGATTAGGGTAGAGGGTAGAGGGTAGAAGGTTTAGGTGCTTAGGGGATTATGGTTCATGGGTTTATGGTTGAGGGTAGAGGGTAGAGGGTTTAGGGTATAGGTTTTATGGATTAGGGTTGAGGGTCCAATGTATAGGGTAGAGAATATAAGGTTGAGGTATCAGGGTTGAGGGTAGAGGGTATTGGGTTGAGGGTAGAGGGTATTGGGTTGAAGGTATAGGTTTTAAGGGTTGAGGGTTAAGATTTTAAGGTTGAAGGTAGAGGTTTGAGGGTATAGGGTTGAGGGATTAGATTTGAGGGTAGAGAGTAGAGGGTTTAAAGGTAGAGGGTTAAGGGTACATGGTTAAGTTTTTAAGGGTTTAGTGTTTAAGGGTTAAGGGTAGAGGGTATAGGGTTAAGGGTACATGGGAGATAGATAGAGGGAGTGAGTGAGAGAGAGAGAGAGACCTGAGAGAGGGAGAGGGGTTAGGAGGGAGATACTTGAGAGAGAGAGGGAGGGAGTGGGAGAGAAATAGAGGGAGGGAGGGTTATGGGTAGAGGGTTTAAGGGTTAAGGGTAGATGGGAGAGAGATAGAGGGCGTGATTGAGAGAGACTGAGACTTGAAAGAGGGAGAGGGTGTAGGAGGGAGAGAGAGAGGGGGGTGGACTAGGAGAGATATAAAGGGAGGTATGGTTAAGGGTAGAGGGTAGAGCAGAGAGAGATAGAGGGAGTGACAAAGATCTAGAGATGAGAGAGAGATATGGGGTAGGAGGGGGAGACCTGAGAGAGAGAAAGGGAGTGGAAGAGAGATAGAGGGAGTGGAAGAGAGATAGAGGGTAGAGGGTAGAGGGTAGAGGGTTTAAGGGTAGAGGGGAGAGAGATAGGAGAGAGTGTGTGAGAGAGACCTGAGAGACGAAGAGGGTCTAGGATTGAGAGAATCAAGAGACAGAGAGACAAAGAGAGAGATGGATGGAGTGGGGGAGATATATGGTAGAGGGTTAAGGGTTAAGGGTAGAGGGTAGAGGGTTTAAGGGTTAAGGGATTAGGGTTAGGGTTTAGGGTTTAGGGTTAAGGGTAGAGGGGAGAGAGATAGAGGGAGTGAGTGAGAGAGACTTGAGAGAGGGAGAGGGGGTAGGAGGGATACTTGAGAGAGAGAGGGAGATAGGGAGAGGTAGAGTGATAAAGGATAGAGGGTTAAGGGTTTAGGGTTAAGGGTAGAGGGGAGAGAGATAGAGGGAGTGAGTGTGTGTGAGAGAGAGTGTGATGGAGTGGGAGAGAGATATAGGGCAGAGAGTTAAGGGTAGAGGTTTTAAAGGTTTAAGGGTTAAGAGTAGAGGGGAGAGAGATAGGAGTGAGCGTGAGAGAGAGACCTAAGAGAGGCAGATGGTTAGGAGAGAGAGACTTGAGAGACAAAGAGATAGATGGAGGGAGTGGGAGAGAGATAGAGGGTAGAGGGTTTAAGGGTAGATTTTATGTTTTAGGTTTGCAGAGGGGAAAGAGATAGAGGAGTGAGAGGAGAGAGAGGAGTGGCAGAGATGAGGTGAGGTTTAAGGAAGAGGTGGGAGAGAGATAAGACCTATGAGAGGGGTAGGAGGGAGAGACTTGAGAGAGAGAGAAGGGGGGTATGAGGGAGAGAGAGAGAGGGGGGAGAGGGAGGGAGGGAGGGAGTGGGAGAGAGATAGAGGGTAGAGAGAGGGAGAGGAAAGAGAAGGGGTAGGTAGAGAAGGAGAGGGGAGAGATAGAAAGATGAGGGAGGGATAGATATATAGGTAGAGAGAGTTGAGATACAGATAGAGTAGAGAGGGAAGGAGAGAGGGGAAGGGAGGGAGAAATTAGAGAGAGAATAAGGAAGTTGGAGAGATTGAGGGGAGGAGGGAGAGAGGGAGAGAGAGGGAGAGAGAATGAGGTATACAGTCATAGGTAGGTAGAGAGAAATAGATATTGAAGGAGATATGGAGGGAGAGGTAGGGATGGAGAGGGAGAGAGAGGTAGGTAGAGAGAGGGAGGGGAGATATAGATAAGTAGAGAGGGAAGGAGAGATGGATGGAGTGATAGAGGGAGAGATAATAATTTAGAGAGAGAGGTGATAGAGAAATAAAGAGAGGTAGGTAAGGAGAGGGAGGGGGAGATAGAGATAATTAGAGAGGGTTGGAGAGAGGGAAGAAGAGGTAGAGAGGGAGGGAGGGAGGGAGAGAGAGGTGAGATAGAGAGAGGAGGGAGGGAGGGATATTTAGGGAGAGAGAGGTGAGATAGAGATAAATAAAGTAGAGAGGGAAGTGGGAGAGAGAGAGGTGATAGAGAGAACTATATATGTAAGGAGGAAGGTAGAGAGATTGAGAGAGGGAAAGAGAGAGGGGGATAAAAAGAGGTATATAGGAGTAAGTTAGATAGAGATATGTAGAGTGAAGTTCGGTGGAAGGAAGAGAGAGGGGAGGGATGGATAGGTAAATATGGATAATTGAGATAGATAGGAGAGGGGTAGGTAGACAAAGGGAAATAAGAGATAGAAAGAGGGAGACTGAGAGATGAGAGATAAAAAGAGGGGGAGGGAGGGAGAGAGAGTAGAGAGGAAAGGAGAGAGACAGAGAGAGGTGATAGAGAGAGAAGTAGAGATGGATGAAGGTGGAGATATTCAGAAAGAGAAGAGGCAAGGAGGGAGAGAGAAAAAGGTATAGAGGGATAGCTAGGTAGAGAGAAGTAGATATGAAAGGAGAGATAGAGGGAGAGGTAGGGATAGAGAGAGATGAGACAAAAATAAAGAGATGTAGGTTGATAGAGGGAAAAGGAGATAAAAATAAATATATATGGAAGGAGAGAGGGAGGAAGAGGTATGGAGGGAGAGAGAGAGAGGTGAGAGAGATAAGAGAGAGGAGGGAGGGGTAGGTAGGGAGAGAGAGGTGAGATAGAGAGAAAGAGAGTAGAGAGGGAAGGGAAGAGAGATAGTGAGATAGGTGATAGAGATGTGTGATGGAGAGACAAGTAGAGAGGTAAGGAGGAAGGTGGATAGATTGAGAGGAAATGAGGGGGAGAGAGAAAGAGGTATAGAGGGATAGGTTAGATAGCGAGAAGTAGATAGAAAAGGTAGGTTAAAGGAAGAGAGGGGAGAAATTTAGGTGAGATATATATAAGTAGAAAGGGAAGGATAGAGAGGGGGAGATAGATAAAATTAGAGGGAGAGAGGGAAGAGAGAGGTGATATAGAGAGAACTAGAGAGGGAAGGAGAGAGAAAATGGTGAGATAGATAGCAGAGAGGGAAGGAAAGAGAGAGGGAAGAAGAGAGAGAGAAAGATAGGAGAGAGAGGATGAGGAGATATAGAAAGAGGGAAGGAGAGATGGAGGGAGAGGTAGGGATAAAGGTCAAGATAGTGATGGAGAGAGAAAGGTGAGAGATAGAGCAATAGAGAGAGGTAGGTAGAGCGAGTTAGTTTTGGGCCCCTATCCCTCTCTTTACCTATCTCACCCTCCATCACTATGTATCTCATCTATGTCTCCCTGCCTACCTCTTTCTCTCTCTACTCTCTATCTCTCTTCTCCCTCACTCTACACATCTATCTTTGT
>CM021102.1:442052220-442156239 GCA_007115665.2 Sequoiadendron giganteum | reverse complement strand
TCCCAATTTCAATTGTATCAGCTCATTACAAACTACCTTTGCTCCCTTCAAGCAAGTTGAACTGTTATTCACTCCATTCTCACAAATGTAGACACCCAAATTGTGCTTAACTTCCTGGAATCAGCATTAACTCCAATGGCTTTGATATACAATTCCATGTCTGTCCTATTACAAAGATCTTGTGTGGGTGGCCTTCAAAACAATGGAACTTCCATATGTAAATTTAGTTATTGGATGTAACACCTCCCTATTCCTAATAGTGCTTTCATAGTTTGGGGACTCCCAACTCTATATCCAGATTCTCCAATTTAACTGAGCTGAGGTTCATATAGAGAAATGCATTCTCATGACTCTTGCAGCATTCTGTGAACTCAGATAATGTCAATTTCTTTGTCCATCTTAAGGCTCCCAATGTACCTAATACTTGCTTAATCCTCAGAACCCTGTCCTAGTCATAAACTGGCATAAGAATTCATGAAAGAAAGATTAGTTCTTATTCTCCACTCCTGTGAGCTGATCAAAAGTGGCATCAAAAGCACACCATGAACAGAATTGGGTCAGCACTGAAAGATTACTGAGCGAACAGAAAACATCCATTCTTGAAGGCTAGAATCCCTCTTCCCAAACACTGGGATAACATTAGCTTATTAAGCTCTATTACCTCCTTTGTGAACCTGTCTTTGGCTGGCACAAGCTGTTTCAAAGATTTTTCACACACGCCCTTGCTTTAAGTGAATTTATTAACTCCAGAGGTTTACATTTCTCCAATGTTTCTGTCATGGGCTTAGCTTACACCAAGTTTGGACACTGTGTGAAACATTAAATATACTTTGGAACATTTGTGGAGTAAGATCTATAATCACATTATTTTGTGAATCCATGCATAGTCTTGTAGCAGGATTGTAAGTACTGGCTACTATCAATATCAACTCTAGACACTGAACTGATACAAGAGACACAGTGATGTGTGCAAGACTGGAGTCAACAATCCTTTGTGTTCTTCCTGTCAAGTTTTCTCATTCTGCAAAGGTCTCTTCATGCAATTCTTCGAAGTTGTATTGGCCCAGATTAGTATCCGTGATATTTGACTAGTTTGATTCCACCTTTCTCACTTTCACCATCGGATTCCTATGATCATACCTCATTGTATAAGGCAGTTGCTCTGGCTTTAATTTGTTTGGTTTTGCTACTGCCTTTGATGTTCCAACCGGTTGATTCCTTCGAGCAGCCTCTCTTGATGTTCCTGACATCTTTCAATTCTTGCAAGCAAACCTCTGATTAGATCTTTAGATATCATCATAAAACATGCTTTTAAAACATACCTATTACATATACATCGGTGTCAGAACCAGATAGAAACTCAAAACAATCCCTTTTACAACACTGGCGGACTCGGAGCCAAAACCAATAAAGATACTTCACTAGCAATGAATGGGCTTGGAGTCTGAATCGGGGAGGTTATCGGAACTGGGATCGGAATGAAAAACGGATTTGGTTTTCTTTGAATTTTCATGTCTTTCATATTCTATTTCCATTCCGGCTCCGCGTCCGACTTGGTCATCGTTACTTTGAAAAAAGACTTTCCCATTATACGCGGAGTCAAAAACAAATACGACATTAAATAAACAAAGAACCAAGAATAAAAAGAAACCCTACCTCAAAATGCAAACAAACCCGAGCTAACCTTCTGAATTGATTTGCACACAATATCCCTTCTCTATCTCGATCAATTTGCTCAAACGAACTCTGCTATTGCTCTTTCGTGCTCTTAGATTTTTAGCAATAACAATAATGATCGGTTTTACCCTTAGTAAAGGTAAATATGTGAATTTCTACCTACATCGGCAACCACCATTAATGTATTGAAGTGCAGTAAAGGCAAAGTCGGAACTGTAAGAGAACAAACACTCATCTGCCATACAACTCCGGTCAAAAATTCAACATCAAAAAACTAGCGGGAGTGGAACTGTAATGGAAACAGAATCTCAAATTTATAAAATCTCCAAACCCAATTCCCATTCCGGTTCCGATTCTGACAACTCAAAACAAAAGCAAAAGTAAATACAAAAGTAAGGTAAATGACCAACCTAATAAAACAAAACACAAAAACCGAGACTAAGCAAAAATTAAAATAGCGGAGGTGGGATCGAAATAAATTGTGATTTTGCAAATTTTGATAACAACCATCCTAATACCTACTCCAGCTCCGCTTCTGCTAAAGACCAAAAACAAAGGCAAAGAAAAGACTATCGGGATAGAACCAAAAACAAGCCTTAAAAGAACATTCAGAACCCGATTCAATTTCGGTTCCGATTCTGACAGACTCAAAAAAAACAAAAATAAAAACATAAAACATAAAGAACACAAGGGGGACCCATTTTGACCAAGGCAAAATATGGGGTGGTTATGCAGGGCATAACAGGTTTGACCTCTTGTGATCAAGCATATAAAAGGGGTTTTGGCCACTAATACAAATTGGTTCTTAGTAAGGACATCCATTCAAGGTGGTCATACATGTAGCAAGATTATCTCAATATTATGGTCGATAAAGTGGCCTCCCAATCCCTTCCTAATAAATGACATTAACGTAGCTCATGGGGCTACTAAGAGTGGCACTTGTTAGTATGAAACATACGCACCTATTGCTAAATGACTTTTGTCAAGAAGAATTTTTCTTATATAGCAGTTTGGAAGAGCCTGGCTTTAGCTTGTTACCACTTGGGTCATTCCCACCTTTCAAAGCAAGGTGGTAGGACATCTAATAAAAATTACACAATAGCGAGGAAGTATGCTATTTTTTATCTCCCAAATCGCATGAAACACAAGGAGAGAGCATACGCAAATTCCTTTTCCTAACACTCTCATGGGGTTTATTTTAAGCCCAAAATCCAAATGTGGGGGTGGTTGTGCAAAATACCAAGGGAATTATTTTGATCCTCAAGATCACCAAGTGGCATGAGAGGAGAGCATATGCATATAATGGTACAAAGAAAACCAAAAAACATGAAAGACACTTGTAAATTTTACCCTTTTCTTATGATTTGAAGACACTTGGATTCTTTTATGCCAATGAAATTTGATGCAAGTTCATTTTAATTCTCATGAGTGAGAGAATGCATTTTTTTCCATTTTAAAACCTCATGAATGTGATATGCATGTTCATTTTACCCTTATGATCTTGATGTAAGTTGTAGTTGTGGAAAAAAAAAAAAAAAATTGCTTAAATCTAAACTAATAAAGAGCTCAAGGGTAAGTGCATGGATCTGTGACACAATTTTGGTGCCAAATTGTAAAAAAAACCCATAACAAGCCAAATTGTACTCACCAAATTTGGAGAGCACCAAATCATGCGCTCACCAAATGGCTTGAATTTTGTAATGAAAATTGGTGACCTCTTTCTTCTTCTCTTTCTCTACCAGGGAGACTATATACATGAAATAAATAGATGAAATTTACATATGGACATTTACTTTCTCATACTTTAAGTTATATTTCATGTATATAGTTTCAAGATGTTTGAGAGTGGTTTCGGATCTCTAGGAGTTATAATGCAAATTATAGTTTTTGGAAGATCTTAAAATTTTCAAACTTAGTCAAATTTTAGTAATCAACATGTCAAATTCTAGTAATCAAGAGGTCAAAATTTTAGTAATCAGCAAGTTTTATCATCTTTCTCTCTCACTCTCTCCTTCTCTCTACTCTCTATCTCTCCACTCCCTCTCTCTCTCCCTTCCTCTCTCCCCTCTCTCTCTCTCACATACCCCTCTATCTCCTCCCTACGTCTACCTCCCTCCCTCCCCTCTCTACTTCTCTCTATCTCTTCTCTGTACATCTCTTTCCATCTTTACTTATCTTCATCTCCCCTCTCTCTCTCTTTACCTACCTCTCCCTCCATCACTTTGTATCTCACCTATGTCTCCATCCCTACCTCTTTCCCTCTCTACTCTCTACATTTCCTATCCCTCCCTCTACCTACATCACTCTCTTACTCTCTATCCCTCTCTTCCCCCTCTTTCTCTCTTTCTCTCTTTCTCTCTCCTATCTATCTCATGATTCTCTCTCCCTCCCTCTCACTCTCTCTCTATCTCTCTCTCACACACAAAAACCTCTATCTCCCTCCCGAACAATACCTCCATCCCTACCTCCTTCCCTCTCTACTTCTCTATATCTCTCATCTCCATCCCTCTCTTGACCTCACCCTCCTCCTTATTTTTGTCTCTCCTCCCAATCTCTCTCACTATTTTCCTTCCCTCCCTCCTCTTTCTCTCTCAATTTCACATTTTCTCTATCTCTCCATTCTTTCTCTCTCACTCACACACACACCTCTATGTCACTCCCTCCCTCCCCTCTCTACTCTCTCTCTCCTCTCTCTTTCTCTCTATACCTACCTCTCCCTCCATCAATTTCTCTCTCCATCCCTCTATATCTCACCTATTTCTCCTTCCCTACCTCTTTCCCTCTCTACTCTTTATCTCTCCCCTCCCTTCCTCCACCTACCTCTCTCTTTGTCTCTCCATCCCTCTCTTTGTCTCTCACTCTCTCCTTCTCTCTATCTCACCATTATATCTATCCCTACCTCTCACTCCCTCCTCTCTAAATCAGCATTCTCTCTCTCCCACTTTCCCTCCTTCCCTCTCTCTCCCTCCTCTCCAAATCACTACTATTCCTATATCCCACCTTCACTCCTTCTCTCTCTCTCTCACCTATACCTTTCTACCTCTCCCTCCCTCTCCCTCCCTCGAACCTCCCTCTATCTCTTTATCTCTCTTTTTAATTATCTCCTTATCTCTCTAATCTCTATCTCACCACTCCCTCTCCATATCACTCTCCATCCTTACCTCTCTCTCCCTCCTATCCATACCTCTCTCCTTCCCTATCTACCTACCTCTCCCTCCACTTCCTACCACTCTATTGACCTCTCTCTCTCATTCCCCCCTCTTTCTCTCTTAATCTCTCCTTCCCTCTCTACACTTTATCTCTACCCTTCCATCTCTAGTCTCTTTCTCTCTCTCCCCCTTCCTCTCTCCCTCTCACACAAACTCACCTCTATCTCCTCCTTTCCTCTCCCTCCATCCCTCCTCTCTACTTCTCTCTATCTATAATCTCTCTACATATCATTCCCTCTCTATTTATCTTTAGATCCTCTCTCCCTCTCTTTTCCCACCTCTCCCTCCATCACTCTATATCTCAATTGTCTCCTCCCTACCTATTTTCCTCTCTACTCTTTATCTCTCCTCTCCCTCTCTCTACCTCTCTCTCTACTCCATCCCTCTCTACTCTTTATCTCCCCTCTCCCTCTCTCTACCTCTCTCTCTACTCCTTCCCTCTCTACTATCATTCTCTCTCCTCCTCTCTCTCTCACTCACACACTCACCTTTGTCTCCTCGCTACATGTCCCTCCCTCCCCTCTCTACAAATCTCTTTATTTCCTCTCTCTATGTCTCCTTCCCTCTCTACCTATATTTATCTCCCCTCTCCCTCCATTTACCTACCTCTCCCTTCATCACTCTATATCTCACCTATATTTCCCTACCTACCTAGGGTTGAGGGTTGAGAATTGATTTTTGAGGGTTTAATGTATAGGTTAGAGGATAGAGGGTAGAGGGTAGAGGTTTTAAGGGTTTACAGTTTAAGGTTGACAGTAGAGGGTATAGGGGTTGAGGTATTAATGTTTAAGGGTTGAGGGTTGAGGGTTGAGGGTTGAGGGTTGAGGGTTGAGGGTTGAGGGTTGAGGGTTGAGGGTTGAGGGTTTAAGGGTTGATGGATTAAGGGTTGAGGATTGAGGGATTAGGGTATATATTTTAATATGCTTTAATGGTTTAAGGGTTGATGGTAGAGGGTTGAGGTAGAGGGTATTGGGTTGAGGGTAGAGGGTAGAGGGTTTAAGGTTTTGTGGTTTTAAGGGTTAAGGGATGAGGATTTAGGGTTTAGGGTTGAGTGTTTAAGGGTTTAATGGTTTATGGTATAGGGTTTAGGGATTAGGGTAGAGAGGGAGGGAAGGATGGAGGGAGAGATGGAGGGAGAAGTGAGGAGATAAAGAGAGAAGAGGATGGAGGGACAAATATAGATGAGGGTTGAGGATCTAATGTATAGGGTAGATGGTTGAGAATTGAAGGTATAGGGTATATGGTAAAGGGTTTAAGGGTTGAGTGTTGATTATTTAAGGTTGAGGGTAGAGGGTTGATGGTGTCATGTTGAGGGTCCACTTTATAGGGTAGAGGGTATAGGGGTTGATGGATTAGGGATTAAGGGTTGATGGTTGAGGGTTTAAGGGTTGAGGGATTAAGTGTTGATGGATTAGGGTAGAGAGTTTACTTTGGTTTAAGGGTTTAAGGGTTGAGGGTAGAGGGTAGAGGGTAGAGGGTAGAGGGTAGAGGGTTTAAGGGTTTAGGGTTTAAGGCTTAAGGGTTTAGGGTTTAGGGTTTATGGTTGAGTTTTTATGGGTTTAAGGGTTGAGGGTATACGGTTGAGGAATTAGGGTAGAAATTGATATAAGGATGGATGGAGATATTGTGGAATAAGTGAGATAGAGAGAAGGAGAGAAGAGGAGGTAGGGAAAAACATAGATGAGGGTTGATGATCAAATGTATAGGGTAGAGTATTTAGAATCGAGGGTATAGGATTGAGGACCTATAGGGTTAATGGTTTAGGGTATTGGGTTGAAGGTATAGGGTTGAGGGATTAGGGTAGAGGGTAGAGGGTAGAAGGTTTAGGTGCTTAGGGGATTATGGTTCATGGGTTTATGGTTGAGGGTAGAGGGTAGAGGGTTTAGGGTATAGGTTTTATGGATTAGGGTTGAGGGTCCAATGTATAGGGTAGAGAATATAAGGTTGAGGTATCAGGGTTGAGGGTAGAGGGTATTGGGTTGAGGGTAGAGGGTATTGGGTTGAAGGTATAGGTTTTAAGGGTTGAGGGTTAAGATTTTAAGGTTGAAGGTAGAGGTTTGAGGGTATAGGGTTGAGGGATTAGATTTGAGGGTAGAGAGTAGAGGGTTTAAAGGTAGAGGGTTAAGGGTACATGGTTAAGTTTTTAAGGGTTTAGTGTTTAAGGGTTAAGGGTAGAGGGTATAGGGTTAAGGGTACATGGGAGATAGATAGAGGGAGTGAGTGAGAGAGAGAGAGAGACCTGAGAGAGGGAGAGGGGTTAGGAGGGAGATACTTGAGAGAGAGAGGGAGGGAGTGGGAGAGAAATAGAGGGAGGGAGGGTTATGGGTAGAGGGTTTAAGGGTTAAGGGTAGATGGGAGAGAGATAGAGGGCGTGATTGAGAGAGACTGAGACTTGAAAGAGGGAGAGGGTGTAGGAGGGAGAGAGAGAGGGGGGTGGACTAGGAGAGATATAAAGGGAGGTATGGTTAAGGGTAGAGGGTAGAGCAGAGAGAGATAGAGGGAGTGACAAAGATCTAGAGATGAGAGAGAGATATGGGGTAGGAGGGGGAGACCTGAGAGAGAGAAAGGGAGTGGAAGAGAGATAGAGGGAGTGGAAGAGAGATAGAGGGTAGAGGGTAGAGGGTAGAGGGTTTAAGGGTAGAGGGGAGAGAGATAGGAGAGAGTGTGTGAGAGAGACCTGAGAGACGAAGAGGGTCTAGGATTGAGAGAATCAAGAGACAGAGAGACAAAGAGAGAGATGGATGGAGTGGGGGAGATATATGGTAGAGGGTTAAGGGTTAAGGGTAGAGGGTAGAGGGTTTAAGGGTTGGCGGATTAGGTTAGGTTTAGGGTTTAGGTTAAGGGTAGAGGGAGAGATAGAGGGAGGAGTGAGAGAGAGACTCTGAGAGAGGAGAGGGTAGAGGGATACTTGAGAGAGAGAGGGAGATAGGAGAGAGGAGGAAGGATAGAGGGTTAAGGGTAGAGGGTTTATGGGTTAAGGGTTTAGGTTAAGGGTAGAGGAGAGAGATGAGGAGGAGTGTGTGTGAGAGAGAGTTTGATGAGTGGGAGAGATATAGGTAGAGTTAAGGTAGAGGAGGTTTGAAGGTCATGTTAAGTATAGAGGGAGAGAGATAGAGTGAGCGGGAGAGAGAGAGACCAAGAGAGGAGTGGTTAGGAGAGAGACTTGAGAGACAAAGAGATAGATGGAGGGAGAGGAGAGATAGAGGTAGAGGGTTTAAGGGTTAAGATTTTATGTTTTAGGTTGCCTATGAGGGAAAGAGATAGAGGAGTGAGAGAGAGAGAGGAGCGCGTAGAGATACAGAGGCAGAGTTTGGCGGAAGAGGAGAGAGATAAGATTGAGTGAGAGGGTAGGAGGGAGAGACTTGAGAGAGAGAGAAGGGGGGTATGAGGGAGAGAGAGAGAGGGGGGAGAGGGAGGGAGGGAGGGAGTGGGAGAGAGATAGAGGGTAGAGAGAGGGAGAGGAAAGAGAAGGGGTAGGTAGAGAAGGAGAGGGGAGAGATAGAAAGATGAGGGAGGGATAGATATATAGGTAGAGAGAGTTGAGATACAGATAGAGTAGAGAGGGAAGGAGAGAGGGGAAGGGAGGGAGAAATTAGAGAGAGAATAAGGAAGTTGGAGAGATTGAGGGGAGGAGGGAGAGAGGGAGAGAGAGGGAGAGAGAATGAGGTATACAGTCATAGGTAGGTAGAGAGAAATAGATATTGAAGGAGATATGGAGGGAGAGGTAGGGATGGAGAGGGAGAGAGAGGTAGGTAGAGAGAGGGAGGGGAGATATAGATAAGTAGAGAGGGAAGGAGAGATGGATGGAGTGATAGAGGGAGAGATAATAATTTAGAGAGAGAGGTGATAGAGAAATAAAGAGAGGTAGGTAAGGAGAGGGAGGGGGAGATAGAGATAATTAGAGAGGGTTGGAGAGAGGGAAGAAGAGGTAGAGAGGGAGGGAGGGAGGGAGAGAGAGGTGAGATAGAGAGAGGAGGGAGGGAGGGATATTTAGGGAGAGAGAGGTGAGATAGAGATAAATAAAGTAGAGAGGGAAGTGGGAGAGAGAGAGGTGATAGAGAGAACTATATATGTAAGGAGGAAGGTAGAGAGATTGAGAGAGGGAAAGAGAGAGGGGGATAAAAAGAGGTATATAGGAGTAAGTTAGATAGAGATATGTAGAGTGAAGTTCGGTGGAAGGAAGAGAGAGGGGAGGGATGGATAGGTAAATATGGATAATTGAGATAGATAGGAGAGGGGTAGGTAGACAAAGGGAAATAAGAGATAGAAAGAGGGAGACTGAGAGATGAGAGATAAAAAGAGGGGGAGGGAGGGAGAGAGAGTAGAGAGGAAAGGAGAGAGACAGAGAGAGGTGATAGAGAGAGAAGTAGAGATGGATGAAGGTGGAGATATTCAGAAAGAGAAGAGGCAAGGAGGGAGAGAGAAAAAGGTATAGAGGGATAGCTAGGTAGAGAGAAGTAGATATGAAAGGAGAGATAGAGGGAGAGGTAGGGATAGAGAGAGATGAGACAAAAATAAAGAGATGTAGGTTGATAGAGGGAAAAGGAGATAAAAATAAATATATATGGAAGGAGAGAGGGAGGAAGAGGTATGGAGGGAGAGAGAGAGAGGTGAGAGAGATAAGAGAGAGGAGGGAGGGGTAGGTAGGGAGAGAGAGGTGAGATAGAGAGAAAGAGAGTAGAGAGGGAAGGGAAGAGAGATAGTGAGATAGGTGATAGAGATGTGTGATGGAGAGACAAGTAGAGAGGTAAGGAGGAAGGTGGATAGATTGAGAGGAAATGAGGGGGAGAGAGAAAGAGGTATAGAGGGATAGGTTAGATAGCGAGAAGTAGATAGAAAAGGTAGGTTAAAGGAAGAGAGGGGAGAAATTTAGGTGAGATATATATAAGTAGAAAGGGAAGGATAGAGAGGGGGAGATAGATAAAATTAGAGGGAGAGAGGGAAGAGAGAGGTGATATAGAGAGAACTAGAGAGGGAAGGAGAGAGAAAATGGTGAGATAGATAGCAGAGAGGGAAGGAAAGAGAGAGGGAAGAAGAGAGAGAGAAAGATAGGAGAGAGAGGATGAGGAGATATAGAAAGAGGGAAGGAGAGATGGAGGGAGAGGTAGGGATAAAGGTCAAGATAGTGATGGAGAGAGAAAGGTGAGAGATAGAGCAATAGAGAGAGGTAGGTAGAGCGAGTTAGTTTTGGGCCCCTATCCCTCTCTTTACCTATCTCACCCTCCATCACTATGTATCTCATCTATGTCTCCCTGCCTACCTCTTTCTCTCTCTACTCTCTATCTCTCTTCTCCCTCACTCTACACATCTATCTTTGTCTCTCTCTCTTCCTCCCTCACTCCCACCTTCCCTCTCTACCTATATCTAATCTATCCCTCTATCCCTCTTTCTCTCTCCCTCCATCCCTTCTTACCTCTCTCAATATCTCCACCTTCCTTCTTCCCTCTCTACTTATCTCTTTTTCACATCTCTCTATCACCTCTCTCTCCCTCTCCCTCTCTCTCCTTCCCTATCTCTCCCCTTCCCTCTATGATCTCTCTATCTCACCTCTTTCCCTCTCTCTACCTTCCCCCCCTCTCTCTCCTCCTCTCCCATATTTATCTCACTCTCTCCTATCTCTCCCCTTCCCTCCCCCTCTTTCTCTCTCACTCTCTCCTTCCCTCTATACTTCTCGCTCTCTCTCTACTTCTCTTTATCTCTACATTCTCTCTCTATCTCTCTCTACTTCTCTCTATCTCACCTCTCTCTCCCCCTCCATCCCTTCTCCCATTTCTAATTTTCTTTATCTCCATCTCTCTATTTATCTCTATCTCTTTCTCTATCTCTATCTTCCTTCCTCCCACCCACATTCCCTCTCTACTTCTCTCTATCTAACCTATCCCTCTATACCTCTTTCTCTCTCCCTCCCTCCCTCCTCACTCTACTCTCTATCACATATCTCTATCACCTCTCTCTCACTTCTCCCTTCATTTCTCTCTCTCTCTCTCTCCTTCCCTATCTACTCTCTTTGCCTCACCTCTCTCTCACCCTACCTCCCCCTCCCTCCCTTCTCTCTCTCTCCCCCTATTTCTTTCTCACTCTCTTCCTCTCACTATCCCCTCTTTCTTTCTCACTCTCTTCCTCTCACTATCCCCTCTTTCTCTCTCCCATTTCCTATCTACTTCTCTTTATCTCATTATTCTATCTCCCCCTCCCCACTCTCTCTCCTCCATCCCCCCTCTCTCTCCCCCTTTACCTCTCTACTTATCTCTATCACATATCTCTACCACCTCTATCTGTCTCACTTCTCCCTCCTCTCTCTCATTCCCTCTCTACTTTATCTCATCTCTCTACATATATATCCCTACCTCTCCCTCCCTCCTCACTCTTTCCCTCCCCCTCTTTCTCTCACTCTCTCCCTCTCTCCCCTATTTCTCTCTCACTCCCTCTTGCCCTTTCTACTTCTATTTAACTTGTCATTATATCTCTTTCCCTTTGTCCCCTCCAATTATATTTATCACATCTCTCAATCACCTCTATCTCTACTCTCTCTATCTAACCTCTCTAGA
This sequence comes from Sequoiadendron giganteum, assembly GCA_007115665.2. Lineage (NCBI taxonomy): Eukaryota > Viridiplantae > Streptophyta > Pinopsida > Cupressales > Cupressaceae > Sequoiadendron > Sequoiadendron giganteum. The sequence goes on along the minus strand of CM021102.1, from coordinate 442,144,805 downwards.
GGGTGAGAAAGGTAAAGAGGGATATTTGAGATAGATTGTAGGGAGGCAAAGTAAATAGAGAGAGGGTTGAGATAGAGAGAAGAGAGAGGGAGAGGAGAGATATGTGAGATAGCAAGTAGGGATGGGGGATAGGTAGGTGTTGGCACTCTCAAATTTTGCAAATTTGAAGTACCTATTTTGGAAATTTTGCATCTGCACTTTCAGAAGTGCATTTGTGGGGTGAGTCTGAGTGACCCACTTTAGAGAGTCATAATTTGAGGCCTGTTGATTTCCAAGTGAAGCCCATTTATAGAAATATTTAATTGACATATGTGAACATGTGTGTCAATTTTCAACTTCCCATGATAGGCTTTCTCAGGGTTTCAAAAAGTGAACTTGGAGGGTTTTGCACTTTTCTGTTGTTAGCAGACTCACTCGTAAAGTTGCCTCCTGTTTGAGATTGGTTTTCACAACTAGTTCACTATCATGTAAAAAATAATATTGTTCGGTATTCTCCATACCTAAATGATCTTGGGTGTTAGTTTTTAGAGCCTCATTATCTGATTTTCTATTTTTAGCAGACCAAAACCAAATGCAGTTTGTTCAGTTTCGCATCTACATTCCTGGCAACCTTTCTAAGTGGTCAATTTTGACTCTCAATATATTTTGATTAGTGATGTTTCAAGTAAAGCCATTTTACTGGAATGCTCGGGGTATCTAAATGTTCTACTATGTCCAGTTTCATCTCACCAAGAGTTGATTTGTTTTTTCTTCAACGAGGTGATTTCGTGAATTTTAATTGGTTTCTGAACCAACACAGTTGCAGAAAGTCTGGCTGAGCAAATTTTCTGATTAATATCTTCCACTTCATGTTTTATTTCTCTGAGACATTTGTTGCACTGCACTCTTGGATCAAATGTCTACATGCCTACAAGTTTTGATGTCTCCAGGAGGTCGTTTGAATAGGTTTCAAAGGCGTTTCCAAAGTCAACTAGGCCTGTTTTGACCTTTTTCCAAAAATGTCAAAAAACTGATTTTTGATGAAGACCTAGTTCATGTTTTCACTTCACATGTTTCAAAATTCAATGTCAGGTCATTTAGGGGTAAAATTTGTTTGAAAATGATTTTATTTTAGTTGGCCCACTTGGGGCCCGATATGCTTTGCATTGTAGAATTTCATTTGTAGTGACTCAGAAATTTATATGCTTACATCTAGTAGTAGGATGAACTAAAAAGTACTGGCATGATTTCTTTTCTTGAAGCACATCTTGAATAAAGGATTGTTTGAAGGTATATGTTGATATGCCAAGTTATCAGGTGGTTTCTTCAAAAGGAAATCTTCTTAGGGAAAGTTGAAGGTGCACGACTTGCACATTGCAGGAGAAGGAATGCCTTATCATTGATAACAAAGGGAAATAAATGAAATAATCCATGTTGAGAAATCATATGCAATTCTTGGTGCCCAGTTGTGAAGAGGCTCGAGCCTTTTTTTCAAAAGAAGCCTATCTTCAACTTATAATACCATTAATGAAAGTGATTTGTTAAGTCAATCACCAAATATGAAGGAGGAGTAATTTTCAAATCAATGTAATTATAGGAAGAGTTTTTTAAAGCCTTTTCTATGAACAAGGGTGTCAGTAGCCTATACAATAATATGGTATCCATCCATGCCATGATAGATGAAACTAATGCACAAAATAGATATATTAAAAAGGGCTTTGAGACTGTCAAGTAAGTGATAGAGGTTCTTTGGAGTTGGGCATACACATCCATTTTTTGAGGGAGGCTCAAGTTGTTTTCAATAGTAAAAAAGCACCATTTGAACAAATGAAGAGGGTGCCAATCAGGGGTATGGAGATCCATCAAATTATAAAGAAAACATAAATGTATTCTCATGGAGTGCGCATATTGCAGAGATGTGGGGTGCCACCAGATATTAATTAAATGAGAAAAATAAAAATTCAAGGGCACGGCTGGTAGATGAGGGTGTGCGCCATACTTGATAAAATACCTCTAAGCTTGGATGAGCTCATGGAATGTCATGATGGTTGGGTATGCTGGGTGAATGGAGTGAGGAATGGTGGGCATGGCTGGTAGGTGAGGAACAGGATAGACATAAAATGCATTTGTTGAAAATTTCTTAGAAACTATGAAGAGAAATGAGGTCAACTTATTTCTCTTGCACATTGAGATGGAGGAGTCCACACGCCAGATGAAGGAGGTTCGAGCCAATGTAAATTCAAAAAATTCTCAAGTGAGTGGTAGTAAGGTGGGCACGACATGTATTTTGGGCATTGAATTTCATCAAAGCTTAAATAAATGTGAAGTGTGCAAGGTGTGATGAGGGGCAGTTTTTCCATGAATGGCACAGCCCGTATGTGTTGTGGGTGGCCACGCATTGATGAAGCCCATGTGCTATTGGAGGAGACACAAGGAAGAGAGGCCTTTGTGTGGTACAATGGAAATATGAAGAGGAAACAAAGAATAGTGAGGCTCAAAAGAAAAAATTGGGTGCAGGTTTGCAAGAGGCCGCCATGAATGCCTATGAGGAGTTGTAGAGCTCGAGCAAAAAGGAGCGAGACAAAGGGACTAGGGAAAAACACAAATGAAGAAGGTATGCGGATGATCAACGACTCAGGGTGAGAGGCCAATGCAGCCAAATCTAGACCACCCCCGCCATTTTGCAATCCCAAAATGCTCACGGGATATTGATTTCGATGGCGTGGGGAAGTGGTGGGCCCCGTGAGTTTAAAGAACTTGGGTAGGGATAAAGGGAGCCCCATGAAATAAAAGGAAAATTTTAGAATTAAGTATTGCTTGAGAGAGAAAACTACATCGAGTGCATTTTAATATATTGTTTAAAAGGTATACTTTGGGGGGAAAATTAAAATATTGGCGAAATTAGGAGTTAAATGTGCCCCGTGATAGTTTTGAGATGTGGGTCTCGGGTGGAGGAGTTAGCATGCTTATCAAATATTTTGATGTGAAAGATTAAAAATAGGTGATAACTTAAAATTTTAAATGGTGAGTTTTTATCTATGAGGATAAAAAAAAGTATGTGAATAGAGGGGAGAATTTTTATTGATCCCATGGTTTGATATTTACAGGCCTTTATTAATTTTTGGCATAAGTGATGAAATGTTATGTGCTAGGAATAAAGTGCAAAATGGGAAAAATATTAAATGCATGAGGTGATTTTGCGTAATGAGTAAAAAATATTCACTATGTGGAATATATTGTTGAATTGATAATCACTTGACTTGGCATACAAGTGTTTTTCAACTCTAGTACACTGCATATTGTTTCATGTTTACTCATCTTGCAAATTGTGATAAGGATCTAAAATTGTGAATATATGCAAATAGAATTATATGAGTTGAAATAGTTATGAAGACAGTTTTGCTCCTCATGTTCATCTATTTATCATATGTCATTCAATTATAAAGTTGTAAGATTAAGTTATCTTGTAAATATTTCATCTTTTCAGTTTGTATAATGTTCAGTCTCCACGATCTGGTTATGGTCTTTATGTTCATACATGTTAAAAATCATCAAACATGCTTCATAACTAAATTTCTCAAGAGCTTGCACTTTAGATTTGGTTATTAATGCTAAAGTGGTTGGTATGGGAACAATTGATGCCACCATTTATCAATAAATTTGAGATTTAAAAAAAAAAAATAATCCATGAGGTACGGGATTTGAAACCCATCAACTGTCGGTAATCTAGTTTTGTATTGTGATAATCCATACAAGTGGATAGAATGATATACTAATATTTCAAATGCACCATTTGTAATGCATATTATATATATAACTACCTAAAAAAATTGTTGGGTCTCAATCCTAAAAACATAGAAATAAGGACTATCCATGACTCACTCACAAGATCAAATCAACTTCGGAATTAACAAGTTCTATGCCTCAAGAAAAGAATGATGAAAATCAGCTAATGTGAACAATTGCAAAGGTGATTACAATAGGCCCATCAAAATATCTCAATCAAGTAATGCACGGTCCTTGATTCTCATTATGTACCTTCAACCATATGGTAATGACAACAATGTGATTGGTAAAGTATTCATTTTAATGGTCTACCCTTACCCAAATTCCAATGACAAAGAAAAGCATATATTGGTGGATTAGAAAACCCTATTCATCCTTCTACAAAACCTTTAAAGTAAGGTTTTAAGTCTCAATATTCTAAAACACCACTCTGTATGAGTTGTTTATCCTCTACAGACTTCCCTAGCCATCCTTCTAGAAAACCTTTAAAGTAGGGTTTTAAGTCTCAATATTCTAAATGCCACTCCCTATGAGTTGTTTATCCTCTACAAACATAGTTGTTCAAACCTCTTCTCCATTTAAGGAGGGTAATTTACTGCTAAAAAAATATTTAACATCATCTGGGAGTATTTTTTCCATACAACTTGAATTGGTTTCTCTATAATAGTTACTATACATAACTATTGGGGGATGGAAAACACACTGTTTTTCCCATACTTTGCAAATATTGTTCAAAGATGGTAGTTACTATTATGCACAGAGTAAGAGGACAATGTATTGAATTTGAGCTTCATAATTTTTAACAACCGTTACTTTCAACAAAACACTCTTATTCGATCTCTGCCCAACACATTATTCACATAATAGTAGCATCATGGAAAACACATTGGGTTTTGGCTCACTTCTTATTTTTTTGTCTGAAATGTAACAAAATAATGTTTTCAACTTCCCTTTCTTGTCTTATGAGACCCCTTTCTTTAAGAAAAACAATCTTTCTCACTACATGTTCATATGTTTCCAACAAAAATTTTTACTTAATTGTTGCAATATGGAAAACATAGTGGGTTGTCCTTGACTTTGCAAAAACACTAGGAAGACAGCAGTTCATGTTATGCACACAATAAGAGGAGAGTGTATTGAATCTAAGCTTCATAATTGTTAACAACCCTTACTTTCAGCAAAACACTCTTGTCTGATCTCTTCCCAACACATTATTCACATAACAGTAGCATCATGGAAAACACAGTGGGTTATGGCTCACTTCTTTTTTTTTGTCTGGAATGTAAAAAAAAAATGTTTTCAACTTCTCTTTCTTGTCTTATGACATCCCTTTCTTTAAAAAAAATAGTCTTGCTCACTACCTGTTCATATGTTTCCAACAAATTTTTTTACTTAACTGTTGCAGTATGGAAAACACAATGGGTTGTCCCTGACTTTGCAAAAACACTAGGAAGACAACAGCTGGTGTTATGCACACAATAAGAGGACATTGTATTGAATCTGAGCTTCATAATTGTTAACAACCCTTACTTTCAGCAAAACACTCTTGTTTGATCTCTGCCCAACACATTATTCACATAACAGTAGCATCATGGAAAACATAGTGGGTTGTGGCTCACTTCTTATTTTTTCCTGACTGTAAGAAAATAATGTTTACAACTTCCCTTTCTTGTCTTATGGGAGCTGACTAACTGCTAGTCAAAATTCACCTATGTACATCAAAAAACGCATGAAAAACATACACATGAACATACATGGATACCTACTTTGAGCAAAACAGTCTTTTTCAATATCTTCCCATATGTTTCCAACATAAAATTTACATAACAATAGCATCATGGAAATCACAGAGGGTTGTGGCTCACTTCTTATTTTTTCCTGACTGTAACAAAATAATGTTTTCAACTTCCCTTTCTTGTCTTATGGGAGCCAGCTAAGTGCTAGTCAAAATTCACCTTTGTACATCGAAGAATGCATGAAAAATATACACATAAACATGCATGGATACCTACTTTGAGCAAAACACTATTTTTCAATATCTGCCCATATGTTTCCAACACAAAATTCACATAATAGTAGCATCATGGAAAGCACAGTGGGTTGTGACTCATTTCTTATTTTTTTCTGACTGTAACAAAATAATGTTTTCAACTTCCCTTTCTTGTCTTATGGGAGCCGGCTAACTACTAGTCAAAATTCACCTATGTACATCAAAGAACACATGAAAAACATACACATGAACATACATGGATACCTACTTTGAGAAAAACACTCTTTTTCAATATCTGCCCATATGTTTCCAACATAAAATTTACATAACAGTAGCATCATGGAAAGCATAGTGGGTTGTGGCTCACTTCTTATTTTTTCCTAACTGTAACAAAATAATGTTTTCAACTTCCCTTTCTTGTCTTATGGGAGCCAACTAACTGCTAGTCAAAATCCACCTATGTACATCGAAGAACGCATGAAAAACATACACATGAACATACATGGATACCTACTTTGAGAAAAACACTCTTTTTCAATATCTACCCATATGTTTCCAACACAAAATTCACATAACAGTAGCATCATGGAAAACATAGTGGGTTGTGGCTCACTTCTTTTTTTTTGTCCAGAATGTAACAAAATAATGTTTTCAACTTCCCTTTCTTGTCTTATGAGACCCCTTTCTTTAAGAAAAATAGTCTTGCTCACTACCTGTTCATATGTTTCCAACAAAAAATTTGCTTAACTATTCCAGTATGGAAAACACAATGGGTTGTCCCTAACTTTGCAAAAATTGTAAGAAGAGAAGAGCTGGTGTTATGCACACAGTAAGAGGACAATTTATTGAATCTAAGCTTCATAATTGTTAACAACCCTTACTTTCAACAAAACACTCTTGTTCGATCTCTGCCCAACACATTATTCACATAACAGTAGCATCATGGAAAGAACAATGGGTTGTGCCTCACTTATTTTCTTTACTGGACTATAACAAAAATAGTCTTTTCAACTTCAGTTTCTTGTTTTATGACACCCCTTACTTAAATAAAAATAGTAAGAAGACAGTAGCTAGTGTTATACACACAGTAGGAAGACAAGAAAAGTTGCAGATTTTGATATTCCATTTCAATATCCTTATACATTTCAATGATAAGATGCACAAGAAAAGTTGCAGAATGGAAAACATAAACTGTAACAAAATAGTGTATTCAAGTTCACCGTCAAATTTTATAATAACAATACGCATAAATTGGTGAAATGCAAAAATATTTCACGTCAATATTACACAATCTAAACAAAATTACAATGCACATTTAATACTGGTCACACTGAGGATTGTGTCAACCATTTACAAACAGGTATAATCTCTGTGTTCTCAACATCTGGAAGCGTTTATCGCACTCTGATTGTCAAGGTGGAATTGATAGCATACAATGTTGGCACCCCGTAATTCTCATGTAGCAGCCTGAAGGAGGGCCTGACACGGTGGATCTCAAACCTGACAATGTGGTTAAATTTCAACATGGACAACAACCACCATTCCTCCACAGGACCTTTGTGATTACTAATCACAGATTCCCCCTTGAGGAATCTCATAAACCTCATGCTTAGCTGATCCATAAGATTGTGCCTCTATATGATAATTGTTGGTCTAATGCACACTTTCCATATGCATCCAGCTAGGAAAAGGTCTCAAATTTCTCGATAAACAGACATTGGCCAATCACATAAATTGACAATCTCTATTTGTAGATTGTAATATTGAACATCCATTCCCATATGCGCCCAAACTCCAAAGACGTTGTTGAAGAAGTGAGCATAATTATCATATTGCAAATCTGTGCAGTTTGGACCTTTTCTTTTAATTCTCCTTAACATCTTTTCTCGCAACCTATGCGGGAGGCTGAGTTCCTTGATTCGAGCAAGAATATTGCATGGCAAATACCGGTGGTAGTTCATCAACCAACTAGCCACCCATGCTTGAGAACTATGAGACATCTTTTATAGGACTGCACCAACAGGTTATAAAATTCCTGAAATGAAAGACAAAATAACTATTTTAGACGGTACACCTACATTCTCTAATTAGAAGGACATTGTCAATGTAATGGAAATAGTAAAAACATAAGCAAGAAAAGTGGACTTATTTAGATAATGTATGCACTAAAGAGATTGTACCTATTGTTTGAACTGAACAAGGTGACACGTGCAGTATCTCCAAAGGGCATATGGCAACGCACGATTCGAACAGTGGGAAGAACAATGCCTGAAAGGAAAGAGAACAAAAATTTCAGCACATTCAACAACATTTTCTAATTAGAAACACATGAAACAGTTGGTAAAAAATATTGAAAGCGAAAGAAAACTTTTCATAACTAAGTAACTGTGTATGGACGGTGTCTTTTCCAACATGGAAAATAATTTGAGCATTTTATTTCTTGCAATCACATGAGTTGAAGTAATGAATTGTACAAAATATATTTATGTTACGAACAGAAGATGCAAATGATCACAATTGGAGGATGGAAAGCACAGTGGGTTCTACCTGACATTTTTATTTTCTACAGACTGTAACAAAACAAGGTCTCGAAGTTCACCTTCTTGTCAATCTTAATTAGTCGTGCTTGAAGAATTTTATAGGCTTAATTATTCTGTTTGTAAAATAGGCCTATCTTGGGATCCACGATAGCGAAGAAGAGCTTGTTTGAAGTGTTTGCTCCATAAGGTATTTTTCGTTCCAGAAACCCATTTGTGCCAATTTTTACATACCAGAAATTGAGATGCTATTGTTTTGAAAAGAATGCTTGAAAACATGACTCTACCACAGGAAATTCACTCAATTAGCTGAAATCTAGAAAGGAGCAAGTCTTAAATCATCATCTACTTTTACAAATACAAAGGCTCAAGGCAACACTGATCTACTAAACCCTTACTTTATGCACAAAAAAAGCTCTATCCAACGAGGCTTTAATAGAATATTGTATTCCAAACCTTCCCATGCTTTACCACCATGAAACATGATTAGAAATGTCTTCCCATGCTTTAGCAACAAACTTTCAGCCCCTTTGAATGCACTTTCCTCAGTTTAATTGTACGCATCATTTTTCATTGGAAATCTTATGTATTTTATAAAGATCAACAACCAAACATTGAATGGTTCACTTCCCCTACATGATTCAACAAATACACTTTTTAAATTATATAACGTCATACCAAAAAATGGACTTATGTAACAAAGTTATTAAATTTGAACCATACCTTCCATTGGGTTTACACCCGCAAAAGACAGTCATCGACGAGGACTCCTTTCTCGAGCTTGGAATGCTAAAGTGAACAAAAAAATCCATAAACAGAATCATAAAGTTCATGGCGTTGTACAAGCACATACTAGAAAAAGGAATCTGCAATACCATTTCCTATTACAATAAAGATATTGAAATGGGTTTTCTCATACTCACCCGTATTAGATGTTGTATCCTCTACCACATCCATAGCAGTTGCACCTGAAGTCTAGCATTGCATATTGACATTCAAATTAAAACTATTGTTCACGGACAATGGAAAGGAGTCATCCAAAGGGGTTCGGTGATCCGACTATTGTGTGGAATGCTTCGTACGCTAGGTTGGGCATTGACGATGATCCCTGGTTGCACTAAACCATGGACGCATGTGAACGGTGCTACTTGCAGCTTGATCATGATCCATAATGAATTCAAACATAAATGCATTTGATTGTCGTAGGTCCTCTACAAACCTGACCATGCATTTTGCATATGACTGCACCTGTTATAAAGATTGTGTCGGTGTACGCATCACTTTCTTTGAGAGCTCGTTAGTGTCATTCCAAAGAGACATCATCACCACATGTTCATCATATACATGAGTTATAGAAGGAGCTTGCACAGGGGTCAGAACATTAGGGTTGTTTTCTTCTATGGCCCCCTCTGACAATGTCTCATTGAAATCTATGTTTGAATCAATTGGTTGACCTCCCCCGTCTAAATGAGGACTCATAAGAAATTTGTATTAGGCTATAGAAAATGCAAAACACATTTGACTCAAATAAAGTAACGCAATTCGAATTGAAATTCACTTACCATAGACCACCCCTTCAATAGCAGATGATCTTTTAATCAAGTGAGCAACCTTGACAACATGTTTGCAAGTGTTCCCCTCCAAACTCCAAGGGCAATCACAAACAAAAGGTGCTCCCCAAATTTTTGAACAAGGTAGTGCATTGACCTACTTTGAATTTTCACCTAGTATCGTCCAGGATCTGTTTCATCAGGAATATAGTCATCGTCTGAAATTGCCTCGGCCCGCTCCACACTAGATCACATATTTAAATATTTTTTGTTCGTCAGAAAACCATAATGCTGCAACTTTTCCTTTTGCCTATAGAATGGTTCCATTTTATACACAAGTGTGTAATACAAATAGTCCATTCTCCTATTGCATTTTTTTGAACGATCGCACAAGTACCGAGTTTTTAGTATTCAATGGTACGACTCAATGGTTGCATTCGTATCTTGGTTGGCATGTGGAAATATTCTACAATTTTTTGCCCACATGGCTACGAACAAAAAAATCCAATAGTCAAGTAAGCCACAACATATTAGACATGACATCAAATAATTTGAATGGTGCGAATCATGCAAGGTGATGAAAATTGTCAACTAACCAATTCGACCTTCTCCTTCGCACCAAGTCTTCTTGAAGTACTCTAAGACTCGGGCCTAATCATTGAACTCCTCAAAGAAAGAGTTCAATAGCTGAGTGACACAATCTTCGGTGTCAATGATTGCCATCATGATCGTGCCAAGACTATGGAAGACGTCCACTGCCCTTTCCGTGGCTGCATACTTGCATACATTCTTTAGCCAAGCCCTTTTGACATGCCAAAGGCATAGAAGCACACGGCATTGAAAGACAACCCTAATAGACAATACAAACGATATTGTTTACCGCTCGAATGCATGGGAAAGTGGCATTGAAAATGAATAGAAAATGAGAAAGGTACACAAATGAAGAAAGGGATGCACATACTATATGGCTTGGATCTCTGCAATCACATCATTGGTCAAAAATGAATTGATTCTCCAGTCGGGCATGGCTCTTCTTCCACATTCGAGCAATATGCATAGCCACGCAGAGATGTCCTCAATCTTGTTTCGTGAGGAGACTACGCACGCAACCGGCACACCACTTTGTTGCTCATCGAAAATGAGGAGAGTATAAAATGGGTATTGTAGAGAGAACAACTCGGTGTGAGCATTGTGAATTTTACAACTAGTAAGATCATTGAAAACATGACAAACTATTTGTCAATGTGTGTAAGGCCTCACCTCATATTTTTTAGTTGCAAATGTGGAATCCATCGAGATGACTGAATTGTGCGAGCAGCTAACCGTCCTATCCAACATCCATGGAGTTTGAACCTTGATAACAAAAGGCATATTGTTCCCATTGGGCCGTTGAAAGTAGAAGAAGTTTTCAAAGTCTTCTCCACTCTAGAGTAGGATACTTGTGGAATCAACTTTGTGTTTTTGTGTGTGAGTACAACGCACCTTTCGCCACACATTCATTACATCCTTTCTTGTAAGGAATTGATCTCTCTTGGACATCATGCCACATAACAGAGGATCACTGACATGTCTATCCATTATTGCATTGACACTAACATCCATGAGAAAAAGGCTTTCAATATAGCTTTTTCACTCCGTGGATAGATTAGAAAACATAGAATGCTTCTCTCCACTTGTGTCATGAATGCCATGGAAAAATTCACCGTTTTTATCTACGTGGAACATTTCTTTGTAGATAATATAGGCAACATCAGGTTTTCCTTCCATAACCTTTACCATGAAGTGGTATTGACAACCTCGCTTTTGTATAAACATTTTATGTGGTTTCCTCTCTGGTGGAGGTTGGTTTCTATTGTCTTTAGGACTGTATTGACACCAGTAGCTGCAAGAAAGGCATCATCTCATCATGTTCAACCAAGAGAGTAAAATATCATTCTGCCATAGAAATGAATGTCGATATATACAAAACTCTTATACAAAATTGTTTTACTATAATTTTTGTCGTAGATGGCACAAGAGGTCGTAGGTTCTCTTATTTTCTTGTCCAAAAATTTTGTTTCTACACCTTCAACGCACATTTCACCGTGAATGAATTGATCAATTCTTGTAAGAGGAATTGTTGTAACAAGGTTAGGGACCTTATCCTTGTTCACAGAAATAGTAGCCCATTCCAAATCGGAAGACAAAAAAGGAGAGCCTCCATTTTGAACATCTTGCACCTCCAATTCATCTAGCTTCTTCCATTTCAAACCTCTCCCCATTCTAGGAAATCACAACATTGGATGAACACTTAAAATTAGTGTGGATTGTGTGAAGAAGAAGGAAAAAATTATTCATTAAAACATAGATAAAATGTGCTTGCATTGCTCTCACCCACGTAAAACCAATAGGACGTTCTAGCTTCAACTGAGGAAAATTAAAGGTGATAGATTTAATCGAGCTACGCATAAAATATAACACAAATGCATGCTGGAAATCAGACAATCGAACAACCCAAACACTGAGTTTTCTGAATAACAATTGTTTTCTGCACTTTTCTTTCAATCATACGAAATTCAAACACAACAATGGAATCTGTGATTTTGAATACATTCATATGGTTTTCTAACATTCCATGTTTCAAACCGGGAGGTGTTAAGAAGAAAGAAACCCACCATGAGACAACCCTTCACATTTAAACATGGACATTCAAATAACTGAAACCCAACATTGTGTTTTCCAAATCACTTTTTTTTTTTCCAATTGATTTTGTCAATCATGTGAAAGTTAAACACAACAATGGAATGTGTGATTTGGAAGATAGACATACTGTATTGTAACATTCCATATTGCAAAACCTTGGGTTTTAAGAAACAAGCAACCCACCATGACACAACCCCCTACATTTAAACAAGGAGATTAAAATAACTAGAACCCAGCACCGTGTTTCCCATTCAGAATTATTTTGTGGAGTTTTCTTATCAGTCGATTGAAATTTATACACAACAATGGAATGTGTGATTTGGAAGATAGTCATACTGTATTGTAACATTCCATATTGAGACAAGGAAAGATAAAAATAACAAACTAATTTGACAAGATGATTTCTTTTAGAATTCACAAATTCAACAAATATAACATCAACACTATTCGACTCAGGAAATATCATATTGAAGAATGATCGCAGAAGCACAAAGACATTTGTGATTAAGAAAATATTTAGAAAATAAAGGATTCAATCTTATTTCATTTTTTCTCAATACAAAATATGGGTTCAAAGGCTCCATGGCTGCATAACAGACACTATTTCCATTACACCCTATGAAATCGGTGACTATTCATAATTACAAAATTTACACGCATGTAAATTAAAGATTAAGTTTCAGTCGATAGAAAACAAGTTCACTAAACATCCGGAGGAAGTGGACCCCGTAAAATCTCTACAAGCATTTCACTAAGCAAATTATTAAATTTCACTTCCTCTTCCTCTCTATCTAGGACAGAGATCACCCTCCAATATTCAGCATCACTGGACTTTTCCTTCCATGCAAGTGAACATAGCTCAGAAACAATGTCGATTTGTTCCTCCTCAAGCCCAATTAGATTAGGCTGAATGATTGGTACTGGCTCATTTTCGTGTTCTGCAACTTCACCAAGAAGCACCATGTCGAACAAAAACCTGAGATCAAAAATCTGCCACCTTAACAAAAACGTGGGTGTTAAGAAACAAGCAACCAACCATAACAAAATCCTTACCATTTCAAGTGGATGGTTAAAATAACTAAAACCTAGCACTGTGTTTCCCATTCAAAATTATTTTTTGCAGTTTCTTTTTTCAATGGTGCGAAATTGAAATACAACAATGGAATGTGTGATTTTGAAGACATTTGAGCAACCGAAATACTCCACATTTTGTTTCCCAAATTTCAAAGACAAAGAACTTGTAAAACCCTCTACATTAAAACAAGGAGATTAAAAAAAATGAAACCTAGCACTGTGTTTCCCATTGAGAATAAGTTTGGACAGTTTTTTTATTGAAACCTAGTACTGTGTTTCCCATTCAGAATTATTATTTGCAGTTTCTTTTTTCAAAAGTAAAAAATTGAAACACAACAATGGAATGTGTGATTTTGAAGACATTCAAGCAACCGAAATACTCCACATTCTATTTCCCAAATTTCAAAGACAATGAACTTGTAAAACCCTCTACATTAAAACAAGGAGATTCAAACAAATGAAACCCAGCACTATGTTTCCCATTGAGAATAATTTTGAACAGTTTTTTTATTGAAACCCAACACTGTGTTTCCCATTCAGAATTATTATTTGCAGTTTCTTTTTTCAAAGCTGCAAAATTGAAACACAACAATTTAATTTGTGATTTTGAAGACATTCGAGCAACTGAAATACTCCACATTTTGCTTCCCAAATTTCAAAGACAAAGAACTTGTAAAACCCTCCACATTAAAATAAGGAGATTCAAAAAAATGAAACCCAGCACTGTGTTTCCCATTGAGAATAATTTCGGACAGTTTTTTTATTGAAACCCAACACTGCATTTTCCATTCATAATCATTATTTGCAGTTTCTTTTTTCAAATGTGCAAATTTGAAACACAACAATGGAATGTGTGATTTTGAAGACATTCGAGCAACCGAAATACTCCACATTTTGTTTCCCAAATTTCAAAGACAAAGAACTTGTAAAACCCTCTACATTAAAACAAGGAGATTCAAAAAAATGAAATCCAGCACTATGTTTCCCATTGAAAATAATTTTGGACAGTTTTTTAATTGAAACCCAGCACTGCGTTTCCCATTCAAAATTATTATTTGCAGTTTCTTTTTTCAATGGTGCGAAATTGCAACTCAATAATGGAATGTGTGATTTTTAAAACATTCGAGCAACCGAAATACTCCACATTCTGTTTCCTAAATTTCAAAGACAAAGAACTTGTAAAACCCTCTATTTTTTGCAATTTATATTTTCAATGGTGCGAAATTGAAACACAACAATGGAATGTGTGATTTTGAAGACATTCGAGCAACTGAAATACTCCACATTCTGTTTCCTAAATTTCAAAGACAAAGAACTTGTAAAACCATCTATTTTTTGCAGTTTCTTTTTTCAATGGTGCGAAATTGAAACACAACAATGGAATGTGTGATTTTGAAGATATTCGAGCAACCGAAATACTCCACATTCTGTTTCCTAAATTTCAAAGACAAAGAACTTGTAAAACCCTCTATTTTTTGCAGTTTCTTTTTTCAATGGTGCGAAATTGAAACAGAACAAAGGAATGTGAGATTTTCAAGACATTCGAGCAACCGAAATACTCCACATTTTGTTTCCCAAATTTCAAAGACAAAGAACTTTTAAAACCCTCTTCATTAAAATAAGGAGATTCAAAAAAATGAACCCCAGCACTATGTTTCCCATTGAGAATAATTTTGGATAGTTTTTTATTGAAACCCAGCACTGTGTTTCCCATTCAGAATTATTATTTGCAGTTTCTTTTTTCAAAGGTGCAAAATTGAAACACAACAATGGAATGTGTGATTTTGAGGACATTCGAGCAACCGAAATACTCCACATTTTGTTTCCCAAATTTCAAAGACAAAGAACTTGTAAAAACCTCTACATTAAAACAAGGAGATTCAAAAAAATGAACCCCAGCACTATGTTTCCCATTGAGAATAATTTTGGACAGTTTTTTTATTGAAACTCAGCACTACGTTTCCCATTCAGAATTATTATATGCAGTTTCTTTTTTCAAAAGTGAAAAATTGAAACACAACAATGGAATGTGTGATTTTGAAGACATTCGAGCAACTGAAATACTCCACATTCTATTTCCCAAATTTCAAAGACAAAGAACTTGTAAAACCCTCTACATTAAAACAAGGAGATTCAAAAAACTAAAACCCAGCACTGTGTTTCCCATTGAGAATAATTTTGTATACTTTTTTTATTGAGACCCAGCACTACATTTCCCATTCAAAATTATTTTTTGCAATTTCTTTTTTCAATGGTGAGAAATTGAAACACGACAATGGAATGTGTGATTTTGAAGACATTCGAGCAACCGAAATTCTCCACATTCTGTTTCCTAAAATTCAAAGACAAAGAACTTGTAAAACCTTCTACATTAAAACAAGGAGATTCAAAAAAATGAAACTCAGCACTATGTTTCCCATTGAGAATAATTTTGGACAATTTTTTTTATTGAAACCTAGCGCTGCGTTTCCCATTCAAAATTATTTTTTGGAGTTTATTTTTTCAATGGTGTGAAATTGAAACACAACAATGGAATGTGTGATTTTGAAGACATTCGAGCAACCGAAATACTCCACATTTTGTTTCCCAAATTTCAAAGACAAAGAACTTGTAAAACCCTCTACATTAAAACAAGGAGAGTCAAAAAAATGAAACCCAGCACTATGTTTCCCATTGAGAATAATTTTGTACAGCTTTTTATTGAGATCCAGCACTGCGTTTCCCATTCAAAATTATTTTTTGCAGTTTCTTTTTTCAATGGTGCGAAATTGAAACACAACAACAAAATGTGTGATTTTGAAGACATTCGAGCAACAGAAATACTCCACATTTTGTTTCCTAAATTTCAAAGACAAAGAAATTGTAAAACCCTCTATTTTTTGCAGTTTCTTTTTTCAATGGTGCAAAATTGAAACACAACAATGGAATGTGTGATTTTGAAGACATTCAAGGAACCGAAATACTCCACATTCTATTTCCTAAATTTCAAAGACAAAGAACATGTAAAACCCTCTACATTAAAACAAGGAGATTCAAAAAAATGAAACCCAGTACTGTGTTTCCCATTGAGAATAATTTTGGACAATTTTTTTTATTGAAACTCAGCACTGTGTTTCCCATTCAAAATTATTTTTGGTAGTTTCTTTTTTCAATGGTGAAAAATTGAAACACAACAATGGAATGTGTGATTTCGAAGACATTCGAGCAACCGAAATACTCCACATTTTTTTTCCCAAATTTCAAAAACAAAGAACTTGTAAAACCCTCTACATTAAAACAAGGAGATTCAAAAAAATGAAACCCAACACTGTGTTTCCCATTGAGAATAATTTTGTACATTTTTTTTATTGAAACCCAGCACTGTGTTTCCCATTCATAATTATTTTTTGCAGTTTCTTTTTTCAATGGTGTGAAATTGAAACACAACAATGGAATGTGTGATTTTGAAGACATTCAAACAACTGAAATAATCCACATTATGTTTCCCAAATTTCAAACACAAAGAACTTGTAAGACCCTCTGCTTGTAAAAAAATTACCCCGCACCTCGATTTCGTGTGTATTCTCCTCCAAATCCACCACGTGCACTCCACACTTCAGCTAATTTGGTCAGTATTCTCCTCGAATTTGTGTAAGTGCTCTCAGACCTTCAACTTTCCTTTTCAACATGTAGACAAGAAACAAGAAACAAATAGTATTTTTGCCTTGCTTTCTCAAAACAGAAAAAACCCACGTCATTCCCTTCCACTTTTCCCACGCTGCACAAGAAACTTGCTGACGAAGCTAACCCGCCCGCTTTCTGCGCCCAACAACGGGCGGGAAAACGCACCTAACGGTGTCATTAACTCTTGTCTAACCATAGATTGGACATTTCATCCCCTCCACCGGTTTCATGTGTCTGACAGGCCCCACACTACGATGGTCTCGTCATGTTATGTATGTTCATGTGTATGTTTTTCATGTGTTTTTTGATGTACATAGGTGAATTTTGTCTAGCAGTTAGCCATCTCCCATCGAATGGGGGTAAGTGAATCAATATAAATATATTTATTTTCCTTTACTCTCCCATTTAAGCAACTTCCCTATCATTAGGGGCACAATATTTACTTCTATTTCTATTTTTTTTAAGAAGCATAGACATTTGACTCGGCGTGGGTGCAAATTTGTCTCCATTGGAAAGACAATGAGGGAGGATTTTATTAACCCAATTTTATATCATTCCAAATCCATTTTGAAAATGGACACAACCCTAAATGCATTATTAAGCTTATCTTTGGCTCTTTCATTCTTAACATGCAGGGCAGCGCATTACTATAGCTATAGAGGACAAAATGTGGTAGAAGAAAAATGAGCTCTTTGTGTATTTATTTCCCAAACTAGACTCATCAGCCTTCAACTAATGTATTTACAAAAGTCAGTTTAGAGGAGTATTACTACAAATAACTAAATTTTGCTATGATTTTAGTTTCCTATGATTTCCCAAATGAGCATATTTTCAATATGTGTATTTTTTTAGTTACTAGAACCAGTGTTACAAATATAGCATCTATACACAACCAACCACAGACCTATTTATCAATTTATTCCAGTGGGAAAAAGAAAACTTATATTTTTATTTTTTTCCTTCTATCCTCAAGGTCATACTGAAACATAATATCCTTTCATTAGCTTCTATATTTGTATAATTTTGAGCCCAAAAGTATTTCTGTTCTACAAAGATATAATGCTAATTACTGATAATATGAAAGGAAATTGACATGTTTATTTTTTCTTAAGACATGATGCTTCAGAATACGAGAGTGATTTAAGAGTGCATTGCATAGTCACATTTCCTATAAAACTTTGGATAGATTATACTAAAATAAATAAATGAAGAGTAATTTCATAGCTTCATGAAATAGGTCTACACACTCTTTCCAGCAAGATATAAAACTAACTTTACAAACAAGTATACAAGTTCCATTTTCTTCTACAACATATACTTTTTTCTCTTCTATTTTCTGCAACACCTACTCTTGTAACTCATCTATACACACTATACAAGGTAGTAGTTTTGTTCTTTTAAGGAAATACTTCATACAATAGTTACATACTTGAAACAAATTATCCTAAGCTCTTTTCAATAGTCTTTCAAGGACCATAACATTAAATCCCAAAGGATGGATTTCTTTGACATATTACATCACCTTTATTCACTAGAACATAGCTATTCCAAAACTATTTAGCTTCTTCCAATATACAAAATACACACAAAATTCTCTCTAGAGGCCAATGGGGAGCTCACCTCCCAACCTTTGGTTGGAAAACCAACCACCCCCGAACTAGGAGGCACCTTTGGAACCAGGTATACTCATGCAATCCAAATACATTTAACACACAAAATACTCATAGAACATATACACACCCACCCAAGGGGAATTTCACATAACAAAAAGTTTATTAGGAACCCAAAACGGGGAATGGAGGGTGGACTATGCACTCCATTTTGGGGACTCAAAAGTAAACAACATGAATAACCATCACAATTTTTCAACCCTTCATAACCATCCCTTCCTTCACATCTCTTTAACCACCCAAACCATCCTTCACATTTCACAAGACATAGGGGTACTCATACCCTTCTTTTTACATCTCCTTTTTAAGGAGGGATAACTTGTCCCCATGGAGGTTCCTACTCCAAACCATCCCCAACTTGGGATGCTCTGCCCAAATTTGGGTGAGCCTATCCCTTTACAACCCTTTTTCCCAACAAAACAAAACACCAAAAAAAATTTAAAGGAAAACATTTCAAACACACGATCACATGTACATAGCATGCAAATATAAGAAACATAAGAAGCAAAAAGATGTGGAAATCCTACCTCAATCCAAGCTTTGAAATTAAGTGATGAGAAAGAGCACAACTCCTCCTCCAAGCTTTCTCTCCAATTCCCCAAGCCAAATCCAAGAGCTCACAACCAAAATTACAACTCGAAAACAAAGAATACAAAAGAGAACCCCCAAAACCCTTGTTCATGGTTTTCTATTTAGGAATTCAAGTTTGAATTCCTTTGAATGGGGAAGTGACATTTGTCACTCATCCATTCACTCTCCCAAGCACATTCACCCATGTGTTCTCACACATGTGTTAAATTTTGGGAGGCTTCCAAGGCAACTTGGAGAAGTGGGAATGGAAAGAGACTAGTCCCCATCCCACTTCTCAAAACCTTAATTTCGTCAAACCTCTTTAAAGCCTCAAAAAGCGTGCCCAATCATGAAATTGACTCAACATTCTAAGATAAAAAATAACTTAACCCATAGGTAGTTGACCTAGGGACCTTAAACCCATAAAAATACTTTAAAAACATAACTTTTCAACCCCCAAAAAGTGCCCTAAAGTTCAAATCCGAGTTTGTCCACTTGGATGGACAACTCACCATCTAGGTGGATTGACATGGAAATAAAAATCATTTACAAACATTCATAACAACATTACGAATAAAATACATTACAAAATGGAACTATAGTCCTTTCATCTGGACTATAGCTCGGTTTCACTGGTTAATTACGTAGGGTTCCCAAAATTACCTCCAATTTCCATTGGCCATGGAAAGTGTACTTGCACACTCAATGCACCCATTAATCCATCCAATAAATCATATTTCAAAATAATTGAATCATTATTTTATATACATAATTTTTCATTAAAATAAATCATATATCAAAACAATTGAATCACCATTTCATATACTCAAGTTTCAGAATTTCTCATAGCATATATATATCTCATATCATAACTGAAAAAATCACTAATCACATCATTTCCAGTTCATTTACCTTAATTTCAAACTAAAATGTGGTTCATTCATATCACATATTTCATTTGTTCATCATTTCAATACCAAATTGAACGACCACGGTAACTAGCATAAAATTTGGTCAACCATCACAATAAGCTAACTAAGCATGTAGCCTACCCATAATCATTCAAATGTTTAAACTTCATAATAAAACCATCATAAAAACTCAATTGTCTAAAATATCATGTCCTAAATGGTATCACCAAACATAGTCAATAATACTAAAACTCAACATAGTCTAAGCAATAAATGTATCAGAGAGGTGGACCTCACACCTAGTTTTTGGTCCAATTTTGGGTAGAATCTATAGTTTATTTTCTAAAGTTGACATGGAATTTGATATTAAATGTTGATATTTTCATAGAGTTTCCCTCAGACCATGGACATTGGGTTTAATTCTATTTCTTCCAACTTTAATGACATTAGCCTATTATGTGGAGTATCTATATTAATTTTGCATGCGGTTAATGAATTTTCTTTAAGGTGGTTATAGATGTGAAATTATTATGTGTACTAACATTTCCATGTAGACATTCTTAAGGATACTAAATTGAGAAATGCAGCCGCCAACTTGTCATATAAAGGAATCATTCAAGGGTCAACTGAAGGATGACAACAGGATATTCCCCATATCAGCCACATGTAACCACCTTGTATTGGTCTTTCATGATGTTGAGAAGATGTGGGTGATAGTGCAGTGTTGATTCTGTGTTTGGATATTCATGTCTGACCGGATTCCCTGCATGTGTAACCGTCCTATTATTTTCTCAGTTTTCCCTAAATGGTGTCCTCTTAGTTAGTGGGAGTTGACTGCCTTTTTTATTTGATAGTATAAATAAGTTTTAGACCCTCCTTCTTCAAATTTTGTTGAGTTATTTATGTTGTATGATTTGATAATATACTAGAATTTCTAGATAAGCTACTCTTTTGTACTTGCATTTCCTAATGAATAAGATAAAATTTTGAGTTGAGCATTTGAGTTTATATTAGTTTTAGAGGATACTCATCCAAGGGGGCCCACTTGGTGAATAATTTTTCCTTTAGTTTAGCTATATTAATTATTAGTTTTTGTTTAGTACTTATTCAAGAATCTGGCGCAGATTGTTCCTGCAACCACTAGAATTTCATTCTGATAGTTCCTAGAACCAAAGCAAATCTAGAGTAGTTTCTTGTTTGTTGCTAATATTTTCATTCCTGTCATGCATGTTCATCTTAGTTTAATTGTTGAGTGATTTTTAGAATTTAATTTGTTCCTTTCCATGTAATTTACTTTCAATATTGAATCTTTCTTAGTTATATAATGAAGATGACTACTTTGAGTTCCTAGTGCACATACTATGCTAACCCATTTCAAGTTCATGTCCCTGGTTGAAAATTTAAATGCACCTTCATGATGGCTAAAATGGCATTCAGGTTATATGTCCAATATCTGAATCATGGTTGTAAAGGCTTAGTTATTAAACCATTGTAGGAGGCCGACAAGGGGGACCATAGCGTACTTAACTTTTCCAAAGGGATAAGAGAGTTGAGGGAATTAAGGGTCCTAAATCAAGTCCTAACAGAAGCAATCAAGACCTCTAGATCATAAGGATTTTTTTTGGGCTTGCAAGGAGTAGCAGAAGTCAACTCAACAACCTGGCTAATAATTTTGTTAGCCACCACCTGTCATGGAGAACTTTTGTATTTGAAAACTTCATTATCATGCTCCTTCCATAGCACCCACCTTGTTAAGAATGATGATTTCCACAAAATCTCAATGAGTAGAGGGTGAGACATCAGGGATCATTAGTCCAAAATCTCATGGACATCCTTTTTCTAGACCCAACTAACTTTAAAAAGAGATTGAATGTTTTGCCTAACCTATCAAGAGTAAGAACAATGGAAAAGTAAATGAGAAATGGAATTAGATTTTTTCTCACAAAAAAATAATAACTCCCAAGTTGAATTCCTTTTTTCAAATTATCCAGAGTGAGGATCCTTTTGTAACAAATATTCCACCAAAAAAAATTGACTTTAGGTAAGGCATTTTCATGCCATAGTTGCATCCAATAAAACATGGGGTTCCAAGAACTACATAGGATGTTGTAGCCAGTCTTGATAGAATAATTGTCATCTTTAGAATTTTTCCAAACCAAAAAGTTAAGCAAGTCAAAGGGGAAGAATTTGTGATTCTTGATAGTTCTAGGAAGTTCCTCAACAAACACATGAAGGGGGGTCAAACTACTTAGGTTCAATCTTCCATCTAGGTGGATCAAGAGAAAAATCAATGTAATCTGAGACCTTATCTCCTTGCCAAATATAGAGATATTGACAAATAGTAGATAAAATAGGGTGGATACCAAGGACTTGAGAAGACAACCAATTATTATCTCAAAAGGAGACCAAAGTACCCGATCTGACCAACCAAGAGGACCCTGAAGAAAGTAGATTTCAGGTTTTTAAAAGGTTATTCCAAATCATGGAACTAGTATGAAGAATACCATTTCCCAACAAGGAAAGGAAATCATGTCCCTACAAATACTTATTCTTGAGGATAGTAATCCATTCTAACTAGTTTTTAAGTTTCCAATAAATTTTAGTAATAAATTCCATATTCATCGATCTTATTCTTCTCAAACCCAACCCTCCATAACATTTCCTAGAGCACATAGTATTCCAATACACCAAAGAGAACCTTTTATTTTCCTAAGTCCTCAACCATGGGAATCTATGTTGGATTTTTTCAAGTTTCTCCAACCACATTGCGAGCATAAAAAACAAAAAAATTAGGTACATAGCTAAGATTTGAAGGGTGGTTTTAAGAAGGAGAAGCTTAACATTGTTGAGAAGGTCCCCTTTCCATGTAGAAAGCTTCCTTTGGACCCATTCCAACAAAGTAGACTATAAAAAATTATTCACCTTACCAACAATAAGAAACATACCTAGATAAGGCAAGGGGAGTGAAGGTTTTGACAATTAAGAATTCTAGCAATCCTAGCTTGAAGAATAGGATCAACATTTAGGAAAAAATAACACTTTTGATAAAATTAATACATTGTCCAAAGGCCAAATTAAACCTAGAAAGAGTGTACCTCCAACATTTAGCCTTCTCCATGGTAGACTTCCCCATCAAGATCGTATCATCAACTAATTGTTGATGGGAGATCAGGTGAAATATAGAAGGGGAAAAACCCACTAGAGAACCATTCAAAATTACAACCAAGAACTTTAGCCATCAAAATAAAAAGATAGGGGGACAACAGGTCACCTTGGTGAATACCACCAGTAGCCAAGAATAAACCTTGTTGTGTTTCATTGATAATCACCAAGTACTTTGGGTAAGACACACAACTCTGAATTAGCTTCAACAATTACCAGAGAAGCCAAAACAATGGAGCACTTCAAAAAGGAAAAATCCCAAGACACCTTGTCATAGGCCTTGGAGATATCCAACTTAAGAGCCATAATTTCCTTCCTACTTCTATCCATAGAATGGAGGGTTTCATGCACCAGAATAATAGCATCAATTATTTTCCTTCCAAGTAGAAAACCTTTCTGGTTAGGGTGTATCAACTTGTTCAACTGAGGTTTGATACAATTGACCAAAAATTTGGAGTAGATTTTGTAAAAAATATTGCAAAGACTAATAGGCCTAAATATAGATATCTTGTTGGCCCCCTGATGCTTAGGAATTAGAATAATGAAAGCATTATTGAATTATTTAATAATTTTTTGAGAAGATAGAAATTCAACTACCATAGTCATGACATCCTGACCAACAATATCTCAAAAATTTTGAAAAAATAAAGGCGGGAAGCCATACAGATCAGGAGCCTTGAATGGGATGAGGGAAAACACAACCTTATGAGCCTCCTCCACATGAGAATTAGCTTCCATAGATGATACCTCCTACTAGGATAGAGCCAAAAGGATGACATTGAGGATATCAGCTATCAAAAAATGTGGTAGATTAGGATTGAGAAGGTTATGGAAAAAAGACACACTAGCACAAGCCAAATTGTCCTCATTGGTCATAGTGGAACCATCTTCAAGGATCAATTCTGAGATAGAGTTTCTCTTACTCTGTCTCATCGCCATCATGTGAAATAATTGATAGTTTTTATCCCCTTCATAGAGCCACTGATTCTTGAACCTCTATTTCCAATAAACCTCCTCCTTCTCAATAATATTATGAAGCTCACTTAGGGTATTTTCCTTAGCGATGAGATCCTCCAGCCAATCAAGTTCCAACTCTTTTTGATCTTTTTGAAGCTATTATTTGAGAGAATTTTACTTTCCAAAGATGTTACCGAAATAAATCTTACTCCAAAATTTAAGATTGTATTTGAGACTCTTGAGTTTAGAAGAAAGATTGTACATAGCAAAACAACAACCATGGCCCATCCACCAAGAGGCCAAAATTTCTCTGAACATAGGTTGATATGTCCACATTAATTTAAAATAAAAAGGTTGTTTTTCCTTAGGGGGGTGCTCCAACATAGGAGAAGAAGGGTATGATCCAAACCAATTATGATGAGAGAGTAAAAGGAGAGTGAGGTAGTGTCCTAGTAGGAAGACACCAAACACCGATCAAGCCAGACCTAAAAGAGATTGTCCCCCGACCATTTTTTAGACCAGGTGAAAGAACTACCTTCAAGGTCTAAATCCATCAATCCACCATCATGCAAAAAGGAGTTGAGGTCTAGCATGCTATCAGAAAAATCCAAAGTACCGCCCTACTTTTCAAAAGGAAAAATAGGGGAATTGAAATCAGCCATCACCATCCAGTTATAGTGTAAAAACGTATTCCTACAACCTAGCAGGTCAATCCAGGTGGACCTCCTCTAAACCATATTATTGGGTGCATAAACATTGAATAACACCCAATAAGGATGACTGAAATAATGGGAAAAACAAATGTTAAGAAAAAAAATCCTTAGAAACAAGGGATCCATTGAGAAAGGGTTTGCACATCATAACCAAACCCATAGAAGCCCCACTACTCTATTTGACTCCAATTTCTGTTGGAATATTGAGTATCTATTGTCGGAATCCTGATGAATCACTGGAATATTTTTTGTTGCTTTTCTGACTAGCTTTAAAATGTCAAAATAACAACTCAGCTTTGTCGGTTTCCACCACAAAAAAGTGGCTTGGGTGTTCATCGGAATATCGACAAAAATTTCATCTACCTAGCGATGAACAAAAACTAGAACACAAGTGGCATGCCTTTTCCAAACCGTCGGATCAACAATAGAAGTTCATTGAAAATGCAACGAAATGGGCAATTCATTATGATGAAAGTTTCATCAGACGTATTGCAAATATCGGTGAAATATCAAGACTGATACAATGATCAAAATTGCCTGAGAATATATATCAGGAGGACTAGCCTGTGGTCTCAGTGATAAAGATTCATCAGCAAGATAATCATCTTGTCTCATTGATGAAGCATGAGGGAAGCATATCAGCAAGACATATACCATTGGAGTAAGTTCTTAATATCTACCTAACCTTTTATGTCACACTGATAATATTACATCGACAGGAGTCTTGGTGACATACTTGAGATCGAAAAAACAATGATAAAAATTCATCAAAATTATGATGAAATAGGCAAGTCACTACGATGAAAGTTTTGTTGAACGTATTGCAAATTCATCGGATGCTTTTGGAGGTTCGACGAAAAATGCAATTTTTTTATAAAAAGAATATTCGTTCAAATGTAGGCATATCAGTGAAAGATCAAGACTGTTACAGTGATCAAAATTTCTTGAGAAGATATATTCGAGAGGACTGGCTCGTGGTCTTAGCGATGAAGTTTCATCGACGAGATACTCATCTTCTCTCATTGATGAAGAACGAGGGAAGCATATCGGAAAGACATATACCATCGGAGTAAGTTCTAAATGTCTACCTGAACCTCTATGTCACCTCGATAAGATTGCATCCGTAGGAGTCTTGGTGAATACTTGAGATCGAAAGAATAATCATCAAGGAGACTCACCACATTGGGGAAACTGCAGAATATCCTAGCAATACATGATCTCTTGCTGATGAAGATACAAATGGATCGAAATAATTATTGGGGTGACTCTAGATGATATTTGATGTATAAGAAATTTTTGAAAGGATGAGTCCTTTCAAAAATTTGATGTATAAGTATCCATTTTTTTATATCAAAAGGAGAGAGACGAATAGGAAAAAAGAATACTATAGATAGTTTTTTTTTTTTGTAATGTTTTTTTCATCAAAAAGACTTAGATGCATGCATGAAGTTTGATGAAGTTAATGAAGATATATGAATTTGTGGCTTAGTATTTGGTATCATATGTCTATGTAATTATATAGTTATTTGATTGTCTCCATTTTGATGCTTTTTTGTTGTTCAAATTGGTATATCAAGTATATACTAGTTTGTCCATACACGTGTTATATTTGTGTGATGTGATCATTTAGTTCTTTCAAATAAATATTAAATCCTTATAATCAATCACAGGAACTGGAAAGTATTAATTGGATCAATAAGAAGAATCAAATAATTAGGGTTAGGCATTATATAAACCACTACTATCGGGACTATTGAAACATGGTCAGGTACTAGGTCCTCTCCCCTAGATTAAATTAAGGAAAACATTATTGTAAATACAATATGTGTAGAAGAATATGAATGTAAAGGAAAATGAATATTAGAAAAACATAAATGTAAATAAAATTAGTTCGAGTAGAAAATGAATCTAAATTGGTCTTGAACAAATAAAATCATACCCAATTAATAATAATTTATACTAAGCTTGTACTCATTGCCATTGTCAATCTTGAAGGTTACTTTGATACTGACCTTGTACAAGTGTATATTAACGACTTCCTGACAATCATAAAGGAATAAGCAACCAGTCAACCCTATTAGTAGAATAATCTTATGAATTGATTTTATTTGTTTTACTGGCTAATGGATAGTGGACCTATTTCTCTTCAATTGAGATACTACTAAGATGTGTTGACTGGTGATTTTAGACTACTGATATTTTGATTCAATCTCTATAAGTTAATTTTGTCTTAAATATATTCAAGATAACTCTACAAAAAAATCCCCAATCTCTTAGAAATTATGCAAATTATTTTGTTAATACTTCTGAATTTTGATATTTTGTTTCAAAAATTCATAGAAAGATATGTAATGCCATATTTCAAACTTACATATTTTATTTTTATTAGTTCTGTAATTATAGGATATGATTCCAACAATTGTGAAATGCATTGGCAATATGTTGGATGAATGAAGTAAACTATGAAATTGGTAGGTGTAAAGCCAAATTCCTTAACCATTTCTAGCATCCTTCTTGTTTGTTCTAAAACATGTGCTTTGGAACAAGGCATGAAAAACCATCTAAGTATAATGAAAAGGGGATTTTTGTCAGATATTATATTACAATAAGTTGAATGAATGTAATTAGAGAAATTTTTGCATACCTATAGATGGTACAAAATTTTATGTTTAAGTGGAGGCCTCCCATAAACAACAAGATCCAAATATTCATGTATCTATCTCAATAAAGCCTCTAAACCCTTCAAAGCTATCAAATTTTCCACTAACCTGTTATGCACAAAATTCAAATTTTAGAGACCACTAAAAACAAAAGAAATAGAGCTTTGAAACCAAATCCACACACAACACAATGTTCATAGTAAAAATTTAGCACTTTCTTTCATCTTTTCATATTGGTTTGATGTTTCAAATGATGCATTTCTTATATTGAAAAGTGTATTACCTTATTGAGCTTCTCTTTGTTTTGAGAATAGTTTAATATTCTCTACTTAACAGGGCCAACCACATGAATTTGGAAGCTCATTTGGCCCCTCTCCCCCCTCACATCACTCTCAATTCCCCATACCCGATCATATAAAATTAATCATTCATTCATCCATTAATAACATATAGCATTCATTCATTCATCTTGCATTAATAACATATAAAATTCATTCATTAACATATAACATTCATTCATTCATTCATCCATTAATAACATATAACGTTCATTCATTCATCTATTAATAACATATAACATTCATTCATTCATCCATTAATAACATATAACATTCATTCATTAACATATAACATTCATTTTTTCAGTTTTTACATATTATCAAAAATATGGTTGTCATAATATGATTACAATCACTTTTTTTTTGTTTCTTTTTTGCAGCTAAAAAATACTGAAGTGGAGTATTGTTTTCTAAATCATCTATCCCCCCTTTAGTTTTTCAGAGCTCTGCACATGATCTTAATGTATGCCTAGTCGTTTACTCACAATGTGGATGTCACTGCAAAAGGGGGTCTGCTGCAATAGCAACAAAATATTAAATTGATATGTTTTATTATTATTGTTACAAGTATTTCATTAATTAAAATAAAATTAGAGTGGTGCTCTTTACCTAATGGGGCCACATCATTTTCTTGATCTTGTCTTATAGCCTCATGCTCAACATGTTGAACACCCTCTAAATCCTGATCTGGAGTTGAAACATGAAAGGTTACATTAATTAATACACCAATTGCAATTAAATATGTTTAAAATGACATTGGAGTGGTCCTCTTCACCTGATGGGGCCACATCATATTCCTGATCTTGTCTAGCCTAATCATTCTCAACATGTTGATCACACTCTACATGCTCTAAAGTTGAAACACGAAAGGTTACATTGATTAATACACCAAATGTAATTAAAGATGTTTAATTGTCTTAATCCATATTGTGTTTTGTATAGCACATGAATAAATCCAATACTAATATGCACACCATGGCCTTCATCTATAGGTTGTGCTCTGCCCTCACTAGGTTACATTCCAATGTCATGTGCATTATTATCATTGCTTGTCTATTTAAAACAAATAGGCACATTATTACTTTATAGTGGAAATTAATATTGAATAGATTGCACAAGTATTCAATTTTAAATAAACTTTATTGAGTTTATTTACCTACATGTTGGATGTAGTGGAATATTGTGTTTTCCCAGTCAAGACTCTAAGGCATTCAGTCAAGGCTCCATAACCTTACTAGAAGGCAATCTTCAAGTCCTCTTCTATGGGCACTCTATTGAATTCAGAGCCTTTCATTTTTGCATAAGATCATGAATTTTTCTTGTATGGTGTGATAAAACAAATATTGTTTTCAATTTATTATTTGGATGCAATATTTCATTTATTGATAATTACAATTCGTGCGGTTAATTTCATATATCCACCAAGGCTAAGTTTTTGTTGCCCGTGTTTTTCTAGTCTTGCCTTTGTTTCCTTCGATGTGTCAGGAGGCCTATGAAAAGTTTGAAATATGTTAGATTATGTAAAAAGAAAGAGTAATTAGTATATAATTACATTGTTGATAGTATCACATACCTTCCTTGGCTCAATGGTGTCTTTCCTTTTTTATTTTCAGCCTTCTCCTTTCCATCTGACACCAAGTCCTTCCACTGCCTCTCTAGAATCATGGGGGGATGCTCGTAATTTTTTTTCTTCTCTAAATGTGACCTATATTGGTCCCTCACATACTTTAGATAGGTACCAAATTTCTTAAGGACCTTGGTTCGGTTGAATGTTTTATCACCGAACAACACAACTAAATGGTTAATGAGCTCATATTTTAAATCTTGATTTTGGGCATTCCACCGTGTACATATGGTGGGCCTGAAGAGCTCCAATGTAATATCACTTAGATGTTTATAAAAAATATTATTTCCTGTGAAATGATCATGGGATTATTAGTCTAAAAGAGTTATCAATAAGTAAATTTCAATCAGATTATATATAATAATAATTAAAACATTTTAAAGTACATGGGACCTTCTCTATCTTTATGGGAACGAAATCCTCGGTCACCACAAATGTGATCGGCAATGTTCCCATACTATTAATACGGAAAAATCTAGGAAATACTACTAAAACATGACCAGTACTAGTGGCCTCTACATCTTGAGGTACATGTTTTGGTATGTGTTTTCTATCAGAGGGTGCACTGTCAAATGCTTGCATGGTATGTGTTGCCGACATTTCAGTCGACAATATAGGCATGAATGATGGAGTCAGATGATGTGATGTATGCATAGGAAGATCAAGATGGACACTTGTACCAACCCCTATTCCTCAGACAACACCTACACTACCCTAATTATGGCCAGCAACATCATGAGGAAGCAAAAAATCCTGTAAAAACAACACATATTTTAGTTCCTAACGTAAAAGAGTACAAAATATAAAACCATGAATAAATTTATGTTTTAATTAAAGACCTCATGAAAGCTTACATGCAATTTTTGTGCTCTCTTAGTCAATATTTTAACCCTCTCTCTTATCTCATCTATTTGAGGCACTATGAGTAACAACTGAAGGATTTCTTTGTTGCATTTTTTTTGGGTCTTCCTTATCATATCGAGAGGGTTTGTTGAATATGTGATGTCATTATCACATAATAGTGACTGCACCTCCCTATGGATGCTCTCCATTACTGCTAGCACATTTCCCCAATCAGCCGACTACAACAAGAATATTAAAAACATTATCAAAATTAACCCAATAAACTCATGAAAAAACATAATAATAAAACATTTTTATCATATCTAATTTGTACAATTACAATAAGGTAAACCTATCGAGTAGAAGCACCTGAAGATGGATCATGATCTAAGCTCTATGTCAGAGCCTTCCTCATATGATCAATGTCCTGCTATGACAAAAATTAAATATAAAAAAAATTACCAAAATGAAACCAATAGACTTATGAAAAAAAACATAATAATAAAATGGTATATTGAAGTCATTTATTGGAGATTGGGTAAAATGGTATATAGTACATAGCACCCCCATAGTAACTGTGTTTGTATCTAAGTGATTCAAATTGTAATCGATTAGCAAATCTTCCCCTGTAGTTATTGATTTTATCACACATACGAATACACGGTTTCCCTCATGTGCCTCGAATATGCAATTGGGTTGCTTATTTGTTGACCCAAGTCATGTACTATTTATAAAACCTACAATATTCCCTGATGCTTTTGGCCTTTCATCAATGTACATAGCCAATCCTTTATTTTGATACTTATCTTTTAGTTGTATATAATTTAGTGGCAGTGCATACCTACACATACTTCGTGTATATCGAACCAACTGCATCCAATCTTTGTAACTGTAACAGGGTCTGACATACTTCATCAATTGAATAAATTTTTTGTAATAGACCTTTATGTCATCCATGTAAAATAGGCCCAAACCATGTAATGACTATGGTTCTATGTGATATATGCTCTCGTTGACACAAAAGTCAGTGTTTATTGGAGGAAGCTCCTTGGGTACCCATTGTTTCCATAGATGTTTGTACCTTAAGGGCACCTCGATGTTGCCTATGCTCTCATCATCATAAGAACATGACCCCCTTCATCAAGAAAAATTCCATGTGTTTATGGAATTTTCTTCTAATATTTTGACCTCTAATTGATCTCCCTCTTTTAGACCTACTACATGTCTCGCTTTCCTCTTCTCTTCCTGAATTTCCCTCACTCGAGGAAGATACATCTGACAAATACCTATTTGGTGATACCTACACTCACAAGGATGTTGGATGAAGTTCTTTCATGGTGATGTGATCCCAAGGTGATATTATGATTAATCTATCATTTCATCACTATAATTTAATAGGTTATAAGGTAATCAAGTCTTGATAGATTGAAAGTTATTGTTACTACTGTCCAAATGTGTCCACCACAAATTAAATCTACTTAACTTTTTAACTCCAAAACTTTGTAACAAGTGTTAAATGTGACTATGGTCCACTAGTTACACAGCCAAGGCCTCAAATGTATTCTCTAATTGTAATCAAAGGACTTTTTCTCTTCATTCAAGTAAATAAACTTGAAGGGAAACACCACAAAGTGGTTTATTGGACACCTACATGACTAAAAATAGCAGAAAATTTACATTTAATTTCCATATGTCTAAGTGGTTAATGGGGAGGGAGTGTGTACTAGACCTAGTTAAGACATCATAAGTTTATGCTTTGGAAATAAAAATTGTTTAAGTCATCTTAAATCTTCCTATGTCTAATTGCTAGGAGACATTTGGTATGTGTTAAGGTAGGATGAGTGAGCGCATCAATGTTCTAGTTCTCTATGACAAGGTTTCAACATATTCAAATAGTGAAAGTTAGTGCTCATAGTCATTTGAAACAACAACATTTTGATTATGTATGATTGTAGGATTTGATAACTTAAAATAATTGGCTACCCAACAAACTTAAAGTTTAAAGAAACTTTTTCAGTTTAAGGGGTTAGTACTTTCTTTCATCTTTGCATATTGGTTTGATGCTTCAACTAAATTTCTTATCCCACTTATATAATATTTTATTCTCATCCCATTGCAATTGTTGAAATTTTTGGAGCAGTTGATACCAAAATTTCATATCAAATACCACGTTCTTGAAGCAATTTTCTATGTTTTTACTATTTTTTTGAAGTTCTTTTGTGTTGTATGGATCCGTACAAGCTTGAAATTCTCTAAGATCGTTGGTGTAGATAAATATAGGTGTTAAATTTCATTTTCATTTGTTTTGAACTGCTCAATCATTGTTTTGTGGGAGAAAACAATCAAATACAAGGACTACCCTATTTTGCCTATGTAAGGGTTTGAGGGCTAAATAGAAATGATATCCACCAATCCACCCACTATCTTGGAACTGTAACTCATTGGATTGGTGTGAAAAATTTTATGATAGAGGATCATTGCATTTAGGGGTCTTTTAAAGCAAGAAACTTGGCATTGAATTGACGTCCTAGGGCTAATAGGGGCAATTTTCTTGTGAATTTGTGGTTGTTAAGTCAGGGTTTATAAATTTGATGGATATCTTGGTAGAGTCATGGTGACAATATATGGTGGTCTAATCTCTACTTCAAAAAAAATATATCTCTAAAAACTCTAAGAGCTATAATGGAATGGAATTAAAGGAACCTTCATATGAAGGATCTTCTAATGAAGTACCTTTGAATTAAGGTCTTCATTTGAAGGTCCTTCATGCAAAGGTTCCTTTTATAAAGAATTTCAGACATGAAATATCTACAGTAAAAAATACCTTCATTTAAAATTCTTGACATGGCATCATTTTTGAATGAAGGTTCTTCATTCAAAGGTCATGATGACATCACCTTCAAATGAAGGTTCTTCATTCAACTGGTATTTTTTAATTTTGATGTGTGATAATAATTTAGGGTTAAAAATAAATCCATTTGAGCCTTTTATAAATGAAAGGACATTCGATGCAATCATATTCCTTGTCAAATTTTTAACTTAATAGTAAGGGAATCATGAGTAGTTTGTTGGGCCCATTCAACAATCTTCGATGCAAGGATTGAATTATCTAGAATGTATCTACTATCAAGAAAACCAATTTGTTTACTTGTATGACTATATCTAAAGAAATAGGTTTAATTGTGATGGCAATGATATTGACAAGTAATTTGTAATCTCAGTGTTGAGAAGATTAATTGGCCACCATCCTAGGAAAGATTCTTCTTTCACAATTTTAGGTGTTAAAATTTAACAATACCTTGATTGATGAAAGATCCCAAAGAGCCTTTCTCCATGGTATCCAAGTACACATAGCAGCGGTCTTCTCTTATACATTTGGACATGATTTAAATAACTTAGCTAGGAATTATTCATTTAACCTAAGGTTTCCTCATAATGCCATCATTGCAAAAGTATGATCAAATTCTTCTTTAATGAAGAATTGGTCTTTGTGCCTCTAGTAATCACTATAAATGTTTGTAAGGATAAAATGACTAATTGCATCAGGTAGGAGAGAATCAACTTTTAGTTCTTCAAATATTATATTCCTCTATTCATAATTTTTAAGGGTTGTGTGTGGAGGAGGTTATCACTACCAATAAGGAAGGAGACCTTTTCTTGCGTATGTTTGTGGTGGAGGTATAAAAGAAGAATTCTATGCCTCTATTTCCATTCATTAGATCTAGCTTAGCCTAGCATATAATTGGGTTTATTTTCCCATATAAACTTACATTTGTTTGAGTTTATGTTATGTAAGCGTAATTCCATGCTATGTTGAAATATAAGAGGTGGAGGAGGCCAAAAGGAAATAACCCTTTTTTAGTTGTACCTTAAAAAAAATTCTTATTGTTTTATGTTTTTAGCAACTTTGTGGACATAAAATTTGAGGTAGGTCATACAACAAAGAATAACATGTTCCCACCAACAACTAAGATGTGGGTAGATTATGGGAATTTTTCTAAGACCTGAGGCTGGTTGGTAAAAATGTGAAAGACTAAGCTATTTTTTTTTTTTTGTCTTATTGTTGTTTGGTGTTTTCTGCACAACAACAACTTAGACAGAATAAATGTTATCATATCTCTCTTGAAATGTTGATCTCTATGAACAAAGAGATAACCCCAAGGTTTCTCAGGTGTCAGGTCTTGAAAATGCAGTGTAACAAACTCAGTGATAAATGTGAAAATGTTGGTAATCATAAAGGGACCTTACAAACAAATAGTGGAAGCTTTAAACTCATCATATTTTAGGATATGGTGATGCTTAAATTTCTAGTTCTAACCAAATAATAAAGAAATAACTAAAGATGAGGGTTTCAGAAGTCCTAAGATTAACACTATTCCTAAGATTAACCATGCAGATGATGGAATATTTGGAGTGGACCAATCCCCTTAAACTAATTATTGTTCCACCCAGGCTATACCTGCAATATCATGGAGAATAGTGCAATATTCTAAGGCGTTAGAGATTTTCAGACTAAGGGCATTCATCCAATGGAATTGAATAAATTCCTATAGTTGAACTAAGCACATAAGTATCAGGTACAGGTTGACCTTGCACAACATTCCCATAATCAAGAAGTTTCCCAAAGTATGGACCAAAGATTGCTACAACACTCAAAGAATTAAATCATAAGCATTATTAACTAAACCTAAGATATATTCAAACGTTTCCAAGCAATTTGAGAGATAAAACAAGAACCATGCAAGATTATTCAACCCAAAAGAAGGCACAAATCATAGCACAATGTCTTCACTTTTTATTAAATCATCAATAATTACAACAATTCTAGTATGTTACAACACTTGTTTCAAATATAGAACTAACTTCTAATCTTCTAACATGCCTACCATTCTACTACTAAATCTACTATCTAAATTGATTGGCAACCAACTTAACCAACCCCTACACATGAGACCAAAGGCCATACTTATAGAAATCCTGGCCACACGAACTAGAGCTAGGGTTACATAGAAGTTCGGCCACCAACCAAATCGGCCTTGAAAACCAGTAACAAATCATCGCCCTGCATTGAATGCATGAGGCACCCTCCTCAGATTGACCCTGGATTATGAAAATCTTGATTCAGGCCGAACCAACCCGTCCGTCCCATCTTTCATTAATGCTCTACCCATGTGAATAGAAGAGCGATAACATGCATGCAACGCCAGTTCGAATATGGGCCACCGATCAAACCCATGATGGGAAAACAGACAACTTAGATCAAGTCAAACCAAGTTGAGCCCCACATCGTGTCCACCGAATGCATCAACCTTGTGTGGACAAATGGATTTCTCCCATCCATAGCTGTAATATGTACTTGACTCTATCCCGTGGATCTCACCAAATCTTCAAAGTACACCCATCCTTCCCTCAACCGCGACAACAACCATCAGCTCGATCAAATCTACATTCAAAAGAGCCACCATTAATGCTCAATACATCATCAAAATCCAAGTCAGTCCAACAGAGTCCCCAAGGTAAGAAAAACAAGCACAAACCTAAGCGGAAGCTGAACCAAAAATAGATGGAAGCATAAACAAAACCAAAACAAGAACAAAAGGAAAATAGGTGGAGGTGGAAATAGGACCAAGACAAGAACAGAAGGAAAATATGCGAAGGTGGAAATGAGACCAAGACAAGAATGGAAGGAAAATAGGCAGAGGTGGAAATAAGACCATGACAAGAACAAAAGGAAAATAGGTGGAAATAGGACCAAGACAAGAATGAAAAGAAAATAGGTGGAGGCGGAACAAAACCCAGCGGAGGCGGGAATGGAAAAAGATGGGCACTTTCACAAAGTCTCGAGATCCGATCCCATCCCGGTTCTGGTTCCAATGAAGGATAGGAAGACTGAAGTAGACCTAAGGGAAAGAAACCAACCCAAAGGCCGAACGTAACAAAACGACAAAGATGCGGGAAGCGGAGCTGGAACGGGAACAAAAACCGAACTGTGAACTTTGTCAAAGTTCAGAGTTAAGTTCCATCCCGGTTCCACCTCCGAGAAATGAAGGAAAAAAAAAACCAAGGAAAACCCAAGGGAGGAAACCAACCCAAAGGCTGAAGACAAGAAAAGCAAAGGAGAAAACAATAAGGCGAGAAGCGGAGCCGAAACGGGAACAGAAACCGGACTGTGAAATTTGTCAAAGTTTAGAGTTAAGTTCCATCCCGGTTCCGCCCCCGACAGAACAAAAGAAACAAGGCCAAGAGAGGAAAATAAAAACTCCCAAGACCCAAATGAAAACACCAAGGGAAAAAAGGGCAGAAAGAAACCAACCCCTAGAGAGGACATCCGCAAGACTCCAAAACCACCAGGAAATCAACACAAAGGCACCAATAACCAAGACAAGCACAAAAGACCAAAACCCCAATATTTTTAAAGGTAAGCTCAAAAAAGGGGCAAGGCCACAGAAAAGGGCCAAAAGGGTAGGCAAAAGAGGGTCCCTACCTTTAGTGGGCATGTGTGCAAAACTACAAAACACTTATCTTATACCATTTTACGAGAATGGGGGTACCAATGTATGAGATCTTTGGAAACTAGGCATGAAAATTGCAGGTTAAAGAGAATGGGGGTGCCAAACTTATAGTACTCATTGTCCTGGTCGTCAATTTTCCTTGAGTGTCCTCAACCTCATCCTCAGTGTTGGTAGTGACCTTGTTTTCACTCCTCCATACTCTTCCTCGACATTGGTATTGACCTTGTTTTCACTCCTCCAAACTCTTGGTCGACACTGGTATTGACCTTGTTTTAACTCCAAAATCTTCCTCGATGCTCGTATTGACCTTGTTTTCACTCCTCCAAACTCTTCCTCGGTGCTGGTATTGACCTTTCACTTCTCCAATTTGACGAGCTACAACCTAGTTTCATTAGGTTTTAGAGTATGTTAATTAAATTTAAAATTATGGCACCATTTAGCTAGGTTTTAATATTCTACAATATAGTTAAGTATATATTAGCTATATTTTACATAATAAATAATATAATTATTTGACTTATTATAATTATATATTATATTCTTTAACAAAATTATTAAATGAATATGAAATTATTATAATTAATAATTAATAATTAATAATAAGTATATTTTTATATAATACAAAATATAATTAATATAATATATATTTAATATAATATTAATATTAGATTAAATTATATATAATATAATAATTATATTTATTGTTATATAATAGTATACATAGGCTTTTACCTGATATTTTAGAGGATTTTATCATTACACTACAGATGGTTTACCATTAAATGGAAGTTGAAACTTCTTTTCCAATGACACAATAGTGGTTTCTAGGCATGATGTTTGTTTCAAGCTCAAATCTCACAATATATGTAACCTATTAGCTAATACAAAGAGAGATAAAAACTAAAAAGATAGAGAAAGAGAGAAAGAGATGAACTTAGATAGATAGGGAGAGAGAGAGAGAGAGAGAGAAATATAAGAGATACAAAGGAAAAGAGAGAGGGAAAAGAGAAACTAAATTTTGATTAGTTGTTTCATTTCAACAATCCAAGGATGGCATGTGTCCTTTTAATTGACTACTACATAATATTCCTAAGAGTTACATAAATTTTTATTAAAGGAAAAATCAAATATCAAGTTATCCTTTATGCTAAAATTTTCAAATAATATAAAGACTAACTTAAGAATAAGAATACCCCCTTGGCTCACTCCTCTAATGAAATAACATTGGCCCTATTTTAAAAACAACATATGAGTTGTCCCTTTTAAAAACATTATAAAATAAAGTGACTTAGGACAAACTTAAATTATTGTTTAAAAATTGTTTCCCTCACATTACCTAAGATTACAATAAATAAGATAATACACTTAGGTGTACTTATTTATCTTTGGCATGAAAAGGGGACATGACATGGTCTTAACTTATAAATTTGAAGAGACAAGATACAAGGCCACAAAAAGGAAAGAAATAAGCCACTAGTAGGGATGGATCATGATCATTTCTATTTCCTCAAACATAAACATGGTATGGGTTATCCATAATAGGCTCCCAACTAGTAGTCACACCCTCTTTATTTTATTCTTTAGTAGGGAGCTGGGAGTCACAAACAAGAGGAATTGGCCTAAAAAAATGATCAGAATATTTTTAGATTTTGACCATCTAGATGCTCCACTATTACAAGACTTAGAAGAGTTAAAAGGTGATTAGGATAATTTAGACCAATTATGATTAGTTAGGTCCTTAGCTCTTCTAGGAGGGGGCTAAGAAGGATGTGATTGTGATTCATATCTATTATGGCCATTTTGATATTGTCTATGGTGATATCCACTATGAGGGGAGTGAGCATTATTGGAGGGTAGAATTAGTGGCACTTTGAAAACTATAAGCAAGGTACTACCCTAGTGATCCAAAAGAACCTATAAGAGAGCCACTTCAAATACAAATTTATCTTATTGTAGTTGAATCTGGATGGGAACATTGGAATACACAATAGCCTTAACATAGATTGTAGTGAATATCAACAGAATAACCAAATGAAATAATATAATTTGTCTTTACAAATGATAAAATAAATCCACCTTAAAAATATATTGAATTTGGATTAATATAGTAATAATTTTGGGTCAATCTCCCAAAATAATCATATTATATGAAAAAGGTTTAGGCCTAAAAGGGTTAAATAAGTCATAAATCAAGTTCTATGCAGCCTAGGCCCTAGGAAATAACTAGAACATGTGCTTGGTATTATCTTCTTATTCACCTAATGGAAAAAAAGGATTGACAACACATAATTCAGTTAACTTGGAACTAATGGGAATACCTTGGTAGATAATATAGTAAGCAAAGTGGAAAAGTTTTGGCTCAAGGATAATTGACCTCATAGTATAAATTTTGTAGTGCCAAGAGTCCATAGAATTTTGTAGTAATAATTTTAATTTAATTTTGAAACCGTATTAGGTTAGAATAAGTCCAAGTATA
Organism: Sequoiadendron giganteum; assembly: GCA_007115665.2. Taxonomy (NCBI): domain Eukaryota; kingdom Viridiplantae; phylum Streptophyta; class Pinopsida; order Cupressales; family Cupressaceae; genus Sequoiadendron; species Sequoiadendron giganteum. The sequence goes on along the minus strand of CM021102.1, from coordinate 442,105,108 downwards.
TACCTTGCATTGTTTGTAATTGAAAAATGATGTATATGGATACCATTTGTAATATTTCCACCAAGGTTTGAAGCTTATCACCTCAATTCGTGAATAAAATTGGGGGGAATAAAATCAAGAATAGTTTGAAGTAAATTAGAATCCTAATTTATAATTTTTTTCTTTAGCTCTCTTGATAGACTTAGAGGAAATACTAGGGAAGTTCTTCATTCCTTTGTGGAAAATTTCAAGGCATGTTCCCAAAATTCTTAGAAAGGGGTCAACGTAGCAAGAAATAATAGGAGACCACCAAATAGAATTTTGATTAATAGAAAGACCATTTATGAAGTAATTTACATCCCACATAAGTCATGTCTTGATGGCTTCCCAGGAATTCTACATGATTTTAAAGGAAAATGTTCCATGTATCTAGATAAGATCCTTCATTATGAGAAGATTATAAAAAATAAGTCCCTTCCAAGATTGATTACCATTGGACGCCCTTGCAAAAATATGATGTCTAGTCAAGACCTTCCAATATTCATCCCCTTAAAGGGCTCAAATAATCCATTTAATACACAAATATATACATTTTTTTTTAATATAAAGCAAGCCAAGCCTATTATAGACATGAGGGAAATAATAAAACTCCTAGGATACTTTGTGAAACCATTTTCCTTGGTTAAAGGGAGGCCATAAAATATACCTTTGGATTTTTTCAATCTTCAAATATGAGGATTTGTAAGATTCTTAGCAAGATGAGTAATGGAAATGTGTGCAATAATAATTTTTGAACACACATGGAATCTCCTTGCCAAAGAAAGGGGCTTCATAATTTAATATGATAATTTTTCTCAACTCTAGAAATGATATGTTTCCTTAAAGAGGAAGGAGAAACCTAAAAGGAAAAAGAGATGCTTAGGAATCTCAACACTTACTTATGATCAACCCCCTTCTATCCATAGGAATTGAACCAATTGGGCTTGGCTAAGAAGGATTTCCTATAACATTTAGTTTTATGCCACTATATATTTGACCTTAAAGCTTTCCAGAAAAATATCTAGACATTGAATATCCTAAATAATGTCACGTTTTTCCTCCAAGAGAGTGAGAAAGGAGTCATTAGAAAAATTACCACTGAATAGTTGGAATATAGAGTTAGGAAAAGTAGCACATTTAATAAGGTTCCATAAAATACTATGAGCCAAAATATATCCAAAGGCTTCCATAAAAAAACACATATAAAGTAGGAGCTAAGGAGAAAACATGAAAAATTGAATGAAAACACCCAAAATCCTCAAATTTATGTCCATTCATGGTAATAAAAGTATAACCATCATAAACAAAATTTCAAAAAAGTAAAAAAAATTAAGGAACAAATCCTAGATGACATAACTAGTCCAATTCAACACCAAAGGTAGCAAGAGATTAACGAAATTACCACAAGTTCTAATTAGAAGTAAACTGCCATTTTCAAGTACTAATGCTATTATGAAATTGTGACTAGCTAAATGGAAAGAAAAATAGAAAATTATAACCAACATTTAAGTGGAAATAATTAAAAGTAACCACACTTTTTTTAGGGTTGAACCAATTTAAAAATTTAGCCAAAGGTGATAGTAAGAAAATAAAAATGCACCTATATGAAATATTTAGTCTAAGAGCCAAATTTGGGTGGCACGGTTAGTAAGAAGTAGTGTTGAAAGTGGAAAATTAATCATGAAATCATGACTAATAGAGCATACAAAATATATTGGAAAATTCACTTTTTAGATGACATAACTAGTCCAATTCAACACCAGAGGTAGCAAGAGATTAATGAAATTACTACAAGTTTTAAGTAGAAGTAAACTGCCATTTTCAAGTACTAATGCTAGTATGAAATTGTGACTAGCTAAATGGAAAGAAAATTATAAAATTGTTACCAACATTTAAGTGGAAATAATTAAAAGCAACCACACTTTTTTAATGGTTGAACCAATTTAAAAATTCAGCCAAAGGTGATAGTAAGAAAATTAAAATGCACCTATATGAAATATTTAGTCTAAGAGCCAAATTTGGATGGGAAAGTTAGTAAGAAGTACTATCGAAAGTGAAAAATTAATCATGAAATCATGGCTAATAGAGCATACAAAATATATTGGAAAATTCAACTTTTAGATGACATAACTTGTCCAATTCAACACCAGAGGTAGCAAGAGATTAATGAAATTACCACAAGTTTTAAGTAGAAGTAAACTATCATTTTCAAGTACTTATGCTAGTATTATTACAAGTCCACACTATGTGATCCTTTTTCTTACAATAATAACATACATTTTTTTTAATTATTATTACCTCATGAGTATAATACATTCTATAGTTCAGAATCAACTTTTAAATCTTTTCCATTGTTATTTTTTATTCTCCTAATAGGGCCAGAATCACATCTTGTGTTTGAGAAGTTATTGGACTAAGACAGAAATAACATTGTTGTATTTTCAAACTATTTAACAAAATATCCTTAGCATCTTCATCATCTAATAGAGCCTTGATTTCTACCAATTGTCTAATGAGAGATCTCAAATTTCTTATGTGATTTGACATAGTGATTATTGTAGACATGGAAAATGTACATTTCCAATTTGGGCACACTTGATCTTGATCACTAACATCATTTCCTCTGAAATTACACTCTCAACATTTCATCGTAATTCTATCTCTTAATAAATTTAATTTAATTAACCTTGCATTTATGTTTAATTAAATAAATCATTTTATTTGATTAAATTCTCTAAAGTCCTCTTATTAAATTAAACCTTATTTGATTTAATCTAATATTTCCCTCCTTAGTTAAATAAATCAAATGATTTATTTAATAAATCATTTCCCCTCAATTCTCGACTTAAATCAATTCATAAATTCAAGTCTAAATTGTCACATCATCTAATTCTTCATTAAATTAATCAAAACCATGATTAACTTAATCCATCTCATTAAAATCCTCTAGAGAATGCAAGTTGCACCATAAATCAATTACTTTAATTTATTTAATTCTCTATTTTCCCTCACATGGCATCAAAAGGGAATATTCCCTTATTTGAATTCAAAAGGCCAAGTGGACTTGGTCCTTCCAACAAGGAATTTAAGGCCTCTTACATGTCCTTGGCCTTGAGCCAAGTGACAATAACTCCATTTCTCTTCCCTCTTCAACAAGTCATCTTACAAATTCAAATTCAAAATAGGTGCATTTATTGGCACTTTGGCCAAAATGTGCACAACCACTAAATATCCACATCATGACATGTGGCATTCAACCATTGGATTGAAAGTTAGTCCCACATTGCTCAAACCTCACTTTCTCTTCCAAATTGAAAGTTATAAATTGAAGGCTTTTCTCCTCATTTCTCATCCACAATCTTCATGCAAAGTTACTCTCTCCACATTAAGAGCTAATTTTTCCCATTTCACTCAATCCATCACCATTTTCACAATTTGTAACAAGGTCATGCTCAAATCTCTTTGGAGATTTGACCATTGCTCAATCAATCAACATTCCAACTTAGGAATTGGGAAAGGGCCAATTGCAAACACTTCATTGGCACCAATTCCCCCATGGGATCACTAATCTATTGACTTAATTAGGATTTAGTTTCATTTTTTTGTATTGTGTTCTTCATTTCCTAATTTTAGGTTGAATGGATGGATTTCGTGGGGAATCTCTCATACTTGTTGCATGCATTTGATCTAACAACCTAGCGTGTTTTGTTGCTCTTGTGCATTTGCAGGTTCAAGGGTTCACATTTTGGCGCTAGAGGGAGGGTGTGAAAAGAAATTAATCACGTTTTTTTATAAAATTTTGTGTTTTCCTTAGTGTTTTCTCACAAGTCACAGGAAATAGCCATGTGGTGCTATATTGAGCAACTTTCATAGGCGTGGCGCAATACTTCACCGCTTTTAGGGAAGCGGTGCCATACGGACCTACGCTTAATCTCTTAACCTCACCGCTTTTTTGCCCACCTGTCATTTTTTTTGAAATTTCTAACTCCACCGCATACTTCTTCACAGTGTTGTACCGCACCAGAACACCATATCCCACCGCGTTTCCTCCAAACTCCGCTGCTCCAGCTTTCCCGCCTAAAAAAAATGAATTTTCAAATAGGGTCACTTCCAAACTACGTCACTTACCTCTATCGCGCCACTTTTTCACTCTCTGTTTCTGCAGAGCACCGCCCAAAGTAAACCACGTGGCACTATATAGTGTTGCTTTCAACCAAACTCTGCCACTTTTACAAACTGCGCCATGAAAAAACAATGAGATTTAAAATTGACATGTGCTTTTTAAGTTTTGGATTTTTTAATTCCTAACCTTGTTTGTTATCTTTTGCTCTTTGTTTTTTTGTCATTTTGCAGGTTGGAAGCTCATCATGACCTCATACTCATCATGCAAGAAAAAAAAATTTAAACACTAAAGTGTTCTTCAACACTTTTGGGGGATTTTAAAATTCTGCTTGTTAAGAGAAATTTTTTAATACCTTAGGCCTTAGAAATACTAGATTTACTTTGGGTTTAAAAAGAACAAGCAAATTCCTTTTTTTTTAAGAAAAGTAGGAGATTCATCATGACACCATGCTCATTTTGTACAAAGTGTTCTTCAACACTCTTTAAGGATTTCTAGATTCTTGTTTAAAAGGAATTTTTTAATTTCATTTGCCTTAGGAACACTAAATTTATTTTGGGGTTCTAAAATAAACAATCAAATTTCTTTTCAAAAGTTGCCAAGGGGCTAAAAATAACCTTAGACAAACATACTAGATTTTTTTTAAAGGATAACAATTGAACAAATAAATCTCACATTTCCTTTGGTGCTTAAAAAGAATTCATTATTGCTTTGATGGATTTAAAATGAACATGTGTTCTTTGTGTCTTGTAAGCTTTTTTGCAAAATAGTGTCATTTGAAAAGGCGTATGCACTTCTCTCGTGCCTCACGGCGATCTTGAGAATCAAAAGTCTTTTTGGTGACACTAAGTTGCATAAAATATTGCCTCTACATTTCAATTTTGGTACTTAACAATTGAACAAAACATGCGATTGTGAATAAACTTATAACGATTTTTCTCCCTTTGTTTCTAAACAAAGGTTTATCAAACTACGAATATGTTTATTCTCTTTTGTTTATCTTAGAGGGCCTGCCTCGTGGGAAAAAGTAATCACCCAAGGGAATGACCCAACCGGGAAAACGCTAAAGCCAAGCGACTTCCAACCGGTATATAAGTGTGGATTCTTGAGGAAAGTTCAAGAAACATGAGGATTATTCTGATGAGATGGATAGAAATGGACTCTTGCCGATTTTGGATAATCGCCCATGAACAGAATGCTAGAATTAAAACCCTTTATTTAGAAAAATGCCAAAACCTTGTCTATTTTGTTGGTGCAAAAGGTCATGTCCTTTGAAGCCACCCCACGTTATACATGCGGTTTTGTCTTAGAGATGGAAAGTATTCCATGGGAGATTCATGGGTACTAATGCTTGGCTGACCTGATAAGTGTGTGTCGTGGAGGGGAGCCAGTGTGGTCAAGCATTTATCCATTCACACAAAATATGTGCAACTAGATTCGTCCAAGTGGGAACCCAATAGAATATTGTCTCATCATCCTAGGGTTGTAAAAAGTGCTTGGAAGTGGAAAAAAAATTGCTTGGTCCTAAAAGAAATTGCAAAACAAACATTCACAAGACCTCCAAATTTCAAACCCCTTTTTGAAACAAATACCTTTGATGAATTTAGGCACTCTTGATTTCCCTAGGGATCATATCCTTAGAGGTTTCTAAGTGTGTGGATTCTATCGTCATTTGTTTTTAACAAGGTTAAACGTAGGTAACTTTTGCCCTACTTTCCTTGATTTCCACACAATGGACCTTGTGGGATGAGAAATAAAGTGGGACATTAGATATATAGTTTGAAACATAAAGCTAGCAAGTGTCTTTAGAAATTCATTAAGACAAGATAAAAAGACAAATTGAACCTCATATGTGTTGTTCTAAATGATTTCCCGTAAGATCAAAATCCCAAAACCAAAGTTCAAGAAGCTTAGTCTAAAACCTCATAAGGAGCGCCTTGAGAGACTTTTTGAATTCAGAGAAAGAATAGTATACAATTTCTATAAAAAATCTTCAAAAAATAATCCAACTTTGTATGCGTTCTACTATCAACAAAATCCCAAACTTTTCGAAAGGTTTTCTTTTCTCCCATAGGAATTCTAGGATTTTCTTCAACACCGAGGTTTTGTAAAGAAATTTGTGTCTAGGGTCAAGTCTAAGATCAAAGTTGTCATCCTCATTCATCTCCCCATCAAATTGAATCCCACCCCATCAGAAAACCTTCTTGGGAACTCTAGAAAAATCACTCATGCTAAACTTAAAGGGCTAAACCATCCCTATCTTGGCTTAACACACCTAGCCAAAATAGTCAAACTCTTGTATGAATTTACATCTAGGATAACGCAACTTCCTAAGGTCTACTAGTTCACAATCACATTGACTTAACACACTTAGTCAATTCATCTTCTTGTGCAAGTTCCCCTAGGATAACACAACTTCCTAGGGACTACAACTTCACTACAATCTTGTTTGGCTCAAATACACATAGTCAAACCATCACAATCAATCTAAGTCCTAAACAAGTTTAGCATAACCCTTAAGAGGTTCTCCGAAAGGTTTCACTCACTCACTTCTTTCATTTATCCCATCATCATTACCACCTTCTTTGATCTTTGACTTCCCTAGTTCTTCTTTTTTAGGCCTAAAAGTTAGGATTAAACGATCCCTATTTTTTATGGTTCAAACAAGATCACAATACAATAAGAACATGGAAAATATCAGCGAAATATCAACTTCCATTGACATGAGTCAAGTAACCTCCAAAATAAACCTTGTGGGATCAAGCAATCCCCCAATGAACTCTTCTTTGCCATCAAAAAATCCTTAAGATGAGAGCTACCAAGAGGACATCACAAACGAGGATATGGGGATGGCACAATCCAGAGAACCACAAAATTGTTAGTGCCATGTTCAAATACTTAAACATGTTAGTGGAAGGAGGGGTCCAATTCCCTTCTGACCTTGACTCAAGTACTAGTACGAACATGCCTCTTACAAACACATCCCCTATATCGAAAATCAATCAAGAAATGCCTCACACCACATCGACCATCACACCAACCTCGCCAATGGTGAACAAAGGGAGTGCTATCTTTCGAGAGTTGCAATAGCATCACCTTGTGACCAAAAAAGAGGTGGCCATCATCGCCACACCAGATAATTCTATCCTGGTAAATCCATTACACCCATACATCTCACTCACATTCCATAATGTCGTTGGTTCATCTTCATTCCATGCCTCACCAACCTGTCAACCAAACATGCAAACTTCTCTACCACAAGGAGAAGGTGGTTTGTTTGGAACAGCCAATGTTGTTAATCCTTTTTCATTCCATGGTAGCATACCATCTCTTCCCCCATTTCCATTCACAACCACATCACCTCTCGAATTAGGTTTTTCCCCCCTAAATACCAATAGTTTCTCAGAACTAGGCAATATGAACATCATGTCAATTTCCCTCTTCTTTCCCATAACATCACAACAACAAGTGGCAACCATTCAAGCCACTACATCAATCGGTCCTCAAATATCCCAAAGCATACCCTCTCAAGGACCGAGCATCTCGACCACCCTGCCAACAACCCAAATCCCAATCACCACCATAACCCTTTCACCTATCATAATGGTTGGCATGATTCCCATTCCACCACCAATCCAAGAAAAATCCAACATGACAAATTCATTCACCACTCTAATCCAAACCATTCAAAGAGCCAACCAAAAAAGAGTACTCAAGAAAAAGCGGCAAGCAAAAGCACAAGGACAAGCTCAAGCCCAAGCCCAATCACAAGCACAAGCCCATCAATAGGCACATGCCTAATACCAAGTACAGCTACAAGCAATCCACCTGCAAGCATACCAACAAGCCCTACAAGACTTTGAAGCACAACAAAAATCCAAACAAAAAGCTTTGTTTGCATAACAATAGCTAGACCAACAACAAGCTTTGTTGGCGCAATAGCAGCTAGACCAACAACAAGCTTTTTTAGTGCAACAACAACTTGACCAACAATAGGCTTCATGGGAACAACAAGAGATGGACCAATAACAAGCATTGTTGGAACAACAATATAAGGATCAACAACAGGCATTGTTGACACAAACACAAGCATACCATCAAGCTTTGAACGCACAACAGAGCTTGTAGTAAATTCCCACTAGTAATCTTCCCACCCATCAAACACCTCACAACTCATTCATTCCACCTCCCGACCCAAGCAAAGATGTCGCAACACAAATCAAACTGCTTTCGCAGCAGGTGTTGGACTTACAAGCAGGAAAAACCATGAGAACACCGGGCAACTTGTGCCCTTATCCTTCTGATAGAAGTCTCACCATGGTACTGTTCCCAAAGGGATTCGAGATCCTCAAATTTCACAAATATAATGGAATGGGAAAACTTGAAAACCATGTCAAGGAATTTCAGGTGCATTGCATGGAAGTTGCATACAATGGCACGTATCTAATGCAACTCTTCCCCCGTAGTCTAACTGGTCTAGCTGTGGAATGGTTTTCTTGCCTACCCATAGGCATTAAAACATTTGAGGAAATCATGGAAGCTTTCCTTAAAAATTATTCTTTCAACATGGGTGTGGATATTAGTTTGGAAGAACTATCAACACTCAAACAAAGAAAAGGAGAGTTTTTCGCATCCTTCTTGCAAAGATGGTGATCCAAGGCCAATCAAAGCAAGTGGACCATGCCAAAGGAACAACAAGTTTGTACCATCATATCCAATCTAGATGAAAACTTGGTGTTCTAATTGAAAATGAAATGCATCACATCTTATGATCAACTGATCCCAAAGGCGCTCAACATTGAAAGAGCTCTTACTATGTGAGGAGGTGCATCAACATTCACTCCTCTATAGTATAACCACCCATCCAATAACTATAATGATAAACCTCACACATGTTCGAGGAACAAAAAATACCACAAACGACGGCGTGGTCGATGCTAAAGTGGTCATCAGTGCCCCTAAGCAGAAGATCCAAACCCATCATCAATCGCAACAATGTGCAGACTAATGCAGTCGTGGCACAACAACAACCACCTCCCACCAACAAAATCAACAATCTGAAAAATCAAGGAGGACCACCTCCCAGAGGCAAGTATCCCCCCAAGAGGAAGTTCATAGCTCTTGGTGAATCTATTGAATCCATAATGAAGAAATTGGTCAAGGAAAACTTGATCAAAATCTCTAACTCTGACCAATACATAGAACCCATGACCAAACTGCCATGGTATAATGAGAACCTCCTTTGTGACTTTCACAAAGCCAAAGGATATACCACCGCCAATTGCATGAGGCTGAAAAATATCATCCAAGACCTCATCGAGGATAAGATCATCAATATCGAGCAACCAACCAGAAACCAAGACTTGAAAATATACACGAATCCGATGCCAAACCACAACAAAGGGAACAATCAAGGAAATAATCAGGGGAATAATAAGGGCAAGCAAAAATATCCTAGTGCTAATCTAGTGTATGAGGAGATAGTCGAATGTGTCGACGAAATGGTCATAGTGATAAATATCAAAGGAGCCAACAACGACTGTGGAGTCACCACACATGACGGAAAGGTTACCATTGTCGGGGCACTAGCCAAGACCCTCATTTCTAATATAAAATCCATCCCCTATGATTGCAATGTCATTGACCAACTGACGAGAACCCCCGCCCAAATCTCCATCATGGAACTATTGAAAATTTATGCTGCCCATAGGAATATTCTTGATGAAGTGTTAGCAGCCTCCACCATCTCCACCACCCTTGACACAGATCAATTTTAGGCTATGATGGGTAACATCATTACCCCAAATCTCATTACATTCTTTGACCAATATTTCCCCCCGCAGGCATCTCATAACCGCGCATTCCACCTTCAAGTGCTCGTCCATAAAAATAAAGTCAAAAGAGTCATGGTGGATGGAGGTGCAAGCCTTAACATTTGTTCTCTAAAACTCATAAAGAAATTGGGATTCACCGAGGATTCCATTAATAAGAACAAAAGCATCAAAATAAGGGCATATGATGATCAAGAAAGAGTGTCTCAAGGCACTATCAAAATCCCCATCCAAGTGGGACCAGCAACTATGGAGACCACTTATCAGGTCCTCAACCTTGACCTACCATATAATATCCTCCTTGGATGCCCATAGATCCACGGAATGAAGGCAATGGCCTCGACATATCACCAATGTATCAAGTTCTCACACTAGAATGAGGAGGTCACTATATATGGGGATCCTGAACCTTTCGCCTACTACAAAAACTTTGAAGCCAAGTTTTATAAGATCCCCAAAGTACCAAAAAATGATGAAGGATCATCCAAGTCAGACATAGACCCAGCCAACCTCGCTTCCACTTCTGTGACAGAGACACCTGCCATCCCTAACATATCTGAAATCAAAAATATGATGCAAGACAATGGATGCGGCAACTACAGAATGAAAAGGAATGTGTTTGTTGTAGGAGAGTTACCACAATCTCCTCGGTCACATGGACAACCTTGGCCAGCTGAAACACCTATCCACACTGTTAGGGAAAACCCTACTAGATTCCGCCATTATGGGGACCTCAGTTGAGAAAATTTGGATGAGGAGGACATCTCAAACACATTATACCAAGATGAAAGGCCTACCCCTACCCTACCCATGGATGAAACTAGTAGAGGACTACAAATGATGTTTGGTATGGGCTATAATAGGAATGAAAGCCTTTGAAAAAATAGTGATGGACAGTTGGAGCCCATCATTGTAGAAAGAAGAATGTGGAACCTTGGCCTTGGGTATACTCCGAGTATAACCATATGTGGCAGAGGTACTCCTAGAAGGGCAGTCGAGTCCTCTCCTCGAGTAATGACAACTACCCTTAGACCACCCATCTGCCTAGGTATCCCACTTGATAACTTCACCTTTGACATCATTGATGTTTGTGCCAGTAGTGACAATGATGATACCATAGCAATTCTTCCTAGGCTCTTTGAAGATTCCACCTTATTAATGATTACTGCCTCCACGACTGAGTCAAACCAACAAACCCACTGAATCACCTTAGTACACCCACAACTCATCGATCACGATCAACAAGGACCATCGATTCTAGATTCATTCGAAAATGATGAGACACTCTTAGAATTCATGGGACTAAGGGATACAATTCTGTGTGGGGATCAAAAGGCAGGCTTCAACATCACATTGGATATCCAGGCATACTATGGGGAGACAATTGAGTCCTTTAGTGGCAAAAGGAAAAAATCGAGAATAAGCTTGAGGTTATTGAGTTAAAACCACACTATGGCACTCTCTAACCACAATATAGTAAAAATAAAGGATGCATCCAATGGTGAAAACCTCTCTAAGGTGCCGGAGGATGAAGGATTCAATCTCCCCCCTACTGCTCTACATCAAGAAAAGTCAGTAGTCCTGGCAGAGCAATGCAACCCTGTCAACTTGGGAATGGAAACAGAACCGCAAATCACATTCTATGCTCAAACACTTCAGACAGAGGAACAAGAATTGTTGGCTGCATTCTTAAGAAAAATAAATAAAAAATTTGCATGGACCTATGTCGACATGGTAGGTTTGAATCCTGAAGTAGTAGTTCATCATTTGGTTGTTTACCTTGGATCAAAGCCAGTTAGAAAAAAGTTAAGAAAAATGCACCCACAGATAGCTCTGCTCATGAAGATAGAATTACAAAAAATATTAGACGTTGGCTTCATATGACCAATTGACTATCCAGAATGGGTATCTAATCTTGTGCCAGTCTCAAAACTGAATGGGGGCATCCACATCTGCATGGACTTTACAGATCTAAACAAAGCATATCCTAAGGATGATTTTCCACTACCCAACATTGACATGATAGTGGATATGACGACTGGACATGAAATGCTATCACTAATGGATGGATTCTCATGATACAATCAAATAATGATAGAAAAGGAGGACTAGCATAAGATGGCCTTTACATGTCCTTGGGGCACCTACTGTTGGAATGTGATGCCATTTGGGCTAAAGAATGTAGGAGCTACATGCCAAGGAGCCATGACACTAATCTTCCATGACATGATTCACAAAACTGTCGAAGATTATGTAGATGACATATTGGCTAAATCAAAGAAGAGGCAGGATCACATAGTTACCTTAAGTGTAATTTTTGATAGGCTAGAAAAATACAAAGTTAGACTCAACCCAAAGAAATGTGTCTTTGGGGTACAATCAGGAAAGTTGTTGGGGTACATAGTTTCAATGAGAGGGATAGAGGTGGATCCTACAAAAGTAAAAGCAATCCTTGATATGGAAGCACCCAGAACACTAAAGCAACTCAAAGGATTACAAGGTTGACTTCAGTCCATCAGAAGATTCATAGCACAACTAGTAGATAAATAGCTTGCCTATTCACACCTACTCCACAAGGGAGTAGCATTTAGGTGGGATGACAAGTGCAAACAAGCATTCAAAAAAATCAAAGAATATCTACTTACACCACCTATGTTGATTCCACCAATCATAGGGAAACCATCGATTCTATACATCTTAGCAACGACAACCGCCCTTGGCACCCTTATAGCCCAACATGATGAAAAGGGAACCGAGCGGTCCATTTAATATATCAATAGAACAATGGTGGGGCACGAGTTCAATTACACATCAATAGAAAAAGCTTTCCTAGCAGTGGTGTTTGCAGCCCAGAAGTTCAGACACTACATGCTAGCTCATCAAATTAAGCTAATTGCCAAGATAGACCCCCTCAAATATCTATTGTCAAAAGCAATGCTTATAGGCAGAATGGCTAAATGGGTGATGATACTATCTGAGCATGATATTGAGTATGTACAGCAAAAGGCAATCAAGGGACAAGTCATTGCAGATTAGCTAGCAGAAGCTCCCCTCTACACAGATAACCCGCTCATATCAGAGTTTCCAGATGGTCCCTTTTCAATCTCAACATAGCCGACCACTAGAAACTATACTTTGATGGCTTCCACACGCAACATGGGTCAGGAGCCGGTGTGTTCCTCATCACCCCACAAGGGGAATATATACCAATATCTTACAAGTTGGAATTCCCCTATACAAACAAAATTGTAGAGTACAAGGCTTTCACCATAGGTCTCAAGATTGTAGAACAGTGGTGAATCATGGCATTAAAGGTCTATGGAGACTCACAACTTATCATTAACCAAGTCAACGATGAATACCAAACTAAATATGATAAGCTCACACCATACAAAAAGGTGGTAGAAAGCCTCAAGGAATCATTCATCGACATCGCCTTTGAGCAAATACCAAGGGAAAACAATAGAGCATTGGATGCAATGGAAACAATCAGATCCTTGCTAGATATCCCTCGCAATGTCTTGAAACATGAATTCCTGGTAGATCAGCTTCTGGGACCCACATTCGAGGTACCAAAGTCAGAATATGCATGTGAACTCACTGGTCCTAGTGATCTTTGGTACCATGATATCTACACCTATCTAAGATTAGGATTCCTCCCAGCCGACATTACCCTAAACCTCAAGCGAACCTTTGTCAAAAGGTCCTTATGATTTGTCATCCTAAGAGAAACCCTCTTCCGTAGAAGTATCGATGGAACCCTGCTACATTGCTTAACACCTAAGGAGGCCTTGATTACTTTGGCTAAGTTACATAATAGCACGTGCGGTTCACACTCGAGTGGTATGACCTTGACTAAGAAGTTTCTGAGAACCATATACTACTATCCGACAATGGAGAGAGAGGCACATGACTTTGTCCAAAGGTGTCTACAATGCCAACATGATGGAGATCTCATTCACACACCAGCTTAAGAATTACAACCCATTATTACACCTTGGCCCTTTTCCCAGTGGGCGCTCGATCTCATATGTGAAATCTCACCCACCTCATCTAACAGTCACAAGTTCATCATCACCGCCACCGAATATTTCAAAAAGTGGGTCGAAGCAATTCCCATGACTTACATCACTAGAAAGTAGATATCCAAGTTCATCCTGAACTACCTCATTTTCTGATATGGTGTTCCCCAATCTATTATCTCTAATAGTAGGACACCCTTCAAGAACCAAGATGTCCGTGGCTTGTGTGAAAAATTCAAAATCCAACACCGCTTTTCCACACCATATTACCCACAAGGCAATGGCCAAGCAGAAGCTATAAACAAGACTATCCTGAAAATCCTCAAGAAAATAGTTAATGAATCCGCTCATTATTGGCATCTATAGTTAAATCCCACCTTATGGGCCTACCGCACTAGCATCCGCACATTGACAGTTGCCACCCCCTTTTCCCTGGTCTACGGATCAAAGGACATACTCCCAATTGAGATCGAGCTCCCGTCATTGAGGATGTCACTGCAAAACCTCATCACAGATGAGGATGCAGGGTTACAAGACTGAATGAGCTAGAGTTACTAGATGAATAGTGAATGGATGCCCTAAATCATCTACAGGTCTACCAGAATCGCCTGAAATGGAGCTACAATAAGAAGATCAGGCAACACACCTTCCAAGTTGGTGACCTTGTGCTAAAAGATAACCAAAAGAATGTACCAAACCCAGATAGCAAGGGGAAATTTGAGCCCAACTAGCTGGGACCTTTCATCATCAGTACAAGCTACAAATCTGGGGCATATTAGTTATCGACACCAGAAGGCGAACCTTTGCAGGAGCCCATGAATAGTTCACATCTCAAAAAAATTTATGCCTAAATATTGCAAGGCATAGAACCATAAAATACAAAAACAAGCAGAAAAAGTCTTGAAAAAATGGTTACCTTGATGAAAACCTGGCAAACAAGCATATTGCGACAACAAAAAAATACAAAAAATACAAAAAAATCAGAAAAATGATTGAAAACGATAAAGAAAAAATCATCCTCTAGTGAAAACCACTTCGGTGGCGCTTTGCACAAGTACCTTGGTGAAAACTTGGCAAACAAGCGCCAAGCATAAATAAAACTCTCTATCCACCAGGATCTGCATGACTCGCTCGTCCATTCCATCACATTCCATTAATCATCCACACACCCACCCCCCCGCATCCATACCATAGCCTGAGTTGGTGTGTGTATCATATTCCACCATAGTACTACTTGGCATATTCCTAAGGTCAGTTTGTCCTCCCTTTATCGAAGTAGTCTATCGCACCACACTAGTGGCATGTTCCTATATTGGCATCAGATCAAATTCGTGTATATTCTTGAAATCTTCTCGAAACATCAAAAATTCAAAAACATCAAAAAAATAAAAAATCAAAAAACATCCAAATCATTCAAAAAATCCAAAAACATGTTGAAATATCAAAAAATTCATCATTGGGTCTTGTCAATTTTTCACCTTGTAGAACTACATCATCTCTGAGCTTGAACATAGGAAAGGTTAATCTTTGATCATCCCCTGAGATAGTAGGGTCAGTCCCTTAGGTATGTGTCGCATTGGCAATCTGTTTGCCAATCTAGTTTGTATCTTAGGTCAGTCCTTTAAGCAATAAAAGGGGGGCAATCCATTTGTCCATCAAGTCAGTTTTTCACCAGTCGAACTACGTGGTCTCTGTGTGTATAACGTAGGCAAGGCTAATCTATGGATCAGCTCCTGAGACCCCTAGGATAGGTCTTTAAGTTAGTCCTTTCATCGAAAACCTCAAAATACCAAAAACATTGAAAAATGTGAAAATACCAAAAACATTTGTAAAAAATCTTAAAATACCAAAAACAACCTCAAAATATCTGAAAAATCCAAAATGGTGCATCCATTTCATCTCGCTTTCACCTATGATTGTCATCACTCAAAATAAAATCAATCATCGCCTTCCCCCTTTGGTGAGTCAAAAGCAAGTTTAGCAGGTTCAAAAGTGAACGCTTAATCATCAAAGCCTCAAGTCTAGATCAGTAAGCAAGCAAGTTGGTCAACTCAGAATATCAATAGCTTATCACCCAAATCAGTCTCATCAAAACCCTGATCACAACATGTTCTAGGATGAATATTTCCTGTGATGGACATAAGCATCAGGTATTGCACAGTAGTTATTCTTGGCTAGTGATATGAAGAACATTAGATTGTTTGTTTACTTTATTTGGTCTTTTTTACTTATCTTATTTTGCACTCATTCCAAGGACCTCTCGATGATTCCTTAACAAAACAGGTTTAGAGAGAAAGGAATGGGGCAAGGATCATTATCTTCTTATCTACTATGCTTATTGGACACTCTTGTAAAATGACCTGGTCATACGTATTTTTTTGGTTTGTAAGGAGGATTTTTAGGTATCTTGTTGACCACATAGGAAAGCTCGCTTTCTTGTGTTTTAGCCCGAGATATTTAGAATGTCTGAACTACATTCTGAATGAAGTACATATGCCAAGTGTGAACAAGAATACTCCTAATCTATTTTTCGAGTCAAGGTCCATCACACTAGGTACAAATTCCATCCTAGTCCTTTATACTTTGATGCATCGTACCTATGTGTGTTATCAAACATAATGCAATTGACCCTTTGAAAATCCCAATTCCTAGCAATGCAAATCACCATCACCATTCTAACTAACTAGTTCTAAATTCTTCTATCTTCCTTCCACACTAACATGGTATCATGACAATAATTAAAACATCGCCAATGCATACACTCTACATCCATATAATCATTAGCACATTGCATCATATCATTATCTTAAGTTATGAGGAATAATATATATTTTTTATTCTAGGCATCTTAAGAAAGCATTACATCATACCTAATCATTTGCATCCATTACCATTTGCATATCATTACATCATTACATCCATAGGATCACCATTAAAAAGCATGGAAAATATACGAAAAGAAATGCATCCATTAGAAACATTCATTACATCACATAAGCACAAGAATAGGAACATCTCATAGCATCACAGTAAAACTGCATATTATACATGTGCACCATACATATCATAAAGGGTGAATCATCTCATATATATCATCAAAAAATACTGTTATGATACAGGTCGGATCAAGTGTACATCAATATATGGTACAATAAGGCCAAAATAGTGCAGCCCATAAATAAAAAATGTAACACTGTCTGTGATCAAAAAAGGGGCTAGCCCTACTAACTTCTGCCCTCCCCCACATGTCAGTCACCATGATCCTTTGTCGCTCGCCTCCTTGTCTGCTAGGAGAAATCTGGCACCCTACTTACTGATGGCACTATCTGCCTATAGTACTCGACCTCTCTGATCACCTCTTTGCATTCCTGAATGTCAATTGACCAGCCTTGGGATGTGGAAGCTACGCTCTCTAACTGCCTCCATCGGCCAATCACCTGATCCCTCTTGAATCAGGCTTGATCTCTCTCGATTGTAACTACAACAACCTACTGTCAGACCTCATTTTGCTCAGCTATCATAACTTGTACCTGGCTCTATAACTGTTGAATCGGTGCATTACAGGGATCTGGCTGCCCCGCTGGCTGTCCTACAGGTTGTGCTGCTAGAACATGTTGTGGTGCCACGTGGGGCTGCACATTTGCTCCTGCTACCTATTGTGCTCCATTTCTCAGAGGTGACTACTGAGAAGGTGGTACACCTCCTCAACCCCTGCCTGCTGACCTACCTCTGGGCCTCCGGTGCGGAAGCATTGTCCCAGGAACTGTCAATCTCGGTGGAGGTCTAAACCATGCCCTATACGTTGGAGTCACTTTTGCATTTGCTGGCCCCTAATCATATGGCCACGGCCAAGCCACTAACTGTCTAAATGAGGAAACTACCTCCTCTGCTAGAATCGGCTACTCCCATGTTGTCTCCTTTGTCGTATGGGCAAAGAGAGCCATATACTGATCATCAAGGATGTCCTACAACTCGCCAAACTATCTGGCTACCCTGTTAGGAAGGTACCTCTCTATCATAGTATGCTCCCGGCCTTGCATGAGTCTGTCCTGGTGAGCAAAGAAGAGCTACTGAGCATCATCATACCATGGCCTCCATATAAACACTGTCATCTCATCCAAAACTCACCACCAGTAGGCTATGTTGTTTGTACCCATGTGGGTAAAATTAATATTTTCCCCACCATACCACCACACAATGGGGTCATCAATATCTAGAACAACTGGTGTCACAATGGGGTGAAGCACTGGGATCCACTCCCATGCCCAAATGTGTAGAAGAGTCAACCCGGCTCCAAGAGTTCGACCGTCCAAATAGGAAAACTCATGCAAATCTTGGTACAGAGAGGCCAGCAGTACTGGTCCCCTGGAAAAGTACACTCAGTGAGTGCACATCTGTTGCCATGCCAACCCCCAACCTAGACTGAAATATCAGCCACATCGATCAAGAGCTACAAGACTAGAAATAATGGCGGCCATAATCAAGCTGTAAGCAAGTGCTATCCCCCGATACCACTCCAAATCTATCTGGCCATCACAAAGGATAAGCTCGTCAATACCCATAACACCAAAGCAGGCATCCCTACCCTTCTCCAAATCATAGATCACTCAGGCTCCATGAATGGGTAGTCACAGGATGCACCAGACATCCTCAAGAGTAATAGTGGCCTCTCCAGTAGGAAGATGAAAGGACAATGTCTTGCTCTGCCACCGCTCGACCAAGGCATGCATCATACCCAGATGTGATTGAACAGGACGAACGTAGGCAACGTGCCTTAGACCAAGCATCCTAAGCTACTCCTAGAGGAATACATGCATATCTTGTAATCTCTCAAGTACTGGCCACCGATGCTCCCTCGAATGAATGACCTCATGACTCTCCTATGCAAAGAAAGAAGTCGTGTCAGTTTCCTTAAAGAAAATCTGTTGTCTGTATTGCATTTCACTTTTTGAAACTGAAAAAGTGGCATTGTTCTCAAAAGTGGCACAATTTGTAATGTTTCAAACTGCGTCGCGCGACGAACTTTGATACCCAAATTGGAAAAATTGGCCCACGCGGCGCTATTTGTGCAAGCAACTGAGTTTGGCAACCAAAAACTCTTAAACCCTAACTCCATTGTGCGATGCTCTATGCACAAGCAGTCCTGTATAGGACCATGCGGCCCGTTTGTGCATTTTATGCGGCATTATATCGCGTCGCACCACCTAGACCGTACCTAAGCCCTAATTAATGCACGAATAATGAGAAAACCAAAAGTTTGATAGGGGTACATACCATGGGTCCTGCGGCGATCGATCCTTGATGTACTTGTACCCGCTTTGACATGTGCAGAGGAAGTTGTCATTGTGCCATCGTGACCAAGTCTCAGAGCTCTAGGTGTCAAATTTTTCAAGGTTTAAGATTGCAAATGTATTGAAAGTGACCCCTTGAGGTCTATTTACACCTGAAAATTAGGGTTTTTTGACCTAATTTGACCTTCCAACTAGGGTTTTGGTCCCTCAATCCCATTTTCATCCAATCGAGGACCGTGTTACATCTTTTTTTGGGCATTTTAACCTATTTTTAGGCATTCTGGGGCAATTATGGGTTGTTGAGCATCTTGTCACATTTTTTTGCGAGATCATCCAAAAAATTAAAAAAAATGTCCGATCTCTCGAGGGGGCAATATCCAGCATTATCCTTCCACTGGGACAGCAGCGGGGCATCTGAAAAATTTGAGAAAATTTCTAAACCTTTGATCACAGCAGTTTGTTCTTTGAAACAATCCAACAAGTACATTGCTTCAAAGAGGGGCATAATGTAGACATGGAAAATGTACATTTCCAGTTTGGACACACTTGATCCTAATCACTAACATCATTTCCTCTAAAATCACACTCTCAGCATTTCATTGTAATTCTATCTCTTAATTAATTTAATTTAATTAACCTTTCATTTTTGTTTAATTAAATAATTCTTTTTCTTTGATTAAATTCTCTAAAGTCCTCTTATTAAATTAAATAAATTAAACCTTATTTGATTTAATCTAATATTTCCCTCAATTAAATAAATCAAATCACTTATTTAATAAATCATTTCCCCTCAATTCTCGACTTAAATCAATTCATAAATTCAAGTCTAAATTGTCACATCATCTAATTCTTCATCAAATTAATCAAAACCATGATTAACTTAATCCATCTCATTAAAATCCTCTAGAGAATGCAAGTTTCACAATAAATCAATTACTTTGATTTATTTAATTCTCTATTTTCCCTCACATGGCATCAAAAGGGAATATTCGCTTATTTGAATTCAAAAGGCCAAGTGGACTTGGTCCTTCCAACAAGGCATTTAAGGCCTCTTGCATTTCCTTGGCCTTGAGCCAAGTGACAATAACTCCATTTATCTTCCCTCTTCAACAAGTCATCTCACAAATTCAAATTCAAAATAGGTGCATTTATTGGCACTTTGGCCAAAATGTGCACAACCACTAACCATTCACATCATGACATGTGCCATTCAACCATTGGATTGAAAGTTAGTCCCACATTGCTCAAACCTCACTTTCTCTTCCAAATTGAAAGTTATAAATTGGAGGCTTCTCTCCTCATTTCTCATCCACAATCTTCATGCAAAGTTACTCTCTCCACATTGAGAGCTAATTTTTCCCATTTCACTCAATCCATCACCATTTTCACAATTTGTAACAAGGTCATGCTCAAATCTCTTTGGAGATTTGACCATTGCTCAATCAATCAACATTGCAACTTAGGAATTGGGAAAGGGCCAATTGCAAACACTTCATTGGCACCAATTCCCCGATGGGATCAATAATCTATTGGCTTAATTAGGATTTAGTTTCATTTTCTTGTATTGTGTTCTTCATTTCCTAATTTTAGGTTGAATGGATGGATTTCATGGGGAATCTCTCATACTTGTTTGCGTGCATTTTATCTAACAACCTAACGTGTTTTGTTGCTCTTGTGCATTTGTAGGTTTAGGGGTTCACAATTACATCTCTCATTTTTAATCTAAATAGTTGAAGTTTTAGGAAAAACTTCACATTAACTATTTTTGCTCCAAATATTTTATTGAAATTATCAAAAATTTCCTATGATGATTTATCTAAATCTATATAATAAAATTTAATGTCAAAAAGGGAAAGACCAATAATATATTTGACTTTATCATTTGTTTTATGTCATTCCAATAATTTATTTGCATTTGTAGGTGGTGTTTTGTTCCCATGCATGATTCTCTATTATTCATTTACTGCATTTGCATTTTTTTTTATTTTTTTTTGTTTAAAAGAATCTTTATCTTTAAAATATGAAATAAAAATATTCCAAAATTTTAATGTCAACCTTATCACTCTAAAAATTACAACTTAAGCATCCCTTTCAAACCTTGTAACCAGTTTTTAACCTCTCCAATTAATTTTTCCTCATCAAAAACATTGACACCATTTTACTATTCTAAACAATTTAATGAATCCTCTTATGCGTCAAAATTATTTAATTGTTTCAAAAAAAACAAAAAAAAAAATTGAAAATATGACTTTTCAAACTTCACACTTCCTTCTTATTATTACCAAATGTCATTATTTTAAATCAAAAACACATGAATGCTATAAATGCATTATTTCTATAAGGAGGAAAACCATATATCTCTTTTTAATGACCAACTTAAAGCAGATTGCAAATAGAAACTTGGTCATTGTATAGAACATTGAAAAATTGATAACAAAGAATAAAAAAATCTACTACAAAGACCTAGGATAGGCTAGAGACCCACAGTAGAACCTTCATCACAAAGAAACTAGCCTTTATAGTGATTTTGCACTCATTGATTCCCTAAAGAAAACCTTATCTTGAGAATAATCCATCATAGTCACACATGATCACATCATTCTTGACCATTTGATATCATGAAAAACCTCTGAAATCTAGTATTCAAATAACCCATATCATCGGCAAGACAAGTTCCATCGGGGTGAAATGAAAAGGTCATACTAATCATATAGGTATCACCGATGAAGTTCCATTGGAAAGAAACCTATCTTTTCTCACCGATCAAAGCACAAGGAGTTGTATCGGCCAGACCAATGCCATCAGAGTAAGATCCCTGAGTCAGCCCAAGTGCATTTATCTCACTGATGATATATCATCGCTGAAACACTCATCTTGTCTTGCCGACAAAACAAAGAAACATAATATCTCCAAGAAAAATTCTATTGGAATGAGTTCAAAATATCCTCCCGACCCACTATGTCATGCTAATAAGATTACATCAGCAAGAGTCTTGGCGACATACTTGAGATCGAAGGAATAATCATCAGGGAGACTTATAACATCGAAAAAACTACTGAATTTCTTAGAGATACACCATGTCTTGCCGATGAAGACACAAACAGATCAAGATAGTTGTCAGGGTGACTCTTGGTGACATTTATATGAATTAGATGGATAGATTATGTGATATCAACATAATATCTCCCCGATAAAAATAATTTTTAATGAACATTAGTCAAGCCTGAATAAAAGGATCGCCCAAAGTTTCAATTGTCTTGTCGATAGAACATTTGATGTGACAGTGGGTAAATTTGAAGATCAACTATGCTCGTGTTCAAATCTAGGACATTAATGGCAATATTACTACCAAATGTGTTGATGATTTCCTGAATTGAGAAAAGTAATTGAAGGCGAATTTTGCAAAGTTAGCAGAAGAGGAACAGACTAAGGGCCAAAGGATCTTTTGGTCAAAGAGTTCTAAATAAACTTGTAAGTTCCCTCCAATTAAACTTCTAGTGTTGTGATTCATAAAATGGAAAGCACTAGCTTAGGAAAAGAAAAAGGTAGGAAACAAAGTGAGAGTAATAACCCTAGAGGAAAAAAGAAAAGAATTGAAGAAGAGAAGGAACCAAGGGTAGCTGAGAGGAAGTTAAACCAAGACTTAATTGATCAATTGCCCGACTTAGGACTTAAGGCCAAGTGGTTTGCACAACTTAGGGCAGAAGTGGAAAAGTTAGAGGATATATGCAAGCATATACGAGACATATGGACCCCAATTAGGGGATATGAGATGTTTATTTTTCATTACCAACGAAGGAACCGATACAAACCAGTGTGCAATCCTTGGAAGTTAAACCTAGGGAAACTAGTCTACCCCAATGTATTTGTAAATGTAGAATTGGTGAAAATGCTAGCTACCAATTATAATCCAAAATGTAAAGCTATTTGTGATCCATCAGGAAAACTATTTATACATGTATATGAAGTTGTCATCTGTGAGTTTTTTAACCTAGAGGGAATGTGTAGTGAAAAAATTGTACCTGAATAGTTGGAAAAGGAATTTTGGAGGATGGATACTTTGTACAAGGGTTGGAGGTTGCCACTACATAGGTCTAAGAAATATGGTGTTTCAATTCCACTGAATGACAATGATGGTCCCTTGTTCCATGTTGATTTGTTTGAACCCTACATGAGGTACACATATTTTTCAATGTGTCGAGTGTTGGGAATGGAGGCCCCTGAGTACATGTCAATTATACCCATGGTAATTGCAGCGGACATCCAATGTCATAATTCAAGGTTTTTTTATTATGATTCACACATCTTTAAAGTACTTGATTCAGGACTGATGGCATTAAAAAGTGGAGCTCCTATATTGCACTTGGATGCTTATTCAATCCTAATGCATATCATACTTTATTATGGACAAGAATTATAGATGTGGCTTGAAAAAACTAAGGGTTGTACAATTTGATAAGGAAGGAATGTTATTACCAGTTAACTCTGGACTACCACCTGGGATTGCAAATTTGCTAATTCTTGTTATCTGCATTTTGAAGAGATTTTTGTGAAACCACTGTATATATTTTACAATCATCATTGTGAATATTCATTGTCCGATGAATAAAAAGTTTTTTAAGGCCTAAGGATTTCAATGGACCTGTCAACCACAATTGGGGACACTGGTACTATCTAGAAGATGTGACCATGATAAGAAAATATGGATTTGAAGATGCACCATTCATTCTACCCAAGACGACACCTAATAGGATTGCATATTTGGATATTGCTAGGCAATTAGACTTTTCAGATGTTATGAGTCTGAGTTCTTTCAAAAAGAAATAATGTATGCCTAGTACATTATGCTTCGATGATTTTATTGTATTATCAAGGGATGGATATGACATGGTTCTCAAAAAAATTCTGCAATACAACATGAAGAAGGGTCCACCACGAAAAGGATTTGATCTAGAAGGGTATATTTATTTTGCCGAAATAAAACAAACTTGGGAGGATATAATCACATACCCTATATGTATGATGACTTGATCAGGAATTTGGAAGTAGAGGAAGCAAAAAGAGTTGTTGATGAGTATAACAGGGGATCGCAAGATACAAAAATATTATCTTTTGATGAAGAGGCATATGATGATGGTAGGCGTAGTAGTACAATTGATAGAATTTCCAGATTGAGAACTCAAGACTACAAATATGTTCCTAGGGAATCAGATGTTGAAGAGAGTGTAGATACTGACACAAGGAAGATAGCATATAAATCATTTGTGGTTGATGATGAATTCATTAAAACCTCAGAATTTAAAACCTTTTTGTGCAAATTAAAAGGAAAATCAATAAGGGAATCAATGGAGAATATTACACCAAGTAATGATGAAGAATTGTTGAATAACTTAAAATCAAGTGTGGAAGAAGAAATGAAGAGCATGACCTCTGAGAAAGGAAGGAAATTATTAGAAGATGCAGGTGTCATGATCTTTCCTAGGTTGGATTTAAACTCTGCTTTGGTTTTTGATAGTTTTCTAAAAAATAGTAACGCCACACATAAACTCACTCCTGAGGGGGTAACAAAGATTTATGCAGGATCTATGTATAACCCAGATGAGGGATCACTTATGATATGGGCCATGTATCCTCCACAGAAGAAATCTGTTGTAATCGATACTGAAAAGGATTTTGGACATCTAATGACGTTAAAAGTTGGTGAGGTTGATCTAATAGCTACATCAGAAATTGGCATTAATGTGGCCAAATTAAATAAAGCCCAAATCCAAAATCTAATCAAGGAAAAATAAATGTATAAGATTAATAACAAGAGACTACTCAGAGAAAATGATCACTTGAAGGACATGATGGGAATCACGTTGGGATCCACAAAGCAATTGACTCATGGTGAAATCTCTTAGACAAGAGACCAATGGGAAGAATCAAATGCACACTCACAAGGTAAATGTGAAGCACTCTCTGCAATAATAAGGAAGAGGCAGACCAGTTTAATGACTTGGTTGAGTAAGCTTTGGGAACACATTCACACAATTTTACTGCACTACAAGAACATAAGAGGATAGATGGCAAGATCCGAGAGAAGTTCTAGGACATAAACCAAAGGGATGCTCCTGATAACATAGCTATTGATATTGGAAACCACTTTATGAAAAAACATAAAGACTTCCATGATGAATTGCAAGGTGATGAGCAGGGGATGATCAATGTCACAAAAAAGGGAGTACCAATGTTGTTAGAAGATGAAGGGGAACTAAAGGGAAAATACAAATGGATTAAGGAATGTGAGATGATGATGCAAACAATTCTGAAGACAGCCACAAGAAACAATTTAACAATGGATGGGGCATGTGAACAGAATCAGAAGATGTTCGAAATGGAGATAGCCATAAGGAATGCGCTGGAGGATGTTGATACACACAAGCAACCAACTTACTGAGATTATATGTCAAACATTTATTTATGGATTAGTAGAGCATAATTTCTAATTTGTTATTGTTGTTAAGAAAAAGATATTTATGAAAGGACGTGCCCTTTCACAATTTTGATATATTTATATATGTTTCATAATGTAAAATAGATATAGGTGAATAGGAGAAAAATATAGTAGATATTTTGCATTGAAATTTTCCTTTAAAAGACTCAGATGCATGTATGAATTTTGATGAAGTTAATGAAGATGTCTGAACTTGTGGCTTAATCTTGGTATCAGTTGTTTGTGGAATTATACAGTTATCTGGTTGTCTCCATTTTGATGTTTTTATGTTGTTTAAATTGATATATCAAGCATATATTCAGTTTACCAATACACATTTTTTGTATTTGTGTGATGTGATTATTTGGTTCTTTCAAGTAAAGATTAAACCCTTCTAGTCAATCAGAGTAACTAAAGAGTATTAATTGGATCAATAAGAAGAATCGCATAACTAGGATTGTCATTCTATCTCAAAGTAGATTTTGTCAATCATTTACTTGTATGTTTATACAAGTTATAAACTACATTTGTGTGCCAAACAATTGGAATTATTGCCATCATAGATTACACTTTTCTAGATTTTCATTAAACAACATACATCCAGCAAGGCACTGTTCTCATGCTTTCATCTTTTAGTTTATCCATTTTAGTTTTTACATCTGTTAACTAAACATATTCTAATATTACACATACACTTTATTAGGATTATATTTGTTCACTATAAGATTGCCATTGTGAATAGATTGTTGTAAACAAAATCTAGTTTCAATGCCAAATGTAGAAATTGTTTTGTTTCTTTTGTCAAGTTTCATTAACCAAGCTATTTAGTGGGATGAATAAAGTTGTGTTATGACCCTTGGTCTTTTTCAAATAATTAGACAATATTAGGGAGATTAGGAAGGGGAGAAATATAAACTCCTTCAAAATAGGGGTAGTTGTGGGTTTGTTGGTTTTCCTTGTATACTATATACTAGTTCCTTTGGGATAAATAAGTCATTGTACAAATGACAGATGTTTGATTATCTACCTAATATTGTTTTTTTTTTTTTGCAATGGAAGAGATGTTAATATAACAATCGGGATCCTAATTATATTAGCTAAAGCCTATCTGTTCTTATTTATTTCTATCACGGCAAGATGGACCTTGCCTAGGATAAGAATGGACCAATTATTGGATCTTGGGTGGAAATTTCTTTTACCTTTTGCTTTGGGTAATCTATTACTAACAGCTTCTTTCCAACTTATTTTATTGTGATTAACTTTCTTTTATGTTTCGTGAAGAGGTTCTATATTCTCAATTCTGCAACTGTATAGAAATTTCTATATGCTAATGGTTAGATTATTAGACTATTTAGATCATTTTAATTGACTACTACATAATATTTTATGTGTTGAAAGAAATGTTTCCATTCTTTGTAGTTTTTACATTGGAATAAAAATCATATTTAATTTCATGTTGTTGGTGTTTTATTTTTCCAGCTAAGCTTTGAAAATCTCTAAGAGGTAGCCAACCTCTATGTTTAAGAATTCTCAAAGTTAGTGGCCAACTGACAAGATTATGTCAAAGACTGAAATCTCCTACACTTTTGGCTCTACAGAACCAAAGTGGGTCAACCTAAAACTTAATTCAACCATACACACTAACATTTCCTTTTATAGCAAATAATTCCCAATTCAATTAAACCATAGAGAGCACTAAAAACTTCAAACTTGGTTAAACTCTCAGTAGATCAATGCTCACTCACCAATTGAGAGGCATAACACAAAATTAAACCTCAACCGAACTACAGGGATTTAAAATGATTTTTCATTTATAAAATGTTTCTGAGATGCATAAAACTAAATAATAGATCAGTGCCAATTCTAGGCCATGGAGTGAAACATATAAAATGAATTCACTAGCAAACAAACTTCAACCAGTGGATTTAAATTGATAATTATTTGCATCAACTATTACTATCTTGCACCAACAATCCCTTTTCTTATTATAAATCAAATTCTCCTTATCAAATCCCATCTGCACACTTAAAATCACAATCATCTGCTCAAAGCATTTTAACCATTTCTTTGAAATAGAACAATGAACAGACAAAGAAATCTCATGAAATTTGAGATGAAAACCTCAAAGATACTTTTTATTATTGAATTCATGTGACTAAATGTATACAAATATGGAGACAATTTGAAGATATTCATGAATGTGCAAACACCTTCATGATTTTATTTGCATAAATTGGTTGTATTTTCTCATGAAATTAGAAAATTACGTCATACAGACTCAAGAAATAACTCAAAATTTATAATTCTCTATCTACCGAGCCCCATACAAAGTTTCAAAAATCAATCTTAGAACCTTTTACAATGAGAGAAAAATATAAGATATACAAGGAAAAAGAAAAAGAAGAAGCCCTAAAATGCATCCACAGTTAACAACTAGAAGCTTCATCCTCTGTTGAACAACAACAAGAAGCTGAAAATATGTGGAACAACTTCTCTCGTCTCTCATCATTTCCAGCAACAAAAACATTCTCTTAAAACTACATTTTCTCATCTTTGTTTTGAAATAGAAAATCTGCCCATGTGGAGAATCTCCAATTTTACCCTGCTGTGTAAAAATGCCTCTTGCCCGTGAAAATTATGTTTTTGTTCTTCAGCTCTTTACTATTATGTTGCACTTTATTTGCATATTCACTTTATCCTTTACCTCTAGTTATTAAATTTTTCCAAATTTAACATTTGAGCTTTGACCTCACTTTTTATTCCCCTATGTTGTTATATTATTTACCTTTAATATTTTACCTACATAAAACATTTTAACAGACAAAACTTTACCAATATTTTTCCCACACATTTCACCTTTTAAAATTAACTTCCCTTGCACACCATTTTCTCCAATTTATATTTAAAACTTTTCTTTAAAGGTGAGGATTAAAATATTTTCATTTGGCAAGTAAAACATTTTACTTCATGTTTTACATTTCACATCCACACATTAAAATGCTAGGCCCTTTTACTTTCTTGTTTGGGAGAAAGAAAAAATCAATCCCTTTATCCACCTATGATGTTCTAAATGTTTTACTTAAACATTGCCAAATTGCCATCAAGAAATTCTTTGATTTTAAAATCATTAGCCCCTAAAATAAAAATAGAGGCCCCTTTTAATAATTCCATCCCCCACAATGAAACTATATTTGTTCCTTAAAAACAAAAATACCTCGGACCCACTTCACATGAAATCCTCTTGCACAACCTTGTGCACCTCGCGACCTTTTGGCTCACGTCATATTTTTCTTACGAGGTTGGAGATCAAGGGTCTAGATGTGCCCACAATTCCAACTTCATCATGGTCGTTGATTTCTAGTGTGCCCTAAATCCTACTCATGCTCGGCTACATTTTGCTTCCTCCATCCATGGTGGATTCTTCATCACAGAATGGTTCCTGTCAGCTCGAACCCCTCTTTGCAACATCGAATGGATGCCCGAGAAATTAGTCATTCATTCCTCTGCACTGTGTGTTGGTCACTCCAACTTTTGGCATTTGTATTCTCTATTGGGTCTCTATACCCTTAAGTTTTTTCCCCAAATCCATCGAGCTCCCTTAGCTGATGCCTGGTCATTTTGTGCATAGCAACAACTTGCATGTGATGGCACTCCATCTCAACTTCTTGTCGTGCCCCTCTTTCAATTTGAAATCCTTCATGCCTACACGCCCAACCTCTTTGCATTTGTCAATTGCATTTATTTAAAAGTTTCTAAGGTCTTTTTAAATGTGTGTTTTGGATGCACTATGCAATGATGGCATCATTAGCTTTGATGGATTCCCATCCTGTTTCACAACTCCCACATATTTTCTTGAAAAGCTTCTAAGATCTTTCAAACAGATCCATCTTGTGCATATGCATCCATGGTGTTTTGTGAAACCACACCCATTTGAAAATTGTAACAATTCATAGGCTTTCTCCATGCTAGCATGGTTTTCCCTTTATCAACTTGCAGCTTAAAATTTTCTAAGGCCTTTTCATCAGATAGATTTTGGGCGTATCGGCTGTAATGATGGAATTTTCTAATATTTGTCACCCTTAGATTCTTTTGTTGCAGCCTCCAATAGTCTCAACCTGTCCCCTATAACCTAGCATGATAGCCTCCCAATTGTCCTTGGCACGAGAAGGAGAGACGGTGATGCAATCTGTCAGTTGCATTTTCTTAAAATTTTCTAAAGAATTTTCAATAGATCCCACCTTAAAGATAACCTGCAATCATTTCTTCTCCTCACACCAACCTTGTTCATCTCATTGTACTTCCTTTCAATATCAAGATGGTATGATTCTAATAAGAACAATTGTGTCCTTCACCTCTTTTGTTTCTATTATCCCTGCTAAGAGCATTTTAATATGTAAGATATTCTCATCTAGATTTTTAAAAGAGAATCTAGTTGATTTATGATAATTTTTTGAATTAAAATCAACCCAAACTTTAAACAACACAATGAACATTCTTCATGCTTGTTTCTAAAGTGATTCAATATAATAGGACAAGTAACAATTACATTCCATTTGATAAACCATGTTGTCATGGTGTGGCCCTATCGATGCCTTTCAACTTTTCAATTATGGAACAGTGTTTAATTAATAAATAAGCAACTCACACTTGTGTACCCCTCACTTTCAGTTCTTTTAGTTTATTCATTCTTAGGGCAATCAACAAAATACTCCCCAACTTAAAATTATGCCATACATTTGAACTATCAAGTGCATATGCACAACTTAGTAACCTAGTCCAATCTTTAAACATTTGGTTCTTCACAAATTTCTATGAACGTGCCTTGAAGAATTAAAGGAGACCTCTCTTAAAGAACCTTTACTTGCTTGCTCATTGCATCAATCATAATTACCCAACCTTCACTCTAGTTTCACTTATAAATACATTCCACATCAGAGCAATAAAAAGGGGCATCTTCTATTCGTATCTTATACTTTTAACATTTGTCACCCTTTTCTTATGGGAATGTCACACCATCCAATTATGGGGAAAAATGAATTTCATTAGGTTAACAAAATATATGATTTCATTGGTAATCCAAACAAGAGTATGTTAGCATGATCTTCACTGCCTTTACATCAGGCCATAGTTGCCACTTCACCTTGAATTGAATCAATTATGAGACCCTCGTAGAATGGATTGAGTCTCAAAGACATCCAAAATTATTTCTTCATACCTTTAGATGCATCATTATTTACACATCTCCAACTTGCAAACAACTTAGGGAACAATCTATCCTCAAACTGTGTGACAAATGTCGGGTCCTTTATGGGCTTGACTAACAAAAAAAATTGTTTTCAAACAAGTTTCATGTTGAAATGATCTGGGGCAACTTTTAAGTGCTTCTAAAGTAAAAAATGAACTGGGTCATCATTAACACTTTCTTTTAGGCATTTTTGCACAATAGTCAAAATTGGGCAAGTCGGCTCTGGAATCAACCTAGGAAACTAGTCAAATGACCTCCCGAAGCAATAAAAACTTATACAAATGTAGACATTCGACCCAAGAATGTAGTGCAACAAACAGATCAAAAAAATGTATCACAAGGTGGAAGATATTACTCTAAAAATTTTCTCAATAGAACTTTTCTGAAACTGCACCTGTTATGAACCAATTAAAACTCACCCAATTGCCAATTTGAAAAAATAAAAAATCAACTCCCGATGAGCTACCATTGGACACATAAGATCATCTAGGTACCCTGAGCATGTGTGCAAGAGGAAATTTCTTGAATCATCATTCATCAAAAGATATTGACGGTCAAAGTTGACCTCCTTGAAAAGATTCTGAAAATGCAAGTGCAGAATAGGAGAAATTGCATTCGCTTTTCACCTTGTAAAAATAGTAAATCAGCTCATGAGACTTTGAAAACTAACATACGAGCTCATATTGATATGGAGAATGCAGAGAAATAACCATTTTCACATGATAGTCAACCGGTTGCAAAATACAAACTCAAACAGGAGGCTACTTTGCAAAATTGAAAGTTTGCAAACAACAGAAAAATGTCAAAACCCTTAGCTTCACTTTTTAAAACCCCGTCAAAACTTATCGTAGGAAGCCAAAAATTGGCATTGACATTCATATATGTCAATTGAATATTTATGCAAATGGGTTTTGCATGATAATCATCTAGCTCCAAAACATGACCCTCCAAAGTAGGTCATTTAGGCAAATTTGTCAGGTGCACTTCTGAAAGTGCAGAGGCAAATTTTTTGAAATGGGCCCCTCAAATTTGCAAAATTTGAGAGTTCCAACACACACCAATAGACTTCTTTCATAAAGATATTTGTTTTATTTTTCCTTGCTATTTCATCTTAAATTTAAAAATGTATTCTATAATATAGAATTATTTATTTTCAAATTAGGACAAAAAAGATTCTAAGAGATATATTTAATCATAAATTTTACAATCATAAATAACATTTAATTTGTATGTTGTAACTTCATTACTTTTAGTTAAAACAAAAAAAACTTAAAGTTATATATACATATAGTTAAATTGGCAAAGTTGTTTGTCAATTTTATTGTTTACATTTGTTAACTAAACATATTCTAATATTACACATACACTTTATTAGGATTATATCTATTCACTATATAATTTCCATTGTGAATAGATTTTTGTAAAAAAAATCACATCACTTAAGTCTGCTCAGTTCGCAAAGGTGGACCCACCTAGGTTTGGCAACATCTGAAGAGAAGAAAGTTCAAATCATTTGGCCTTGTTTGTTACCCTAAAATGTATTAAGAGATTGGAAACCTCTTGAGGTATTCTTACCTTCTTTTTTGAGAGCTAACAGCCTCCAAACCTCCAAATCCACAAAAATATTCCACTTGTATGGCCAAATTCTTGCCAAACCCAAAAACCCTTCTTTTCGACCAAAATCATAATGGTTTATTGAATCTCCTACTTCCACAACCTCCTAGACCTAAAAATCAACTCAAAAACAACCCGTTAGGTCTGTACATGGATAAAAATTCATAAAATCAGATCTCCCATACATATTTTGTTGAAACCTAGGCTTGAACCTCTCATTTCACATGCTTTTCTTCACAAAACTCTTGAGGACAGAAACTATACCTTCTTTATTTATCATCCTACGCCCTATTCATGCATCCTAAAATTATAATAGTATCCATGGGGCCTCTTTTACAAGCTACATTAATCACAAAAAGTGTAAGAGCCCCTGTATATCATGTTTGGACTACAAAACCCTCAAAAATAGGGTAACTGGGTTGTATGCAAAGAAATGAAGCTTTCTAACTCAAATCAACACCTTAAGCCGTCAAATCAGATTCAAATAAAATATAACACATATCTTCATGACATGGAATTCATTTCACATCAAAATATGGCTGTATGTGATCGTGCAGTGCTGCAAAATAAGAAAAATACATAAATTTTGAAGAAAAACACATATTTTGGAATGTCAAGAGCTTGTATTTTAAATCCTCAACCATCAACAACCTTTACAATGATCACTTTATGCCTTTTAAAGGACTTTACACCTCAACCACTGAAAAACCACCTCTACAACTAACTTTTTAATCTTATATGATCACATGAAACATGAAACACACTAATTTCAAGGTTGTTAACAATACTATTGAAATTTTTTAATTTTTTGACCTTTCGAATGTATTGAAACTCCTAGGAAACCTCTAAGACCATGCTAGTGGCTTCATAATAGCCTTATTATTGACATGAAACTAACCTTGCACCCTTTTAAATGTAACTTCTCTAATTTTCCTTAAAAAGGCTACAAAACTCTTTAGTGCAAGACTCAAACTCATAACTCAAAACTTCACCTAGAACATGACTAATGGTCTTGAGTGACCTTATTCACAATAAAACATTCTTGAAATTCCTAAACCAACCTATTGACCTCCCTAATTATCATCACATGATTAAGGATAGAAGATGAGGTGTAGGTCCTCGTACACCACTACCCCATCCAAATTTTTCTCACATTACACAAAGCCACAATGTTTGTCCAAGATAAGACAATAAAATTCTACCTTATATGTGTCCTAGTAATAAAATTGGAGATGATCCTAAAAATTACTTTGCGAAGGGTGATTGGTCTAAAAAATCTAAATAAATTTATATTTATTTCACTACTACGATCAATGTGTCATCTTTCATGAAATTTCCCAAAACACTATTCATTATGATCATATGGAAATTTTTAGGAGAGCTACAATAGTTTTAACATCATGAATTAATTATGTAATGGCATAAAAATTTAAAAAAATATGAATTAACTATGTAACCACATAAGTCAAATATAATTCTATCAAGAAATTAATATCAAATAGATAATACAATCACATAACTCATACATTTCAATGTCATTGATCTTCTTCTTCATCCAACTCTTTGTCTGTATCATCTGATTCAGATTCGACATTGTAAGGATTGGTCATATCATCATCATCATCATTGATATCAGCTTCGATAATGCCATCATCCACACGGATATCATCTTCATGAACATTAACTCCTACATCATCATGATATAGTTCCTCCTCTTCGACATCTTCATCAAGCACATCATCAACTAACTATTGATCTTGATCATCATCTACATCATCTTCTAGTTCTTCGGCATCTTCTTCTTCCATCATATTATACTATACCGACCTTCCTCTTAGATCATGTCTAACAACAAATGACCAACCCAGTTTACCTAGAACCTCTGAGTAAAATACCTACTCACATTGTCTTGGAAGAACATAGGGCTCATCTCCGGCTCGCTCAATCAACCTTGTATTAACCATGGTAAATCCATTATCATGTTCAATAACAGCTCTCTCGAGATCATTTTCATTCAATCGTAGCCTATACCATAGGATGACAAACATAACTAATTTGAAGGACATAAATTCACACTCAAGTATGTCACCCAAAATCCCATAGTATCAATTTTCTGAGACTTTTGGATGTATGTCGCTTCTAGATGAAACATTAGTCACCTGAAAGACTACAATTATCCTAGAATCACAAGTTTTCTTCGTGTCATCCAACTTTTTGATTCAAAATTTACAACCATTTCACCACATAGCCTTGTGGTGTTTCACTTGCAATATGTCAAACATGTAAAAATTATTGCAATATCGTCAGTTGATAAACATATTTATTCTTGGCCAAATATATGCAAAGAAAAAAATCTCAACATATATATACATCAATATAATTGAAAAAAATTAAATAATATGGGTGATTAATATATTTATACATACCTATTTATCTCTTAAACCATATGATAAATCATTTTCCCTTGGTGAAACATTGGAATCTCCATTACAATGAGATTCTTTAACCAATGAAGCCACACCTTCCCATGTTAATGCGTGACCAAATTGTTGAAATCGTTCAATCCATACCGTCATCCAATCAAGATTGTTTGTGACGTACAAATGTAGTGCATCCCACTCTCGACCAACTATATAAAAAAAAATGAAATTCAAAAATGACATATAATTAGTTAATTACCACGGTATACAACCTTAATTTATAATTGATGTATATTGAAAATCAATAATTAAATAAGTAAAATATATATAAAAACCAAACGTAAAATCTATTCTAATTAATCTCCATGACCATCTTATAATTACCTCTCACTTTCCTCAATCTACCTTTCCCCATCAAGTATTGCCCTTTGAATTTGTTAATGGAGTTGGGATCCCAAATGTGATCTACATGGATCTTTGTTGCAAACTTAGGAAGATATTCAGTAATGTACACTATGGTCTGGTATACCATATATCCCTCCACCATAGAACCCTCAAGATGTGCTCTTTTCCTAACCAAAGCCTTCAAAAATTTTAAGTGCCTCTCAACCATCCACATTGACCTTGTGTGTACAGGTCCACACAATTCAATCTCCTCAACTTGGTGTATGAGGTAGTGTTCTTGTGCATTAAAAAATTTTGAATGTAGACACTTTTGCATTTCACACATTAGACAGGGAATTTTTCTCTTCCAATAATTTATATCATCTTTATGGATTTCTTTAGATGATAGCCATCTACAAGTGATTCAAGGCATAAATATATTAACGATATTTAACAAAAATATACAATATTTTACATAACAAGTAAAATAAATGACAATTATAAGATCTATACAATGAATTGAACAAATATCACTACTTACCTCATGTATTTTCCAAGATCATATATAACCTGCTTGACATTGTTGTCAAAGTTGTCCGAGAGAGATAGAGGTAGATCATACTACAACAATTATAAAATGATCTTTTCATTATTTTTCCAAAAGTAGTAAAAATAATACATTGAAAAGTACATGTAGTATACAAATATATATATAATATACTAGAATAATTACCTTAATGAAGGTATTCCAATCATGTGTTTTCATCCCTGACCCAAATTCACCTTTCTTTGTTGTGATATTGTATATGTTCGCAAAAAAACCTTGTGGGAAATCAAATTTTTTCGTATGACTTATTTAATAGCATTGATTTGTTGCTTCGTTAATAACCAAGGAAGGGCACTTATATTAATTTGGTCTCCATCGCTATTTAATTGAATGACATTTTTCATTACATGATTAGCTTCTTGAATGTCACTACAAATTTTGAAAAAAAATTCTTTGTCATGCCTTCCATCCAATATTTTCCATAATGTTTCTGTTATATTCTTTCTGATATGCATTATATCAAAAAAATGCACAATTTGTAGCTGCTCATAGTAGGGCAACCTACTAAATTGTCTGCAATAACTTTTCAATCCCTGTGGAAGTCGGCCATTAATGCCTTGACGACCTTCATGAAGCATATAAGTTAGACGAATTAACAACGACAATCATTGTCAATTACAACATGAGTAAACACAACAAAATATAAAAATATAAATTCAAAACATATCATTTATGATAGATAAACAATTTGATCCGATGTATAACCTTGATGATTAATTCTATTATATTCCAACTTCCATAGGCGAGGTGTTATTCTTCGTGGTTTTGATGTAGTCTATTATTTCCTATTGAAAAGATGTTTTCCAGTAGTTCGATACTTATGATTTATGTGGAGGAAGTTCCTATACTCATCAAGCACCTGCTTTCCTAAACTTTTTGAACAACGAGATTTCATCTTTGGACTACAAACTGGATATGCAAATTTTTCCTTTGTTTGAAGACCTGCAAATCATATATAATTGGATTAAATATGTCAATTTTTATAATTATATACAATGAATAGATTATTTTAAAAACATGCATGATATCTACTTCATCAAATTAAATATCATTAAATTCATGCAGTCAAACGTTATAACATACCACAAAAATGTGTTAGCCCTGGGGATCATGAATTGTCCATACAAGCATTGCATGGAATTGAAATTTTCTTTGTCCTATTGGTCTAGATAAATCATACATAGTGACGCCATTCCATAACTTTAATAGTTCATCGATAAGAGGCTTGATATATACATTCATATCTTTAACTTGGTACTTGCCTAGTTGAATGAACATAAACCTTACATAATTATTATAACCATTTTACTGCAATATATATAAATTAATGTACATGACTATTAAATGAAAAAAATATAAGTCATTATGCAACAAATAAGACAAATGAGATGCTACTATGTTAAAGAAAATTGATGTAAACAAAATACTTGGAACAATCATTACCAACATTATGTGCTCCCTCTTTATTGACGTCCATGGAGGAATGTTATTATTGATAACAAAAACAGGCCACACCGAGTAAATAGATCTCAGCTCTCCAAATGGATTGACACCGTCCATTTCCAATGAAAGCTTGAGATTATGAGGTTATTCTTTAAAGTGTGGCCATTTTTCCTCCATGTCCCTAAATTTAGAACCATCCATAGGAGTTCAAATAATTTCATCTCCACTTCTATTTTGTGCATGGTAATTCATAAATTGTGCTAAGCTTTTGCACCTAAATAATTGGTGCATACATGCAATAATGGGAATATAATGAAGAACCTTGCAAGGCACCTTTTTTGTTAGTTGAACTATTCGATATCTACTGATATGACATTCCAAGCATTCTATTGCAAATTCATGTTGTTTATGATATATAATATGATCATTGGGACATGCATCTATTGCTTGATACTCCATTATAATATTTTTCATAATGCCAGATAAATCTCGATATGAGGGAGGTAAAATATTTGATGGTGGTAACAAAAATTCACCAATCAATCTATAACAAAAAATAATTTGTTAATATAAAGAATATTAATGGTACATATTTCATCCTTTATTTACTAGTGATGAACTAATAACAATTAAAATAGATGAAAAAATATGACATATATGACATGTAGGAGTTGAGAAAATACAACACCACAAACCCCGAAGATCACTTGCATGCAAATAACCTGTCACAAAAGAAGAGATGGAGACAAACAAGCAAGGGTTCTCTGAAAACTGAAAAATGTATATATCAGAGAGAATGAGAGAATGAATTGATATGAAATACAATGGGATCAATCCTTATAAAAAGGAGATCATGCAAACCCTAATAAAACCCTAATAGAAGCCCTAATAGGATAACATTTAATAATTAATATAATTATTAAATGTCACTATATGCAAACTAACGTGAAATCTTAAGAAGGGAATAAAGGTAACTTAATCAACATAATTAAGTTAAAACCTTTACTCTAACACCCCCCCTTAAGATGAGCAACAGTGCAGCTACAAACAAATGCAGAAAAGCAAAGGTAACTACAATGCAAGAAGGCAACATGGGTCCCGGCAACTAGGCCAGATCAGGTACCCAAATACAACCAAATCTCTGTAAAATGGAGAAATAGAGAAAACCTCATGGGAAAAAGCTCTACTCCAAAAAGAGAAGAAGAAAGCCAAGAAGAGACATCACTGAAGCAGAAGAAGCTGCAAACAACTGTCGAAAGATGACTGCTATGGTGCTGAAGAACCTCCGCTGAAGATAGGATGATCAGGAACAAGAAGACAATAATCTGCATAAGTGCCCATACGACACTACTCGAATCAGATGGCAAACAAAGGCAAACACCTGGAACGAAGATACAGATGGCACAAGAACCAATAGTCTGAAACACTGATCAACTGAGAATGGAAGATTCCTTCCAAGGTGAAACCAAGGAAGCATTAGCACGAACAGTATAATACCCCCCCATAATGGTGAACTGGGAGCCTGACAGATCAACTAAAATGGTGTGCAACACCCTGTAGTGCATGAAGAAAAAGATACAACATTTGAAAGTGCACAAGAAAGCACCTGCAACTGAAAAAGTGGTGTGCAAAACAAAGCACATATGCACGAAGCTGGAATCATATGATCCATGGTCGTCGTGGAGGGACACTCACTAGACAAAGGTGTGATGGCAAACAAAGGCAAACTACACAACCCCCCCATGGTATGGATTCAATGTCGTCGTGGAGGGATACTCACCGGACAAAGATGTGATGGCAAAACAAAGGCAAACTACACAACCCCTCATGGCACTTTATAATATCAATGCGAGTACAAAATATGGCACAACCTGATGTGCAAAATCTTCAAAAGATGCATGTACAATAGTGTGGCACTTTATCTCAGTGTGTTTACATAAAAGATAGCTTACAAATGATGCTCAAAATTTCCTTAAAGGACAAAGTGCTGGAAATACATGAAGAACAGCCAAGAACAAAGCATCCCATGTGAACAAAAAGTTTCCAAGAGCAAATATGTCCAGGTAATCCACCAGAGTGTGAAAACACAAATAACTGAATAAAAGATACCTGGAACGAAATTTGGAAAAGTGGCATAGTTGAAACTAAAGAGCTTTGAAATACGGTTCCAATGCCACTGAGATTGTGAAAAACGGAGAAATTGATCAAAAGATATGAGCTTGAGACTGAAAATAGCCCCTTTG
Organism: Sequoiadendron giganteum; assembly: GCA_007115665.2. Lineage (NCBI taxonomy): Eukaryota > Viridiplantae > Streptophyta > Pinopsida > Cupressales > Cupressaceae > Sequoiadendron > Sequoiadendron giganteum. Next base: position 442,065,395 of record CM021102.1, on the reverse strand, counting down.
TCTTCAACTGGCTGTAGAATGCACCAACGGAAAAAAGATGTGATGAGACCCACACCACTGGAAAGATGAGAAAACCAGCTTTCCGACGATACCTTGTTTTCCAAAAAACGATATCGTATGCCCAAGTTACGGCCTCCGGAATAAATCAGCTCCAAAGAGGGAAAAAACCAGTGTTGGGTTAAATTTGACGGTCATACAACCGTCGCAACAAAAACACTGGGTTAAATTTCACGGCCAAATGGCCGTCACCGTAAAAGTGCGATTGGGCTTATTTTGGAAAAAAAATTGTTTTTTAAAAAATAAAAAACAACAAATTTTTTTGGCATGGGCGGGGGCCGCCGCCTGCGGCCGGCCGCCACTTTACTGCCGTCGCTGGTACTGTCTACCGCCGGTCGGCGCTAAGGCCACCGGCGGTCGGCAGTATGCCGACCAGCAAGCAAGAGGGCCCGCAGGCCTACAAGCACAGGTACCTGCGGGTACCTACTGGTACCGGGTCCACAAGCCGAAAGGCTTTGAAATAAATTTTTTTTGCCTTTTTTAATTTTTGATTTTTAAAAGATCAAAAACTAAAAATTTTACAATAATCTCTTTTTTTGCATAAATAAATTTATTTTCGAAAAATTTCCGAAAAATTAGATAGGCGGAAAAAAAATTCTAAAATAAAAATTTACCAAGCAGGGACGGCCGTACGGCCATATTTGCAAAAAAAATTTGCCTTAGATTTCGACTTTGTCCAAAAAGGATGAATGGACAGTCGATTTAGGGGTTTTGGACCGCTACAAATGCAATGGCGATGTCCGTTTTAGCTGAAAATGCTTCAAAATTGCAGGTATGCCCTAGATCAAGAAAACAAGCCCCAAACCCTTGAAGCTCCAAAAATCTTCAAAACAAGAATAGGAAGCTGCAGGTGTGGAGCTCTGATACCATGTAGGAGTTGAGAAAATACAACACCACAAACCCCGAAGATCACCTACATGCAAATAACCTGTCACAAAAGAAGAGATGGAGACAAACAAGCAAGGGTTCTCTGAAAACTGAAAATGTATATATCAGAGAGAATGAGAGAATGAATTGATATGAAATACAATGGGATCAATCCTTATAAAAAGGAGATCATGCAAACCCTAATAAAACCCTAATAGGAAAAACCCTAATAGAAGCCCTAATAGGATAACATTTAATAATTAATATAATTATTAAATGTCACTTTATGCAAACTAACGTGAAATCTTAAGAAGGGAATAAAGGTAACTTAATCAACATAATTAAGTTAAAACCTTTACTCTAACACACCCCCACTTTCTCATTTTCATACAAAGGAGTATTAAAATCCCCCATCACAAGCCAAGGGAGATCTAAAAAACTTAACCTAAGATTCTCAAGATCATCTCATAACCTCTTCCGGTATCTCTTAAGGTTCTCTTTAGGTTCCTTTATCTTCCAAACTTTAGTCTACTTAACAGCCTTAGGTAGGACAATCGTCGATGGATAATCCTTCGCCCAGTGCCCCATCTTCTTACACTTGAAGCAAGTGAAATGAAGGTTTTCAAAAACAATTTGTTGCTTCCAAGACCCTACCTTAGAGTTTAATAAGAAAAACTCAGGCAACACAACATACTGGCCAACCATGACACAAAACCTAGCTGCCACTAACTGCTTCCTGGAATGGGTGGCCTCATCAATAGAGACAAGCTTTCCAAAAGAGTTAACAACCGTCGAGAAAACTTCTTTGTCCCAATATTCCAATGATAGATTTGGTAGTTTTACCGACAGAGGAGCCAAATTTGAAAGACATTTGGATAAATCCATCCCAAGCTCCCAAGGACGAAGAACCATAGAGAGATTCCCAAAACACCAAGGCCCTTTTGCAAACACATTTCTCAAGTATTCATCACAAGAGAAGGCAAAGGGAAGGAAACCTTTGGCCATTGCTGCAACTTCCACCTGACCCTTTAAATCCCACTTCTTATACCCAGGTGTGAAACCTCCTCAATATTAGATCAAGGACCTAAAACCTTTCCAACCAAGGAAAAATCCATTTTAGCAATATTCTTTTCCACAAGAGAATCCGAAAATAAGAAGGAAAAGACCCCTTCTTCGTTGGAAGAAGACACTGACTCAACAACAATGCCTTTACCCTTAATCTTAGAGGAAAAAAGGTTCAACCATTTCTAACCCAGCAGGGAAGAAATATTATCCGACCGATTCTCTCCCACTAGAGTGTCCTCAATCTAAGGAATACTCAAATTAGCCACACAAGATTCCCTCGATGGAACCCGCTCCTCAAAACCCACCTCTGCTTTGTCCCCTTAGATCTTAGGAACTGACTCCAACAAGGGACATCCATCACAAGACTCCTTGTGTGTCTCATCCACACACTTCTCCTCCAAGCACGCGTCTTTGACCAAATCCTCACCACATGACCCGTCCTTCCTAGAAACGCCATCATGGATCAACAACTTATCCTCACCACCTGATCCCACCTTGTTGTCTACAAAATCTAAAAATCCCACCTCTGTATCCCGCCTGAACTGCCAGGTGCCATGAGTCCTTGGGCTCGAGTTCAAATTCAAATTACTCAATCCCACCACCGAACTAGACCTCTCTCCAACATATACTCCACCAACGGTCTCCATCCTAGTGCAAACATAGAAAATATTTGACTATTAGGCATGTTATTGTTACTAAATGATGTAAATTAAATTAAATAATATTGAAAATAATTTAAGAATGATTGAATAATTTAATATGTAAACAAGATAAAACTAGGTGTTGAGATCAATTTTAAGTTCTAAGTTTTCATAGAAAAATAAAAAATCATCTCAATGTTAGTGTTCACTTTTATTAAAATAGATTTTTCCCTAAAATATTTAAATATTCAACTTGAAATATATGCTTTCAACCCTTGTGAATATATTTTCCACTCATATTACATAACTAAATGTTCTCTAATAAAAAGGAAACTAGAATTATCACAAAAAAGTTTGCAAAAGATTAAAATTTTCATAACTCTTTTAATTCAAGCAAATATCCATTTATAGAATTTATGTGTTTGGAAATTGATTTTACAAAGATTCATTAAGTAAAAGATTTCTACAAACTCAAATGCATCTATAGAACAAGCATTTGAACATTACAAAGATAAATTATTTAAAACATCATTTGATGATTTTAATCTAGAATCAAATGAATTATCCAATTCAATTCAAAATATCCCAAACTACACATTCAAGACAAAACATTGAAAATAATCTTTTTAATTTTATATGTAAAATAAAAATAATAATTTAAGAGAATTTATAAATTCTAAATTTATTTATTTTATCAAAACTCAAAACATGAAAAAGATTACAATTATATATTTAAATTATTAGAATATATTGATATAAATTTTTTTTAAAAATATTAAAATAAAAATATTACGATACTCTCAATTTATAATTATTTTTAAATAGAAAAAATAGATAAATGATAAAGTATAATCTAGGAATACTACTAAGTTCCAAGTGAGATCTCCATAGTCCTAATGAGATCCTCATAGATCTCTATTTTTAAAATAGTGGTGGCCAAGTATACTACCCAATTGTATGGAACGTGGATGTCCACTCCAAACTTACTTAGGATGTAGGTAATATGGATAGCATACACAAATTCAAAATTCAATATGTTAAGAATAAATACACAATTGATCATGGTTTTATTAGCACAGGTAGAATCATATATGACTCCAAGAAGAAATATGCCAATAGTATTCTAATAATAATATAAAAATATATATTTTTAACACTTTTATTTGTTATTTCTATCTAATTTCTTATATTTTCAAATGATTTTAACATTTATAATAAGTATTAGTTTTAATTTAATAAGAATATAAATAAATCATTTTATATCGCATACAAATTATTGATTCAATGCAATGAGTCTTAAATCTCATATTATTTAGATAGATGAAAGTCATAAGTGTGACACATCCCACATCTCTTTCTCTATCATGTAGTAAGAAATAATTTATATCTCTCCATTATCACCACCATTTTTTTACACATAATCTTATACTCTCAATAAATATCAACATTATCTATCACATGTAGCTAAACCATGATATAAATACTATGAAAAGAAATATACCAATCTAAGATGCAATTATCATCTAGAATCTTATAACATAATAATCATACCATAATTTTGATTCCCTACCCCACATGCATGATCAAAATGATATATAACATACATGATCAAATCACACATACTCATCATCAATTAATAGTGATAAATCATGAAAATAAAAATAATTATAATTAAATCATCATAGTAAAAATAGTGAAGTTAAAACATCAATATAGCCCAACACATAATAATCTTATATCTCTCACACAGTCATATAATCATGTCAATATAGAATATGATTGTGAAAAGTGCAAAAAACAAAAAAGTTAATACAAAATTATGTAACAAAAGTAAATACATAGTTTCTATTGTCCTTATAGTTATATGAGAATACAACACCCACAAGTGTAAAAATTACAAATGTAATGTGTGAAAATAAACTCCAAATTACATATAAATCATACACAAAAATTAAAAAATCCACAAAATTCAAGATCTTATATAGGTATATTATTTGTTTTGACTTTCCAAAAATAACCTACTATATTCATGCAATTAATCTTCCAAGAAAAATTCCAATAAAAATAATGGCTCCAAACTGCCTATTTGAAAGAAACCTGCCCAAAAATATAAGAAAATATAATAAAATTAAATTATTTCAATAAAATTTCAATTTGTCTTCTATGATCAACATTATATTGTCACAATGTACCACTAGATAACATAAATTAATATTTATATAAATTTCAAAACCCTTAGGTGCCAAGCACCATAATAAGCAACACATCATTCTTTGAAAGGTACTAGACATGCCATTATAGATAACTCACCATTATTGGTACATAAAGCATGAAAATTAAAATAATTCAACCTATTTATATTTTGGAGAACACATCAAAATGAAGAACTTATTATTAAATATAATTATAAATAATTTTATGTAATGTAACCCTAGTTGGATTACTGTATATGTGACACTAAAATAACTCATGAGAAATAAGACATTCAAGTAATTTATTTGGATGCTTAAAACCATTTTAGTAGAGAATAATTATTTAATCATAAGAAAATCATCATAATATGACAAATATGAGACATTAAATACCAAATGAAAATACATAATTAGGATTTGATTAGATCATATTATTTATATTTAAAATATATATGTATATGACCTTGAGAATATTTAGTTAATTTATAATATGTCAAGAGAAGATAACCATGAGAATACACAATTGATGTTTGATATGTATATAGAAGTTAATTATTGGTAATTTGATTTCAACCTCTTAAATAATTGTAAATTTAAATAAAAAATTAGTGTAACCCTTTATAATGGATAGAGCTCGGGTTAGTAGCCCTCTATGCTCCAAACAAGAAAATTTGGATTCCATGTGATAAGGTTATATCCTTTCTAATTTTACACATACATTGTTAAAAATTAACACAAAAATACATAGATGCAAGGCATGTTTACATGATTTAATTGATCTCAACTAATCCCATCCTTGCAATAACTTAAAAATGGGGATAAATTTAAGGATGTTAATAAATATTTTTCATATATAAACCCCTAAAAAGAGAATTAAGAAAATATCCATTCATATATGAACTTGTCCCTAAAAATATAGAAAGGAATGTCAACTACCTTAAATAGAAGTTGGGTTGATTATAGAAAGGAATGTCAACTACCTTAAATAGAATTTGGGTTGATTAGTGTCCCAATTACTAGGTGCTTTTAAGTTTTGGAATAGTCTATATTGATTTTGTAACATTTTTTTTGGTTCACAAAGTGTCTTGAGAGGAATCTAAGACATCTATAGTTTATATGTATGTATGTATGTATGTATGTATATGTGTGTGTATGTATATATGTACACATGTATGTATATATCTATGTACATATATGTATAGAGAGAGAACATAATTGGATGTAAATTAAGAAAGATAGATTAAATAACTTAGTTATCTTGTGAACTTGTAACCTTGTATTTTTGTGTGATAGAGAAAGAAGACACCACTTAAGTTACAATATTAGATATATCCAAATCCTATGCCCCTCTTTTTGAGATGTTTTTGCACTTTATTAATAATTTTTTATATTATATTTTTATTTTCAACACTTAGAATAGATTTAAATTTTTATTACAAGCTCTTTTTAAATAATTGATTTACAAAAATCGTTTTAAAAATAATGCAAAGGTTTCTCCTTGGTTTGGACTTCCCTCAACATAGTGGTTTTCTTGGAGGTCAGTAAATTCTTGATTCCATAATCATTATTCACAAAATATTCCACCCCATGGAAAGGAATACAAAGCTAATAAGATTGATATAAAAAAGCTCTATGGCCAAATTTCTAGGCACTTCCTAGATGTTATGTTGGCTATATTTAGTTTTTTCTATGGATTCAAATGTCAAAAGTTAATAAAAAAATCCATCTCATCACCCATGTTCTCAATTATTATCAATGGAATCTCTATGGTATTAATTAAGTGCAAGAGTGGCCTCATGCAAGATCTTTTATTTTTTGTTATTTTTATCTTATTTTTGAAGCATTGGGTTAGAATTTTAGTGTATCTGATGCATTTTTCCTCGTTAGAGGCTTCAATAATTTCTCCTCTATTTATTCCATTACTCATCAATATTTTTTAGATGATACAATTATAGCTAGCGAAGCTTATATGGTGGAAGCAAGAGAATAATAAAAATAAGAATTATGATTTTTTTTAAGTCAAAAGGTGAGCTAGGTGAGCTTATCTAAGATTTATCTATTAACATGTAAAAAAAAAAAGGGTTTAAGAAGATGTCAAATAGGGCCTCTCTTGGCTTCTTATTTTCCTTGTATCTTATTAACTAGTTCCTTCCTAGAAGTTTTTTGTTCAAATTTTATTGATAGATTCCAACAAAATTTGGCAGGCTAGAAAGGGAATCTTCTCTCTCAACTTGGAAAACTTTACCTCATGAAGCCTACCCTTCAAATTTCGATAGTTTGTTTCATGTATATTTTCATGATTCCTTCCAATATTTATTAGAATCTAGAATAGATCCAAAAAATAATCCTTTGGTTGGGTTTGGAAGAATGTAAATGAATTCCTTTGATTTATTAGCATCAATCTTGCTTTCCTAAATCCTCTAGTGGTCTTGAGCTAACAAAACAAAAATTATTCAATGTGGCTCTTATGGATAACGTTGATTGGTGACTTATTACTGAATCCAAATAATGAACAATTGTTATGGTCAATTACTTCGCTAATTCCTAACCTCTCTTTTTTATTATTATAAAATTTTCCCTCATGGGTCATGTTTTTGGAAAGGACTTGCTAAGTAGAGCTTTGTTTTTAAAAAAAGAATCAAATGGAAACTAGGAGTGGATTCCCATATTAGGTTCTTGGAAGATTCACATATGCTAAAATACCTCTTTAATTATTGGAATGAACCTCTCCTATCAAATATATTATAAAAGAAAGATTTGACAACACAATGGTGGACTATATAGAGGTTCCTAGTAATCAAAATTGAAAAAAAAAAAACTATCTCTTGCCACCTTCCCTAGGGAAATATCTCCTATTTTTATTAATCTTTGGAATTTACTTAAATTATTTCACATCTCTCAATTCCCTAAAGAGGGTATTTATTTCTAGGTACATCCTATTTAAGTTCCTTTTTAGTTTCCTCTAGATATGCCTCCTCACTTCCCCTTATCCTCCCTTCCTATTTTGGGTCAACACTTGTCTAAAACTATTAACCTCAAAATTTAACACCTTGCTTTGGTTTGTATCGCAAAATAAAATCCTTATGATGGATGAATTTTTCTAAATGGGTCTTTTTTGGTCAACCAATTTTGTTTGCTTATTTACGGGGGAGTAAATGCCCCATTTTTTATTGGTTGTCCCTTCTATTGGAAGGTCTAGGGTTGAATTTTATCCTTATTCAACATTTCTTGGGTGTTTCCTTCTCCTTCACCTTTTATTTCATTGGTATTCCCTTTTACTTATCCCAACCCTTAAGATACTTTGGTCTTTGGTCCTCCATCATGTTATTTAGGGAATTTGATTAGAAAGAAATTATAGAATCTTTAAATATGTATCTTCCTCTATTTTTCATGTGACCCTCACTTCCTCCTTTTTTGATAAGGAAATTTTCTTGACATATTTTGGTGGCCATTCCATCTTTCCTAATGTGTTTTAGTTCCTTCTTCATAACTCTTTGGTGATATGAATGCACCAAAAATATAAATAAATAAAAATTTCTTACCAAAGATAATCCCAAAACATCTTCAATACATCTTTTAAAGTAATAGAAAGATGATTCTAGAAGAAAGAATATTCTACAAATTTGAGTATAAAATATAATAATATTTCACTAACTAAATATTATAACTATTGAAACTAACTAAATACCAATGCAGAAGGTGATGAAAATCCTAGTAGGATCGGGTAATGGTGGTAGAGACTATGCTAAGGAGGACGACAATGTAGAAGGAGACAATGATGCTGATGGTTGCACAAGGAAGGGAAACAATGATGATGAAGACAATATTGGTGGAGATTTTACAAGGGAGGGTGTTGAATCTTATGGAGTTATAGGGGTCCCATCTCTATTGGTTGGTTCTTGTTTGGGATGCGATGAGGGCTCTACCAATGACCTTGTATTCCTTATTCTATTGAAGATGATGGTGAAGTCTCTATTGGTGGATTTGATGGAGTCTCTAAGGTTCTTGGTCATGATTTTTGGGAGGTCTTGTCCAATGAGGAGGTGGAGAAATCTCTCCTTTATATCCTCCTTGAAGCTTAGTTAAAAGCTCATTGGTACGATGAGTTGGTTTCCTTTGAGGGGTGGAGTAGTCAACCAAAATCTAAAGATGATGTTACACTCATGTCTTTGTGGATGGATGATCAATGTTATGCATCTTCATACTCTATTGTGCAAAGGGATGATCTTGACAAGCTAGTCCCTACAAATCTTGGTAACTCTCTCAAGAGGGTCTTCTTGTTTCTCCCTCTCATGTTTTATTCTCCTCTTCTTGTAGCTATCCTAGAGTTTGTTACTCCAATTAAGGGTGTTATATATTTGGAGCCTTTCCTTGGTGATGGATCCTACTTGGGGTTTCTTATAATGGTGGATACCCCTATTCCCCCTCTTGTTTCTTTGGGAGTGCCTTCTCCTCCTCAGTGTGAGATGTTGGAGTGTTGTTCTATGGAGGCCCCCCTTCTTTGTACCCTCAGCATCCTTAGATATTTGTATTATCTATTCCTACTGAGTGGATTGATATAGCCTTTATTGGGTTATAGGCCTCTCTTTTTGGAAGATTTTTGAGACATAGACCTAACATAGATTATATTTATAGCTAGGCATCAGAGGCTTGGGCTGATTATTATTTGCTGAGCATGAAGGCTTTGAAGAATGTGTTTCTTCTTTTCTCCTTTAGCTCCTTAGAAGGATGCACCATTTTATTTAGGGAGGTCCTTGGTTTCTTAGGAAGGCCTTTCTTTATTTACAAATATGGTATGCTAGGTTCGATGTTTCCAAAACCAACTTGGCCCCTATTTTTGTTTGCCTTCTAGAGCTCCCTCTGGAGTTCTAGGATGAAAGCATTATTCATGGAATTGTTGAAGCCATTGGTCCTTTTATTACTATTGATGTAAATAAATCGATAACAAGTTTTCTTTATGCTAGATTTTGTGTTTGCATTGAGATTGGTTCTAAGCTACCTAATAGTGTTAAGTTATGCTCCAAGCTTAGGTTTGGGAGAAAAAACTACATTACGAGACCTCATAGAGGTAACACTTCCATAATACTAGACTTTTTTCCTTGTTGTTCCATGGTCTTCATTAAAAGGATAATGGTCTCTAAACCCAATAGGAACAAAATTTAGGTATGATTGAGGTCAACACAACCTTTAGTTATCAAATCCCTTTGGAGGGCAAGAATTTGTTGGACCACTTGGTCAAGGGCAAAGAGGTGCCTCACAAGGTCATAAGGAATCTCAATCTTGAGAAACCTTTTGTTGCTTTGTAAAGTGGATTACATTCTGGTCTCACCTCTCTTATGAGGCCTTTGGAAAAAAATTGAGTTCAAACCTCCATGATTTCTACCTTTAGGCTCCAGTATTTCACTTGATTTGGTGTTTCTAATCTCTTCTTGGTGGCTAGTTTTGATTCTCCTTTGGGTTTGTTGATCTTTTCTTTGTGGTTGTGTTTATTTTTTCAATTGTCTTATTTCTTTTGAGACCCCTATCTTTCACCTTTATGGATATGGGTTTGAGCCCTTCCCGATATACCTTAATCAAACTATTAAAAGTATTATAAATATTATTTGTAATGAAGAGGTTATGAAGGGGACAATACTTATTAATTCTTCTCTATTTAGATGAAAGTGTTCACACTTTCTCCTTAATATGGTGAAAATATTTCACAAAATATGCTTGTGAGATCCACTTGGCTTGGGTTAGTAGAGTGTCCTTATCACCAAATAAGTATGTAGCGATAGTCCCTCTCATAGTAGATCATGTATGAACTTGAAAAATGGTGTTTGCATCTAAAAGAGGATAAAAATATGAAATGTTATGATCAAGATGAGAGAGGAAATCCATCTTTTAAGTGAGATGGATAATATCATTTTAGTTTATTAATATTAACCACATCATGGATTCTAAGCTACGGTGGCTCCTAAATATTAGATGATGATATAAGGTCCATATCTAATAGGGTTGAGATTATGATGTTAATGTTTGAACCTTTGTTTATGCATATAGAGCTAGACTTTATCCCTAACTATTAATTTTAAAGGGATACTATGCTTATAATTAATTTCCTTATACTTAGCCTAAGAATTATGAATAACTCCCTAAAATTGTACATGAATCTTTGTAATATTTTGAATAAACTAATAATGTTGTCCTTATTCCTTTTGTTGGTGTGATGATGAACATGGAGGAGGAGAAAATGGAATATCATATGGAGCAAGAGGTTTATATCAATAGCATATGTCAAAAAGGATAAAGTCCTATGAAAGCATGTGTAGCCCAATTATAGTTATGTTGTAAAAGATGAATATATGTGTAGGTGTATATGGTGAACTCCTCAACACTCTAGGATCACCTGCAAGACAAAATAAATTCCACAAGAGAGATGAAATAAGTATCATGCTATGATTAAGGATGTAAGAATGCCAAAATGGCTATCAAGATGAATATGGAAATGTACATATGAAGCCTTGATTATATAGGCAAGGTGAGGAATAGGATTAGACAAGATCATGACAAGTATCTTAATCCTATCACATGAGACAACCAACTCATAACAACCTAGGACACAAGCATTAAATAAATTCCAACTAGATAAGATAAGTGAAAATTATTGCTTAACTAGAAAGATTCCTTCTTAGGACCTAAGTGGATTTAACAATATAAATAAGACCTAGATAGGTAAAACATCTATTTACACAAACACCCCCCTTAAGTAAAACTTAGGGAGTACTTATGCAAATGACACAAAGATGGGTCCTGACAATGAGGCCATGTTAGGTACCCATGTAAAAATACAAATATAATCTCTCACAAACAAAAAAAGGAGAAAAGCTAGTGGGAAAAAACTCCTCCTCAAAAGAGAGAAAAGATACAATAATGCTCCCCATAAAAAATGAGAGGATAAAACCTCACTCGAGGGAAAAGACACCCCACCCCCATAAGAGAGATGAAAAAGAGACCATTTAGCCCCTCCTCAATGAAAAGATCCATCACAAATCCAATCAATCTCTATCCACACAAAGGATGAAAAGAGAGACCACACATCCCCCATAATGAGATAACCTTCTGCAAAGAAGCACTAGAAGCACACTTGAGTAACACTAGAATCCTTAATATGACAAGCAAGGAAAGATAACTCTGATGCTAGAAACCATATTAGATTCACTCAAGGACTCAGGTCAAAATCATGATAAAGAAATAGTAGATGTGATGCCAAGGAACATTGGAAAACTCTTAAATTGGCACAACCTTGGAATCTATGAAGCAAAAATTGATTGATAAATGATCTGGAATTGAAATGAAGTGCAAAAATCAAAATTATACCCTCCCAACTATCAAAAACATCCAATTAATCTTCAAAACACCCTTTGGGGAAAAAATAAAATAAAAATCAACTTGGGACATATACAAAAAAAGTGCATGGATTGCAATGTAGAGCTCCTTAATACCTTTCCAATGTCGTAAGAATCATGAAAATCGAAGATCGTGGCAAAAATTTACGAGGTCAGGAGCCATAAAACAAGATCTAACTTTAGCCAATGATAAATATTGAAAAATAGCAAAATTATGCAAAATAACCTGCACCACTATAAAACTAATGAAGCTAGCTTTCCGACAATATCTCATTCAATTGTTTTTTCCTCTTAGATTGCAAGTAATGACAAAATAAAAAAGGCCTATTTAAGGCAGACACATACTAGACTAGGTAAAAAATTAAGCACCTTGGGCTGTAAGCCCTCAATCTTCCATATGAATTATTGACATAAGTGGGGTTAAAAAAATGTGTGCCCCGCCACTAGCGACAACGACGCCGCTAGGGCGAAGCCACTTGGGGGGCGATAGGCCGCTGGTTGCGCCACCCCAAGCTATAGCCCTCCACCCGCTTACAAGGGACCATATGCTAGTTGAATTTAGTGGCTGCAACCCAAATAAAATGTGGTGGTAAAAAAATTAATAAACAATACTTTATTAAACACACAATAAATTAATGCAATTTTCATACTGTTTGAATGACAAGGAGTACCACAACTAAAGAAAATCGATTTGACCTCATACCAATCGTAAACAAAGAGAAGGTATGAAACAAAGAAAATTCTCTGTACAGTAGAATATGCTGACCTTGCCTACGACTGATGATCCGTACGGGTTGTACAACCAAGTATAGATCCGTACGATTGTATGGCCTAATTTTTTTACCTCATGCCTCGATAGAAAGTGTCAGATTTCAATGATTTGACAGTCGATCCTTAGCTTCTCAGGCCTACTGGACGTAATGGTGAGGTTGGTTTTTTCCCAAACTCCTCCAAAAAATTAGCTA
>CM021102.1:441993953-442052120 GCA_007115665.2 Sequoiadendron giganteum | reverse complement strand
AGATTGTTGTAAACAAAATCTAGTTTCAATGCCAAATGTAGAAATTGTTTTGTTTCTTTTGTCAAGTTTCATTAACCAAGCTATTTAGTGGGATGAATAAAGTTGTGTTATGACCCTTGGTCTTTTTCAAATAATTAGACAATATTAGGGAGATTAGGAAGGGGAGAAATATAAACTCCTTCAAAATAGGGGTAGTTGTGGGTTTGTTGGTTTTCCTTGTATACTATATACTAGTTCCTTTGGGATAAATAAGTCATTGTACAAATGACAGATGTTTGATTATCTACCTAATATTGTTTTTTTTTTTTTGCAATGGAAGAGATGTTAATATAACAATCGGGATCCTAATTATATTAGCTAAAGCCTATCTGTTCTTATTTATTTCTATCACGGCAAGATGGACCTTGCCTAGGATAAGAATGGACCAATTATTGGATCTTGGGTGGAAATTTCTTTTACCTTTTGCTTTGGGTAATCTATTACTAACAGCTTCTTTCCAACTTATTTTATTGTGATTAACTTTCTTTTATGTTTCGTGAAGAGGTTCTATATTCTCAATTCTGCAACTGTATAGAAATTTCTATATGCTAATGGTTAGATTATTAGACTATTTAGATCATTTTAATTGACTACTACATAATATTTTATGTGTTGAAAGAAATGTTTCCATTCTTTGTAGTTTTTACATTGGAATAAAAATCATATTTAATTTCATGTTGTTGGTGTTTTATTTTTCCAGCTAAGCTTTGAAAATCTCTAAGAGGTAGCCAACCTCTATGTTTAAGAATTCTCAAAGTTAGTGGCCAACTGACAAGATTATGTCAAAGACTGAAATCTCCTACACTTTTGGCTCTACAGAACCAAAGTGGGTCAACCTAAAACTTAATTCAACCATACACACTAACATTTCCTTTTATAGCAAATAATTCCCAATTCAATTAAACCATAGAGAGCACTAAAAACTTCAAACTTGGTTAAACTCTCAGTAGATCAATGCTCACTCACCAATTGAGAGGCATAACACAAAATTAAACCTCAACCGAACTACAGGGATTTAAAATGATTTTTCATTTATAAAATGTTTCTGAGATGCATAAAACTAAATAATAGATCAGTGCCAATTCTAGGCCATGGAGTGAAACATATAAAATGAATTCACTAGCAAACAAACTTCAACCAGTGGATTTAAATTGATAATTATTTGCATCAACTATTACTATCTTGCACCAACAATCCCTTTTCTTATTATAAATCAAATTCTCCTTATCAAATCCCATCTGCACACTTAAAATCACAATCATCTGCTCAAAGCATTTTAACCATTTCTTTGAAATAGAACAATGAACAGACAAAGAAATCTCATGAAATTTGAGATGAAAACCTCAAAGATACTTTTTATTATTGAATTCATGTGACTAAATGTATACAAATATGGAGACAATTTGAAGATATTCATGAATGTGCAAACACCTTCATGATTTTATTTGCATAAATTGGTTGTATTTTCTCATGAAATTAGAAAATTACGTCATACAGACTCAAGAAATAACTCAAAATTTATAATTCTCTATCTACCGAGCCCCATACAAAGTTTCAAAAATCAATCTTAGAACCTTTTACAATGAGAGAAAAATATAAGATATACAAGGAAAAAGAAAAAGAAGAAGCCCTAAAATGCATCCACAGTTAACAACTAGAAGCTTCATCCTCTGTTGAACAACAACAAGAAGCTGAAAATATGTGGAACAACTTCTCTCGTCTCTCATCATTTCCAGCAACAAAAACATTCTCTTAAAACTACATTTTCTCATCTTTGTTTTGAAATAGAAAATCTGCCCATGTGGAGAATCTCCAATTTTACCCTGCTGTGTAAAAATGCCTCTTGCCCGTGAAAATTATGTTTTTGTTCTTCAGCTCTTTACTATTATGTTGCACTTTATTTGCATATTCACTTTATCCTTTACCTCTAGTTATTAAATTTTTCCAAATTTAACATTTGAGCTTTGACCTCACTTTTTATTCCCCTATGTTGTTATATTATTTACCTTTAATATTTTACCTACATAAAACATTTTAACAGACAAAACTTTACCAATATTTTTCCCACACATTTCACCTTTTAAAATTAACTTCCCTTGCACACCATTTTCTCCAATTTATATTTAAAACTTTTCTTTAAAGGTGAGGATTAAAATATTTTCATTTGGCAAGTAAAACATTTTACTTCATGTTTTACATTTCACATCCACACATTAAAATGCTAGGCCCTTTTACTTTCTTGTTTGGGAGAAAGAAAAAATCAATCCCTTTATCCACCTATGATGTTCTAAATGTTTTACTTAAACATTGCCAAATTGCCATCAAGAAATTCTTTGATTTTAAAATCATTAGCCCCTAAAATAAAAATAGAGGCCCCTTTTAATAATTCCATCCCCCACAATGAAACTATATTTGTTCCTTAAAAACAAAAATACCTCGGACCCACTTCACATGAAATCCTCTTGCACAACCTTGTGCACCTCGCGACCTTTTGGCTCACGTCATATTTTTCTTACGAGGTTGGAGATCAAGGGTCTAGATGTGCCCACAATTCCAACTTCATCATGGTCGTTGATTTCTAGTGTGCCCTAAATCCTACTCATGCTCGGCTACATTTTGCTTCCTCCATCCATGGTGGATTCTTCATCACAGAATGGTTCCTGTCAGCTCGAACCCCTCTTTGCAACATCGAATGGATGCCCGAGAAATTAGTCATTCATTCCTCTGCACTGTGTGTTGGTCACTCCAACTTTTGGCATTTGTATTCTCTATTGGGTCTCTATACCCTTAAGTTTTTTCCCCAAATCCATCGAGCTCCCTTAGCTGATGCCTGGTCATTTTGTGCATAGCAACAACTTGCATGTGATGGCACTCCATCTCAACTTCTTGTCGTGCCCCTCTTTCAATTTGAAATCCTTCATGCCTACACGCCCAACCTCTTTGCATTTGTCAATTGCATTTATTTAAAAGTTTCTAAGGTCTTTTTAAATGTGTGTTTTGGATGCACTATGCAATGATGGCATCATTAGCTTTGATGGATTCCCATCCTGTTTCACAACTCCCACATATTTTCTTGAAAAGCTTCTAAGATCTTTCAAACAGATCCATCTTGTGCATATGCATCCATGGTGTTTTGTGAAACCACACCCATTTGAAAATTGTAACAATTCATAGGCTTTCTCCATGCTAGCATGGTTTTCCCTTTATCAACTTGCAGCTTAAAATTTTCTAAGGCCTTTTCATCAGATAGATTTTGGGCGTATCGGCTGTAATGATGGAATTTTCTAATATTTGTCACCCTTAGATTCTTTTGTTGCAGCCTCCAATAGTCTCAACCTGTCCCCTATAACCTAGCATGATAGCCTCCCAATTGTCCTTGGCACGAGAAGGAGAGACGGTGATGCAATCTGTCAGTTGCATTTTCTTAAAATTTTCTAAAGAATTTTCAATAGATCCCACCTTAAAGATAACCTGCAATCATTTCTTCTCCTCACACCAACCTTGTTCATCTCATTGTACTTCCTTTCAATATCAAGATGGTATGATTCTAATAAGAACAATTGTGTCCTTCACCTCTTTTGTTTCTATTATCCCTGCTAAGAGCATTTTAATATGTAAGATATTCTCATCTAGATTTTTAAAAGAGAATCTAGTTGATTTATGATAATTTTTTGAATTAAAATCAACCCAAACTTTAAACAACACAATGAACATTCTTCATGCTTGTTTCTAAAGTGATTCAATATAATAGGACAAGTAACAATTACATTCCATTTGATAAACCATGTTGTCATGGTGTGGCCCTATCGATGCCTTTCAACTTTTCAATTATGGAACAGTGTTTAATTAATAAATAAGCAACTCACACTTGTGTACCCCTCACTTTCAGTTCTTTTAGTTTATTCATTCTTAGGGCAATCAACAAAATACTCCCCAACTTAAAATTATGCCATACATTTGAACTATCAAGTGCATATGCACAACTTAGTAACCTAGTCCAATCTTTAAACATTTGGTTCTTCACAAATTTCTATGAACGTGCCTTGAAGAATTAAAGGAGACCTCTCTTAAAGAACCTTTACTTGCTTGCTCATTGCATCAATCATAATTACCCAACCTTCACTCTAGTTTCACTTATAAATACATTCCACATCAGAGCAATAAAAAGGGGCATCTTCTATTCGTATCTTATACTTTTAACATTTGTCACCCTTTTCTTATGGGAATGTCACACCATCCAATTATGGGGAAAAATGAATTTCATTAGGTTAACAAAATATATGATTTCATTGGTAATCCAAACAAGAGTATGTTAGCATGATCTTCACTGCCTTTACATCAGGCCATAGTTGCCACTTCACCTTGAATTGAATCAATTATGAGACCCTCGTAGAATGGATTGAGTCTCAAAGACATCCAAAATTATTTCTTCATACCTTTAGATGCATCATTATTTACACATCTCCAACTTGCAAACAACTTAGGGAACAATCTATCCTCAAACTGTGTGACAAATGTCGGGTCCTTTATGGGCTTGACTAACAAAAAAAATTGTTTTCAAACAAGTTTCATGTTGAAATGATCTGGGGCAACTTTTAAGTGCTTCTAAAGTAAAAAATGAACTGGGTCATCATTAACACTTTCTTTTAGGCATTTTTGCACAATAGTCAAAATTGGGCAAGTCGGCTCTGGAATCAACCTAGGAAACTAGTCAAATGACCTCCCGAAGCAATAAAAACTTATACAAATGTAGACATTCGACCCAAGAATGTAGTGCAACAAACAGATCAAAAAAATGTATCACAAGGTGGAAGATATTACTCTAAAAATTTTCTCAATAGAACTTTTCTGAAACTGCACCTGTTATGAACCAATTAAAACTCACCCAATTGCCAATTTGAAAAAATAAAAAATCAACTCCCGATGAGCTACCATTGGACACATAAGATCATCTAGGTACCCTGAGCATGTGTGCAAGAGGAAATTTCTTGAATCATCATTCATCAAAAGATATTGACGGTCAAAGTTGACCTCCTTGAAAAGATTCTGAAAATGCAAGTGCAGAATAGGAGAAATTGCATTCGCTTTTCACCTTGTAAAAATAGTAAATCAGCTCATGAGACTTTGAAAACTAACATACGAGCTCATATTGATATGGAGAATGCAGAGAAATAACCATTTTCACATGATAGTCAACCGGTTGCAAAATACAAACTCAAACAGGAGGCTACTTTGCAAAATTGAAAGTTTGCAAACAACAGAAAAATGTCAAAACCCTTAGCTTCACTTTTTAAAACCCCGTCAAAACTTATCGTAGGAAGCCAAAAATTGGCATTGACATTCATATATGTCAATTGAATATTTATGCAAATGGGTTTTGCATGATAATCATCTAGCTCCAAAACATGACCCTCCAAAGTAGGTCATTTAGGCAAATTTGTCAGGTGCACTTCTGAAAGTGCAGAGGCAAATTTTTTGAAATGGGCCCCTCAAATTTGCAAAATTTGAGAGTTCCAACACACACCAATAGACTTCTTTCATAAAGATATTTGTTTTATTTTTCCTTGCTATTTCATCTTAAATTTAAAAATGTATTCTATAATATAGAATTATTTATTTTCAAATTAGGACAAAAAAGATTCTAAGAGATATATTTAATCATAAATTTTACAATCATAAATAACATTTAATTTGTATGTTGTAACTTCATTACTTTTAGTTAAAACAAAAAAAACTTAAAGTTATATATACATATAGTTAAATTGGCAAAGTTGTTTGTCAATTTTATTGTTTACATTTGTTAACTAAACATATTCTAATATTACACATACACTTTATTAGGATTATATCTATTCACTATATAATTTCCATTGTGAATAGATTTTTGTAAAAAAAATCACATCACTTAAGTCTGCTCAGTTCGCAAAGGTGGACCCACCTAGGTTTGGCAACATCTGAAGAGAAGAAAGTTCAAATCATTTGGCCTTGTTTGTTACCCTAAAATGTATTAAGAGATTGGAAACCTCTTGAGGTATTCTTACCTTCTTTTTTGAGAGCTAACAGCCTCCAAACCTCCAAATCCACAAAAATATTCCACTTGTATGGCCAAATTCTTGCCAAACCCAAAAACCCTTCTTTTCGACCAAAATCATAATGGTTTATTGAATCTCCTACTTCCACAACCTCCTAGACCTAAAAATCAACTCAAAAACAACCCGTTAGGTCTGTACATGGATAAAAATTCATAAAATCAGATCTCCCATACATATTTTGTTGAAACCTAGGCTTGAACCTCTCATTTCACATGCTTTTCTTCACAAAACTCTTGAGGACAGAAACTATACCTTCTTTATTTATCATCCTACGCCCTATTCATGCATCCTAAAATTATAATAGTATCCATGGGGCCTCTTTTACAAGCTACATTAATCACAAAAAGTGTAAGAGCCCCTGTATATCATGTTTGGACTACAAAACCCTCAAAAATAGGGTAACTGGGTTGTATGCAAAGAAATGAAGCTTTCTAACTCAAATCAACACCTTAAGCCGTCAAATCAGATTCAAATAAAATATAACACATATCTTCATGACATGGAATTCATTTCACATCAAAATATGGCTGTATGTGATCGTGCAGTGCTGCAAAATAAGAAAAATACATAAATTTTGAAGAAAAACACATATTTTGGAATGTCAAGAGCTTGTATTTTAAATCCTCAACCATCAACAACCTTTACAATGATCACTTTATGCCTTTTAAAGGACTTTACACCTCAACCACTGAAAAACCACCTCTACAACTAACTTTTTAATCTTATATGATCACATGAAACATGAAACACACTAATTTCAAGGTTGTTAACAATACTATTGAAATTTTTTAATTTTTTGACCTTTCGAATGTATTGAAACTCCTAGGAAACCTCTAAGACCATGCTAGTGGCTTCATAATAGCCTTATTATTGACATGAAACTAACCTTGCACCCTTTTAAATGTAACTTCTCTAATTTTCCTTAAAAAGGCTACAAAACTCTTTAGTGCAAGACTCAAACTCATAACTCAAAACTTCACCTAGAACATGACTAATGGTCTTGAGTGACCTTATTCACAATAAAACATTCTTGAAATTCCTAAACCAACCTATTGACCTCCCTAATTATCATCACATGATTAAGGATAGAAGATGAGGTGTAGGTCCTCGTACACCACTACCCCATCCAAATTTTTCTCACATTACACAAAGCCACAATGTTTGTCCAAGATAAGACAATAAAATTCTACCTTATATGTGTCCTAGTAATAAAATTGGAGATGATCCTAAAAATTACTTTGCGAAGGGTGATTGGTCTAAAAAATCTAAATAAATTTATATTTATTTCACTACTACGATCAATGTGTCATCTTTCATGAAATTTCCCAAAACACTATTCATTATGATCATATGGAAATTTTTAGGAGAGCTACAATAGTTTTAACATCATGAATTAATTATGTAATGGCATAAAAATTTAAAAAAATATGAATTAACTATGTAACCACATAAGTCAAATATAATTCTATCAAGAAATTAATATCAAATAGATAATACAATCACATAACTCATACATTTCAATGTCATTGATCTTCTTCTTCATCCAACTCTTTGTCTGTATCATCTGATTCAGATTCGACATTGTAAGGATTGGTCATATCATCATCATCATCATTGATATCAGCTTCGATAATGCCATCATCCACACGGATATCATCTTCATGAACATTAACTCCTACATCATCATGATATAGTTCCTCCTCTTCGACATCTTCATCAAGCACATCATCAACTAACTATTGATCTTGATCATCATCTACATCATCTTCTAGTTCTTCGGCATCTTCTTCTTCCATCATATTATACTATACCGACCTTCCTCTTAGATCATGTCTAACAACAAATGACCAACCCAGTTTACCTAGAACCTCTGAGTAAAATACCTACTCACATTGTCTTGGAAGAACATAGGGCTCATCTCCGGCTCGCTCAATCAACCTTGTATTAACCATGGTAAATCCATTATCATGTTCAATAACAGCTCTCTCGAGATCATTTTCATTCAATCGTAGCCTATACCATAGGATGACAAACATAACTAATTTGAAGGACATAAATTCACACTCAAGTATGTCACCCAAAATCCCATAGTATCAATTTTCTGAGACTTTTGGATGTATGTCGCTTCTAGATGAAACATTAGTCACCTGAAAGACTACAATTATCCTAGAATCACAAGTTTTCTTCGTGTCATCCAACTTTTTGATTCAAAATTTACAACCATTTCACCACATAGCCTTGTGGTGTTTCACTTGCAATATGTCAAACATGTAAAAATTATTGCAATATCGTCAGTTGATAAACATATTTATTCTTGGCCAAATATATGCAAAGAAAAAAATCTCAACATATATATACATCAATATAATTGAAAAAAATTAAATAATATGGGTGATTAATATATTTATACATACCTATTTATCTCTTAAACCATATGATAAATCATTTTCCCTTGGTGAAACATTGGAATCTCCATTACAATGAGATTCTTTAACCAATGAAGCCACACCTTCCCATGTTAATGCGTGACCAAATTGTTGAAATCGTTCAATCCATACCGTCATCCAATCAAGATTGTTTGTGACGTACAAATGTAGTGCATCCCACTCTCGACCAACTATATAAAAAAAAATGAAATTCAAAAATGACATATAATTAGTTAATTACCACGGTATACAACCTTAATTTATAATTGATGTATATTGAAAATCAATAATTAAATAAGTAAAATATATATAAAAACCAAACGTAAAATCTATTCTAATTAATCTCCATGACCATCTTATAATTACCTCTCACTTTCCTCAATCTACCTTTCCCCATCAAGTATTGCCCTTTGAATTTGTTAATGGAGTTGGGATCCCAAATGTGATCTACATGGATCTTTGTTGCAAACTTAGGAAGATATTCAGTAATGTACACTATGGTCTGGTATACCATATATCCCTCCACCATAGAACCCTCAAGATGTGCTCTTTTCCTAACCAAAGCCTTCAAAAATTTTAAGTGCCTCTCAACCATCCACATTGACCTTGTGTGTACAGGTCCACACAATTCAATCTCCTCAACTTGGTGTATGAGGTAGTGTTCTTGTGCATTAAAAAATTTTGAATGTAGACACTTTTGCATTTCACACATTAGACAGGGAATTTTTCTCTTCCAATAATTTATATCATCTTTATGGATTTCTTTAGATGATAGCCATCTACAAGTGATTCAAGGCATAAATATATTAACGATATTTAACAAAAATATACAATATTTTACATAACAAGTAAAATAAATGACAATTATAAGATCTATACAATGAATTGAACAAATATCACTACTTACCTCATGTATTTTCCAAGATCATATATAACCTGCTTGACATTGTTGTCAAAGTTGTCCGAGAGAGATAGAGGTAGATCATACTACAACAATTATAAAATGATCTTTTCATTATTTTTCCAAAAGTAGTAAAAATAATACATTGAAAAGTACATGTAGTATACAAATATATATATAATATACTAGAATAATTACCTTAATGAAGGTATTCCAATCATGTGTTTTCATCCCTGACCCAAATTCACCTTTCTTTGTTGTGATATTGTATATGTTCGCAAAAAAACCTTGTGGGAAATCAAATTTTTTCGTATGACTTATTTAATAGCATTGATTTGTTGCTTCGTTAATAACCAAGGAAGGGCACTTATATTAATTTGGTCTCCATCGCTATTTAATTGAATGACATTTTTCATTACATGATTAGCTTCTTGAATGTCACTACAAATTTTGAAAAAAAATTCTTTGTCATGCCTTCCATCCAATATTTTCCATAATGTTTCTGTTATATTCTTTCTGATATGCATTATATCAAAAAAATGCACAATTTGTAGCTGCTCATAGTAGGGCAACCTACTAAATTGTCTGCAATAACTTTTCAATCCCTGTGGAAGTCGGCCATTAATGCCTTGACGACCTTCATGAAGCATATAAGTTAGACGAATTAACAACGACAATCATTGTCAATTACAACATGAGTAAACACAACAAAATATAAAAATATAAATTCAAAACATATCATTTATGATAGATAAACAATTTGATCCGATGTATAACCTTGATGATTAATTCTATTATATTCCAACTTCCATAGGCGAGGTGTTATTCTTCGTGGTTTTGATGTAGTCTATTATTTCCTATTGAAAAGATGTTTTCCAGTAGTTCGATACTTATGATTTATGTGGAGGAAGTTCCTATACTCATCAAGCACCTGCTTTCCTAAACTTTTTGAACAACGAGATTTCATCTTTGGACTACAAACTGGATATGCAAATTTTTCCTTTGTTTGAAGACCTGCAAATCATATATAATTGGATTAAATATGTCAATTTTTATAATTATATACAATGAATAGATTATTTTAAAAACATGCATGATATCTACTTCATCAAATTAAATATCATTAAATTCATGCAGTCAAACGTTATAACATACCACAAAAATGTGTTAGCCCTGGGGATCATGAATTGTCCATACAAGCATTGCATGGAATTGAAATTTTCTTTGTCCTATTGGTCTAGATAAATCATACATAGTGACGCCATTCCATAACTTTAATAGTTCATCGATAAGAGGCTTGATATATACATTCATATCTTTAACTTGGTACTTGCCTAGTTGAATGAACATAAACCTTACATAATTATTATAACCATTTTACTGCAATATATATAAATTAATGTACATGACTATTAAATGAAAAAAATATAAGTCATTATGCAACAAATAAGACAAATGAGATGCTACTATGTTAAAGAAAATTGATGTAAACAAAATACTTGGAACAATCATTACCAACATTATGTGCTCCCTCTTTATTGACGTCCATGGAGGAATGTTATTATTGATAACAAAAACAGGCCACACCGAGTAAATAGATCTCAGCTCTCCAAATGGATTGACACCGTCCATTTCCAATGAAAGCTTGAGATTATGAGGTTATTCTTTAAAGTGTGGCCATTTTTCCTCCATGTCCCTAAATTTAGAACCATCCATAGGAGTTCAAATAATTTCATCTCCACTTCTATTTTGTGCATGGTAATTCATAAATTGTGCTAAGCTTTTGCACCTAAATAATTGGTGCATACATGCAATAATGGGAATATAATGAAGAACCTTGCAAGGCACCTTTTTTGTTAGTTGAACTATTCGATATCTACTGATATGACATTCCAAGCATTCTATTGCAAATTCATGTTGTTTATGATATATAATATGATCATTGGGACATGCATCTATTGCTTGATACTCCATTATAATATTTTTCATAATGCCAGATAAATCTCGATATGAGGGAGGTAAAATATTTGATGGTGGTAACAAAAATTCACCAATCAATCTATAACAAAAAATAATTTGTTAATATAAAGAATATTAATGGTACATATTTCATCCTTTATTTACTAGTGATGAACTAATAACAATTAAAATAGATGAAAAAATATGACATATATGACATGTAGGAGTTGAGAAAATACAACACCACAAACCCCGAAGATCACTTGCATGCAAATAACCTGTCACAAAAGAAGAGATGGAGACAAACAAGCAAGGGTTCTCTGAAAACTGAAAAATGTATATATCAGAGAGAATGAGAGAATGAATTGATATGAAATACAATGGGATCAATCCTTATAAAAAGGAGATCATGCAAACCCTAATAAAACCCTAATAGGAAAAACCCTAATAGAAGCCCTAATAGGATAACATATAATAATTAATATAATTATTAAATGTCACTATATGCAAACTAACGTGAAATCTTAAGAAGGGAATAAAGGTAACTTAATCAACATAATTAAGTTAAAACCTTTACTCTAACACCCCCCCTTAAGATGAGCAACAGTGCAGCTACAAATAAATGCAGAAAAGCAAAGGTAACTACAATGCAAGAAGGCAACATGGGTCTCGGCAACTAGGCCAGATCAGGTACCCAAATACAACCAAATCTCTGTAAAATGGAGAAATAGAGAAAACCTCATGGGAAAAAGCTCTACTCCAAAAAGAGAAGAAGAAATCCAAGAAGAGACATCACTGAAGCAGAAGAAGCTGGAAACAACTGTCGAAAGATGACTGCTATGGTGTTGAAGAACCTCCATTGAAGATAGGATGATCAGGAACAAGAAGACAACAATCTGCATAAGTGCCCATACGACACTACTCGAATCAGATGGCAAACAAAG
This sequence comes from Sequoiadendron giganteum, assembly GCA_007115665.2. NCBI lineage: Eukaryota > Viridiplantae > Streptophyta > Pinopsida > Cupressales > Cupressaceae > Sequoiadendron > Sequoiadendron giganteum. The sequence goes on along the minus strand of CM021102.1, from coordinate 442,039,759 downwards.
GCAAACACCTGGAACGAAGATACAGATGGCACAAGAACCAATAGTCTGAAACACTGATCAACTGAGAATGGAAGATTCCTTCCAAGGCGAAACCAAGGAAGCATTAGCACGAACAGTATAATAACCCCCCATAATGGTGAACTGGGAGCCTGACAAATCAACTGAAATGGTGTGCAACACTCTGTAGTGCATGAAGAAAAAGATACAACATCTGAAAGTGCACAAGAAAGCACCTGCAACTGAAAAAGTGGTGTGCAAAACAAAGCACACATGCATGAGGCTGGAATCATATGGATCCATGGTCGTCGTGGAGGGACACTCACTGGACAAAGGTGTGATGGAAAACAAAGGCAAACTACACAACCCCCCATGGTATGGATTCATTGTCGTCGTGGAGGGATACTCATCGGACAAAGATGTGATGGCAAAACAAAGGAAAACTACACAACCCCTCATGGCACTTTATAATATCAGTGCGAGTACAAAATATGGCACAACCTTATGTGCAAAATCTTCAAAAGATGCATGTACAATAGTGTGGCACTTTATCTCAGTGCGTTTACATAAAAGATAGCTTACAAATGATGCTCAAAATGTCCTTAAAGGAAAAAATGTTGGAAATACATGAAGAACAGCCAAGAACAAAGCATCCCATGCGAACAAAAAGTTTCCAAGAGCAAATATGTCTAGGTAATCCACCAGAGTGTGAAAACACAAATAACTGAATAAAAGATACCTGGAGTGAAATCTGGAAAAATAGCATGGATGAAACAAAGAGCTCTGAAATACAGTTCCAACGCCACTAAGATTGCGAAAAATGGAGAAACTGATCAAAAGTGATGAGCTTGAGACTGAAAATAGCCCCTTTGTCTTCAATTGGCTGTAGAATGCACCAACAGAAAAAAGATGTGATGAGACCCACACCATTGGAAAGATGAGAAAACCAGCTTTCCGACGATATCTCGTTTGCCAAAAAACGATATCGTATGCCCAAGTTACGGCCTCCGGAATAAATCAGCTCCAAAGAGGGAAAAAACCAATACTAGGTTAAATTTGACGGTCATACGGCCGTCGCAGCAAAAACACTGTGTCAAATTTGATGGCCAAACGGCCGTCACCATAAAAGTGCAAGAGGGCCCGCAGGCCTACAAGCGCAGGTACTTGCGGGTACCTGCTGGTACCGGGTCTGCAAGCCAAAAGGCTTTAAAAATATTTTTTTTGCCTTTTTTAATTTTTGATTTTTGAAAGATCAAAAACTAAAAATTTTACAATAATCTCTTTTTTTGCATAAATAAATTTATTTTCGAAAAATTTCCGAAAAATTAGATAGGCGGAAAAAAATTTCGAAAATAAAAATTTACCAGGCAGGGACGGCCGTACGGCCATATTTGCAAAAAAAATTTGCCTCAGATTTCGACTTTGTCCAAAAAGGACGAATGGACAGTCGATTTAGGGGTTTTGGACCGCTGCGGACGCAATGGCGATGTCCGTTTGAGCTGAAAATGCTTCAAAATTGCAGGTATGCCCTAGATCAAGAAAACAAGCCCCAAACCCTTGAAGCAAGAATAGGAAGCTGCAGGTGTGGAGCTCTGATACCATGTAGGAGTTGAGAAAATACAACACCACAAACCCCGAAGATCACCTGCATGCAAATAACCTGTCACAAAAGAAGAGATGGAGACAAACAAGCAAGGGTTCTCTGAAAACTGAAAATGTATATATCAGAGAGAATGAGAGAATGAATTGATATGAAATACAATGGGATCAATCCTTATAAAAAGGAGATCATGCAAACCCTAATAAAACCCTAATAGGAAAAACCCTAATAGAAGCCCTAATAGGATAACATTTAATAATTAATATAATTATTAAATGTCACTATATGCAAACTAACGTGAAATCTTAAGAAGGGAATAAAGGTAACTTAATCAACATAATTAAGTTAAAACCTTTACTCTAACATGACATACCTTAACATCCATGAAATTGCTATGTTGGATAAACTATTCATAACCTTCAAGTTCACCAATAACAATACAACAGAGAGAAGAGTTGTTTGGGAGCCTTCATAAAGGTGCTTGTATGCTTTCTCAAGTACAGGTAAATCATGAACATCATCAAATTCATCTCGATCAACATGATCATTTGTGCCACTAAATGTGTCATGGATCAATGTGTTTGTACCATCATCTTCAACTGTGTTTTCTAGCGCATGATCATCTTCTTCCATAGGATCATTAACTTCATTTTTGATATTCGGAGCTCAATGTTCCTCCACTTGCAAAACCACATTCTTCGAGCCATGATAATCCATATCAGGTGTCTTAAGGTTCCCCACCTTTATAATAATGATAGACACAAATAAACCATGATCATGATCAACTGATTTTATATATATAAAAAATGTTAAAATAATATAAACATTTACAAATTCAATCAATAAAAACAATTATAATTAAAAAATTACCAATGGATGATAATCATGCCCCCCTTCAACGTGACCATGCTACCTACAATGTTTCTCATCTGTTGTGATTAAAATTATTCTCGTCTTTAAGCCCTTGCAATTATTGCAAGGACAACAACATTTCCCATCATCCTTTCTTTTCAATCTAGCCCACAATTTATCAAGTGACTCTTCATTTTTTTTTGGACTAATATTATCTAACATGATTTTTCTTTACCAAGCTTGAATATTTAGATCTTCAAAAAGTATCAAACTCACACTCCAATAATTTTGATATTTTACACCAAAAAAAGTTGGCATGCAACCACCCCTGCAAAAGAGAAGATAGTCTGAAGTTAATGATCCCAAAAAACACTTTAAAATGCTAATTCCAAAAATTATTAAATTCTCATTTTACTATGATTTCCAACTGTTAGACTCCTAAAATCAGAATATTGAAATTGCACAACAAAATATGGAAATGAAATTCTGAAAATGCACAAGTCTAAAAATGAAATCTAATGAGATGTTGCTTTAAAATATGATTTTCAAACCTGGAATTACAAATCTGACTTCACAAATGAATTCTAGAAATAAAATAGTATGGCATAATAAAGAGTTTCATTTGAAGTGGACCACCCTATTGTATGCCTTGATAAAGTTAAAATATCTATGAATTTTATCTACAATATAGCCTACATAGTCATCAGTCTTATTCACATCCCTGCTTTGGATGTCAATAGGAAACATCATTAGATGGCCTTCTTGAAAGTTCAATTCATTAAGGGAATAATGAAAGGGTATTCCTTAATGATTACATCCATCTTACAAAAAATAGTGTATGGTTGAATAACGATGATATCATTTTGAAAGGCTAAAATGATTGTTGAGACCGATCCTAACATATTTTTGTTGAATACAATACATACAAACAATCTTGTATAGACCTTCACTTCCACACTCTCAACAAAGTTGTTTTGTAAGTAAAACACTTCATTTTCCTAGTTTTGTAGGTTAGCCTAAATCTTGTTCTCACAAGAAACTTCAAATGTCTCGTACACTTACATCTACCTATGAAGCAAGCCTCTATCTAAATTGACCTCACCATTACAATAGTGCTTCAAAATATCATAGGGCCATCCTCTAGTTTTATATGTGAAATCTATTTCCATTTTTATTGAATTTTCTTCCAAACATGTAATTCATGTCTTTGGTCACAATGTTTATTCCAGAATCCATGTACAACTTCCTCCCTCCTATTGACATAGAATTAGTATGGAATACTATCTTGACTTTTAAGCTAAATATTAAAAATTGGTTAGAGTTTATACTATGCAAAGAAGAATAAGAATAAACAGTAACCTTATCAACAATTGAAATAGAGAAGGGGTCACTCTATTCCACACATATTCACATAGACAATTAACATGATATTTGGGATTGCTACTATTACTATTTTTCTTTTTATTTATATAATAATAAGGTTACACTACAATATTTTTGTTCTCTTTTTATCTGCTCTAACTCCTATTTCCTCTTATACATTCAGTCATACTAGTATTGTGCTTCATGTAAGAACATTATATCATGGTTGAATGAAAATAATGTTCAATGTCATGAGGCCCAAATGATATTCATGCATTGGTCTTGAAATGTCATCAAACTGAGACTAGTCATTGTTATATAGTATCAAAGTTTCATTGATACTATTGTACAGTATGATTTCTCATGTGAATTGATTAAATATTGATAACCTATATATTCAAAGGGTCCAGTCATTATGTTTTACAGTGTATTGGCTAGTTTACCGTCCAATTCTATTTGCAAAATAAAATATAGTAAAATATAAAACAGTGATCTTTTCTATCTACTCCACTGTAAATAATAAAGACTGTAGAAATTTCCTTCCAATTTGAGTGTTGGAAGTCTTTATTATTTACAGTGGAGTAGATAGAAAAGATCAATATTTAATATTTTAATATATTTTATTTTTCATTGTATTTGATCAACAAATATAGTTTGATGATAATTCTTTGACTAGTGCTACAATATTAGTATCTCAAGGTATTATATATTCAAATATAAACTACATTTGTATGATTCTTGATGTTATACCCATGTCCACTAGATATCACCATAATTTTTATTATTATGTATATGCAATATAGGGATACTATAGAGGTAAGGAGTGATGAGCAAAGAGAAAAGATTTAAGGAAATGGACTTCAAAGAAAGGCATAACACTTTAGTATAAATTCCCAAAAATATATCACAGTCATGACTATTCAAATAAACAATGATTAGTCCATGTCATAACCATGAAGGGGGCATTGAAATTAATAATAACAGTGATAGAGTAGTATGACGAACTTTAAAAGATAAATAAAGAAATGTAACTGAGCAGTCAAGAGGGATTTTAAAACATCATAAATCTTGTCAAGGGCTCATTTTCTTCATAGCAGTATGGTAAACTAATAAATATTTCCATCTCACAAAGTTTCAAAAGAAGACAACCTACAAGTTTATTAAGGAGTGCATGGACAATATCTCAAGGAGCTACCACAATTAATTTCTTCAAGTGTTATGCAAGGCCATTGAAATCAAATGAATAAACTCATACATAAGATAAAAGACAAAGGATATTCAAGTTGCTAGAGGGTAGGTATCACAAACAATATGGAATCACTTTCAACAGAGATAATGATGTTTCTAAAGGATCTCCCATTATTTCTATTAAATACTTACAGAGATATGACAATCATATGTCAATGTCAAAAAGTAGCAGAGGTTTTGAATGATCTTGCATAATAGGAAGGAGAGGACAAAATTCACACTAAAGGAGTTTATATAGTCCATAGAAGAAGGTCATATGATTTCCATGAGAATATATTGAAATAAGTTGCATACTTTACAATGAAAACCATAAAAAAAAAATCATATGATGCACTTTTACATTTTTTGCTTCATTTTTTATAATAAGGTCAAATACTTTCTTTTAGTGTCTGAATCTACCACATAGAGATTAGATATGCTTACTCCTAAATAACATTAAATTATATAAACAATAGTCAGATGTCTCCCTTAACATAAAGGACAATCTAAATTACTAAGGAATTTTATATCCTTTATGAGAGATTGCTTTTAACCAGTTAAAAATTTGAGAGGGTAATACACAAGTTGCAAGGAAAGTTAAAAATTTATCATAAGTATCTCAATCCAAAAGGAAAAAATTAAGCATGGAAAAGCATGAGTAGGTTGACCAGCTTCACTAAAAGCACAAGTTATTTTTTATAACATCTTACCTAGATATTACCTGATAAGGTAAGGAGTGCTCTTTTCCACTTAGTTTCATATGGTGGCATATCTACACACAAATCACCAAATTGTCAAATAACTAAATACATTGTACTACTTAATAAAGTTGTTACAACATGTCATTCATGTCAAAATCAACTCTTCTTACCACAAAAATTTTGGTTTCCAATTTGATAGGTTCATCTTTTGATTCCTATATCAACTTCTTAAGGAATTTGGTAGCTTATAATTCTACATGAGGAGAAAATTTCATCTTGTAAACTGTTCCAAAGTTCAAAACAAATATAAATCATATAATATGCATGATAGTTATAGCTTTCTAGATGTTTGGAAACATCTAAAAAATTTAAGTGAACCGAGAAAAATAGAGAGGCCTTGACCTTCATTTTTTCATTTTTTAGTTTGTTTCTCTAAATATCTCACAATATTTATAAATTGGTTGCTTTCTTTCTTTCTTGTTCAAATAAAAAATACATACATTTGTATAGAGTCAAGATGAATTCAAGAATTTCAGGTAACAAATATACCATAACTGATTTTATAAGGCACTGGCATCTAAGGTCTAAAATCTATTTATGAAACTTGGAAAAGGGAAAAATACATCTTTATGAAGTAGTCTTCAAAAATATCATAGCTAAATGGCTCTAACTATCCACTATCGAAAATTCCCAATTCTTTGCTCAACCCTTTAGGCCTGAGTCTTGACAATTATTTCACTCTGTAGCTATCCCTATGCCTTTGATATTATCTAGTTATGGCTCCCAAATCTATTGAAAATTTATCATTAGGGTTAAAATTGAAACCTTGCAAATATAATCTTTGTCCAAATCCATCAAGAATTTTCCATCAGTTATAAACAATTCCCTTATAAAGAATTTGTGAAGTCGGGTCTAAAATCTAGAAATAAAATTCTAAAAATGCATAAGACTAAAAATGAAATCTAATGAGATGTTGCTTTAAAATATGATTTTCAAACCTGGAAGTACAAATCTGACTTCACAAATGAATTCTAGAAAAAGACAATGACTACCCTCAACCTCGAGATATCTTCTTGACTTTTTTCTAATTTTTCCCAAGAAAATCATCGAGCAAAACATTGTCGCAATAAATAGTCGAGCTCAGTTTTATTTATGTCGGCCACAATTTAACTTTACAAGTCCGTCGAAATTTTGGAAAAAAATCTTCATCGAAACTTTGACACAAAATAAGGTTCGTTGAAATTCCAACAAACGTCGAGGATAAAAAATATTAAAAATAAAAATTTCACATTGAATATCACAAGTACCTGAGGATACATCTGATTATACAACTTTCGTCAAAAAATTTCGTCGAATTCTGCAATCAAATGAGTTAGTGCCCCAACAACATCCACCGCCAAGAACAAGGTATTAGGCCAAACGAACTTACCAGATTTATCAAACTCAGCAGCCTTCATTTTAGTTTCTTGTAAGAGAAGAACTTCAATCTTGAAATATTTGATGAAATCCTTGACAATGTGCTTCTTATGAAGGATATTCATCCCTTGAATATTCCAAGAGAGGATCAACATTTCTTACTACGTCTAGAGCTAACCTACTCAAATGTTGCTTGATTTTCATTCACAATATCTTTAGCCCTAGTTTTCTGTCTGGTGACTTTACTAGGTTTGCTACCCACCTTAGCAACAGTCCTCACATCCGTCAATTTTTTAGGGCTGAACAAAGGGCCAGTCTTTTCCAGGGAAGGAAGAACAATACAAGGGATGACCAAAAAAACAAAAGAAAGGATAGCATCTGACACTAGTTGTGGGCCAACTTCATGTATCAGGGGAGACAAGTTCAAGGTGGAGACCTCCGAACAAAACTTTGAGGAGTCCAAGGAAAATCATAGCTCAGTTGAAGGAGAGGATAGAGGGGAACCCAAACACATATTAGAGGGGACCAACTTAGCCAAAGTAGGTGCTAGAGAAGGGGAACCCGGATATAGAATAGAGGGGACCAGCTTAGAAAAATCAGGTGCCAAATAAGGGGAAGGGGCAAGCACGCCTGCAAGTAAAAACCTCATAGGTTGAGGAAATAGGAAATGTAGGGGAAGACCTAGGCAACAGGGCAGATGGCACCACAACCAAGAAACCCTCAGCACTAGAGGTAGGGGAAGGGGAGGCCACAACCTTAGCCTTACTCATAGGGGGCCTGAGTAAACCTTTTTGGAAAGCATTGCAAATATGACTAGAGTTTTTTCATATTCAATGGTTTGGGACCACTTACCATGCTAGGATTCCAGAATGATCAAGGTTGGGAGGAACTTATTCAACTTGATACTAACACAAAATCGGGTGAACACCAACCTTGAACGTTCATTGGTAACATAATCTAATGAAATGAATTTTCCAAAGGAGTTGGCCACACCCACAATAATTTATTCATCCCAAACCTCCATAGGGAGGATCAAAATATGAACCCAATTAGGAAGAGCAATCACCAAGTCTAAAAACAGATCAAAAATGGGTCACCATTTTCACAAGGCAAGGCTCTATTTATCAAAGAAACAAGGGCCCGCCATGAGAGTAAAAATTTAGTCCTCACGAAGATTGAAGTTGAAACAAAAAAAGGCCTTTCAGAAGAGTCGAAACAAAGAAAGAGACTTTAACAGCCCACCTGGAAGCCCACTTGCAGATAGATTCAATACTAGGCCTTCTTCCTACAAACCTACCGATCAAGAAATTTTCCATTTTTGCAATCATTTGGTCTAGATATGAGCTCAATATTTTTAAAGTCATTCCTTCCTCTAAATGCACCTGCTAGACCCCATCCCCAACCGCATCATCTTTCACATTGGAAAATTTTGGAAAAAGTTCTTTTGTAGTTGAGAGGAGGTGTTACCTCAGTAGATGGGATAGAAAGAAACCTATAAAACTTGTGAGAGTTTTCGGGAGCCCCACCCTGCTTGACAAAAATGTTATAATTCCCTTGCTCCATAGGACAAGAACTAGGATATTCTCGCTTAGCATCATCTGTCTATGCGCAACTCATTTCATGTGTGTTATTTTAAGTGTTTATATATAATGGAGAATGTTGTTCATGAATATTTTTCCAATATTTCAAGATATGAAAATTCTATCAACGCGTTCACGATTGCAAGACACAAAAGACTCTTAGAACCTTAAATAGACTCAATTCTATTATCCACACTTGCTACAAAACTTCTCTGCAATCAATCTACTAGAAACCCCATACAATTGGCCTTGAATTCCCTTTTCTAAGAACAAGGGATCAAAACAATATTCCTTCCAAATTATACACATGTCATATATTCATTTGACAATCACAATACATCAAAAGGTAGTTATATTTTCCCAAATATGAGGGAGAATTTCACATAAGACAAAAACCATTTTCATTTGTTGATGAAGATTTTCCCACCTTCCAAAAGGCTCTTCAATTAGTAAAAAATAATCCTTTCCGCGAGCTAAGCACTTGTTCCACGTGCTCCAAACTTGAAGAAGAAAAGCATAAAATAGAGAAAGAAGAAAAAGCCAAAATATCTCCACGTTTGCAATCCTTGTCACCAATTTGAACTTGAGAGAGTATAATATGTGAACATTGATATATCGAAGGCCTAATTTCTACTAGTTCTAGGCCATGTACTATACTTCTCTCCACTAAAACCTCTCTTGTTGCAAACACAAAACCAAAATCTTACCCACCACTCCTCCTTGCAATAGCTCATATTTCCAATATATCAATATAATTGGACTTCCATAGTGAAAATTCCTCCTTTGTTGGCAAATTAAATCCCACAATCTTATCTACCTTAAGCCTATATGGGTTGCATTAGACTACCACTTGATTTTCCTCTTTGTCAAAATCTTTGAGGAAAACCCATGTATGCATTAGCCTATCCATGTGTGTCACCAAAAAGTATAGCCTTTGATAGTTTTCACTCATTTGGACCCTTGCCTATGGATTTTGGACCTCTTTTTACCCCTTCCAAGCCTTGTGCCAAAATTTTGTAAGGTGTTGTAATACATTTTCATGCTTTCCTAAGCTTGTCATCACCAAATCAACCCTTTCTTATGCTGTAATGACCCCTTAATACACTTACATGCCTTATTTTAGTGTGTTTTGTGAGAAAATCCCGACAAGCATCAATAACCACATTTTATTCCCTAAAAACCAATGAAAATTTCCCAGGTGGACTAGGTCGCCACCTTGGGCAACCTAGTCCCATGTGGCATAAAAATTGAAATAAACTTCAATTTCTTTCAAGATTTTGTCTCTAAAACCCTAAGGTCGGCCTGTATGGTGTTATTTCGAGAAAATTATGGCACAACTTCTATAAATAAGGGTTATTCCCCTAATTTTTCCTCTCCAAAGCTTCATTTTTCTTCTATCTTCTCCTCTTCACCACTCTTCTCAAGAAAGCTAGGATTTGAGTATTCTAATTCACCAAGACATCTCTCTCAAGAAGCATCCAAAAGTTGAATCCTCTATTGTTGCAACTCAAGATCAGTCATCATGGCAAGGTAAACTCTACCACTCCTTTATTTCATGCTTCATTACTTTATTTTGTCTTCTTGATTTGATTAATCAAAAGGGGTTTGACTAAGGCAAACCCCTAATCCATAACAATCAACAAGTTTTCCCTCTTTGTGTGATTTGCAGGTCTTGTAGGTAGATTTGGAAAAGAACCAAGGTGGAAGAATCGTCAATAAATTTTCCAAGATCTTCAAGGTTGGAGAAACCCTAGTTGAGGCTTGGAGGACACTCATAGACCAAAATATTCACTTTTGGGACCAGATACCTTGAGGAGCAGAAAGTACAGACTAAGGGCTTCAAATTCCATCTTCTAATCTTCAAAAATTCAGAAGAGGACTAAGTTTCCAACAATGGTGACCTAGTCCATCTAAACCTATTTTCATAGATTTTGGTACATCGGGATACCCTTTTGGCCAAAACGGGCTTCAAAATAGTTTTCCATAATTTTCCCTAAAAAGGACTAGGTCACCCAGAATGGCGTAAGTGTCCCAACAGGCCTAAATCTCAAATTCAGCAGCATTTCCAGCTTCTACAACTCATTTCCAGGTGCACACTTTCCATCTCCAACTTTTTGTTTTAGTTTGATGTACATTTTTTAGTTCATTTATATATCACAATGTGTTTTCCAGCATAGTTGCATTTCCTAAGTTTTCTATTACAAGTTAGTTTTATTTATTCATTTCCAGCACTTAGATCAATCCACACACATTCACATCCTATTCCATTCACAAACCCCCATTAACTCAATCCCCTTTCGAATGAACCCTAAAGTGAAAAGGTGTGAAAGAAAGACATATTTCCTCTTAGGTGCAAAACTCTGGAGGTGTAAGAGTGCATCTTTCCCTTCTTCATTTTTTGGTGGTTCACCATGATATTCCTTAACATATCCAAATCTACCCCATCACATATTAGTTTGGCCTGAGTGGATATTACTTGATTGGCCTAGTCCTTCCATTATTGTAGGGACATAACTTCACTGTTTTCATTTAAAATATCTAGAAGTAGACCAAAGTTCCAATCATCAAAATTCTTAACCAACTCCTTGATTTTGATTTCTAGGGGCTCAATCAACCCTTGGAAATCTTTCATCTTAGTTAAAAACCTAAGGGTTGGAAGAATGTTTGGAGATTTATTCACATCATGTGTTGATGCAATGGCCATATCCCTTAAAATTTGTGCTCTTGGCATCCATTTATCCATTAAAGGAATAAAAATCTCCTTATCTCTATCAAAATTTCTAATAGCATCAAACATTAAAGAATAATTAGAATGAATATTAATTCATCTCTCCTCAATTCCTTTATTCGAGTGCTCAAGCACCACAGTCACAATCTTCATGTTAAATGAACAAGCTCGTCAAATATATCTTCATAATTCTTGAGCATTTGATGTATCTTGAGGTACATCTTCATAATTGGAGAGGGGGAAGGAAATATTGTGGCTTGAGATGGTCCTGGTTGCATGGATTAGAACTATTGCTTCCATAAATCCATCTTTTTTTCATTCATGCAACCTTTTGTTGGCTCAAATTGTACTCTTCCACCATCTCATTATACTGAGTCCTAAATTTATCTCTTTCATATGTCAAGGACTCAACTATGGCCTTATTAAATTGAGCCACACTCAAATTAGTTTTTGTTGCTTCTATGGCGGATGTATCTAATACTCTTTTTACAATTAGTCCTCCCCTAACCCCTGGAGTTGGCCCTTCCACCTTAGCCTTTTTAGTGTTTGGAGCCAAAGCCCGAATAGAAAGTGTATCCCACTAGGAGCTAAAATCTGATCCCTGCAAGGTTAATGTGACCTCCTCCTTTGTGTTAAAAATGGGGGCATCATGTCTTCTTACAATATCAAATGCTATTGCATATGCCAAGTCTCATTCTGGAAGCAACAACACTCCACTCTTCCTAACTAGGTCCTTGCCTTCTACTGCAATGATATTCAAGTACTTTTCCCTCATTTCCTCACAGACCTCAGCTTCAATAATCTTTTGTGGCTTCTCTAGTCTCTCACTTTCCTTCTTTTTCACATTCAAGGCATACTCATCTTTCATATCTTTCCATATATATTCTTTAAATACTTGTGTCTTAACAAACTCGTCATCATTCATAAAACTTTCACAAGCTTGAAACCTAACATCCTCAGAGCTATTAATTCCACTCATATCTACTTTGTTTAATATGAGACTTAGAGTTTTTGGTTCAACTTCCCTTTGAGGGGATGGTGTTCCCTACCTTATTTCATCCTCAATTAAAAAAACTAATCATCGGAATCATCCACAGGGTAATCAACAAGGTCATTTATTTCAACCCTTTGCCTTTTTATTTGTGGCTCTCTTAGAGAGGATGTCTCTCTAATTGGTAAACCCAACTCAATTATTACAAGAGTAGAAGAATGTTGTGGTGAAAATGGTGGTAGTTTTTGTTGTGGAGATGGTGCTTTGGACTCCTCAGATTGTGCAGGAGTTACAATTGTTACTTGCCTCCTCACTATGCTCTTCTTCCTTGCATAAATATGCACTTTCTTAAAAGGCTATTGAGTTGATTCCTCTTTTGTCACAAGGGCCCTCCCCTTATCTTTCACTATTCTTTCCTCCTTCAAACTAGCAAAAAATTTGTCAAAATTTTGAATAACAACTTCTATTTTCAAAATTATATTACCAATGTCAGACAAACCCTCAAAATCAAGGTCTTTAACCCTTCTTTCTTGCTCCAATTTCACAAAGATGATCTATTTTCTCATCCTATCAATTTGGACATCAAGGTCAAAACATTTCTGATGAACTAATCAAGGAAAGAATGAATGTTAATGTGTTGACCTCCTTTGATCCTATTAATCAACGAAACCATGAATCCCTCAGGATCATAACTCCTATATGCCCAAAGTTTCATCTCATAGGGCTTGAGATACACTAGTACAAAACAAAAATATATGACTAAAAATTGGTTATGTGATCAATAGTTTGGTCACGTGACCATTATTAGTTTATTTCCAATCATTTATAACATGGAAAAATTCATGATTAAACCAATTTTAGTCATTATTGGTTGTTTTGATTGATCAATTTGGTAGAATATTTAGTCGTTCATTTAGTCATTGTTTGTTGTTAATTGGTCATTTATTTAGTCATGGTAGTCAATTGATTATTGTTAACTAGTAATTTATTTAATCATGGTATTCATTTATTTAGTCATGGTAGTCATTTATTTATTCATGATAGTCATTTATTTAATCATAATAGTCATTTATTTTAATCAAGGTAGCCATATTTTTTGTCATATTAGTCATATATTTGATCATTGTAGTCATTTATTTGGTCATTGTATTCATTTATCTGGTCATTGTATTCATTTATTTTAGTCATGGTAGTTATTTATTTAGTTATGGTTTAGTCATTTATTTGGGTGAATCATTGATTCAAGTTAGAAATCAAATCTAACTTAATCTACACAAATTTAAAAAATATACAATTAGCTAACAACTTTATGCATATAAAATTCAAGTATCATAAACATTCAAATGTTTTTTTGTATTGGATTAACATGAAAAATATATAATACAATCAACAATCAGCTACATAACCACCTATACTCTGCTATACAAAGCATAGCAGAGCATAGAGAACGTGACTGTAAAACAAGGCAACAATTGAAAACCATAAATTCCCTTGTAGATTTGTGCAAATCAACTCTTAGACATGTTAAATTAGGAACAAAAGATTAGTGATTGATCACATAATCTATCGAGACAAGAAAGAAAAATGTAATTTTAACTCTCAATGGCTCCAAGCGACTACAACCAATTTAGTCTTCGATCCAACGATTACAATCACTTTTCAGCCAAGATTCGATAATGAGCACATTTAGGTTTTTACATTATGCATCCTTAACCATTTTTTGTTGCATTCCTCATCACTATTGGTTTTAGCTCCTCCAAACTCTTCCTCACTTGTATTCATCTATTGCCTCTTCGTTGCAACCTAAAAATAAGATTTCGACAAAGGTTTTAGATTATGTTTTTTAAAATGAAAATACAGCCAAGTTTAATTACAACAAAATTTTGGAATAAACTGGTGTAGAAGATGCATCAAGTTTAATCATTTTTATTGCTTGATAAATTCCTAACTAAGATGAATAGAATCTAAGATAAAATCTTAGCTTTAGTCCAAAGGCAAACCCAAAATTTGTTTGCAACATTTGTCAACAAGTCTTTTCCAGTGGAAGAATAGGCAATGGAATCCTAATAACCTCTTTATGCTAAAATTTATCCTAATTTGATAGGCAGTACAAAATTAGCTGAATTAACAACAAATGAAGAAACTAATTGAGACCTTAAAAAGAAAAAATTGTGGTTATCGAGAAAGGGAAGCACATAATAGCTCGATTTCACAAAGCCACAAGGCCAGGCTTTACAAAGAGAACAAAAGGATAAACAAAACCTAGTCTACAAGAATACACATGAAATCCAAAACATGTATTTGCAATTTTAATTTTTAATAAAAAAATTGGAACAGTGAAGCCGCCTTTTCATAAATAAAGCTCTCAAACTTTCTTCTCGCTTGGCATCTCGAACAAGCGAGTCAAGATAGACTAAAAGCTCACGAGTGATTTTAATGATGTCAACAGGAGTTCGAGGCTTGGACTTAAATAAACCCTTCATCTGTATCCTCTGTAAAAAGAGCGCAGAAAATAAAGCTGATAGAATAAAGAGGAGGAACTATATTACACGATGGTTGTGTGAAGTTCTAGAGCGAGCAGCAGAAGCAGGACAATAGTAAAAAAATAGGGTAGAGAAAACGTTCTGGAAAAAGGATGAGTCTAATGTGGAAGCATAGACTAAGATAAGGAAACCGTTAGCCTAAAAGCCTCAAAGAAATGTTAATTCATGCAATGCGTATTTAAATTGAGAATCAAAGTGTGACTTGCAAGATTAGAATCAATTATACCAGATGTGGATCAATGATATGGTCAACCTCATTTCGTGAATCAATGAGCCGATGTTTGATGCTTTCCCTGCCGCTATTGATTTTGACTCCTCCACTCTTCCTCACTTCTCTGATTCGGCGAGTTGCAGCTTGAAAATAAGGTTTCGACGAGGGTTTTACAATATGTTTATTAAAATGGGAATTTTCCCCCCAAATTTGCCAGCCCTAATTTTATGTTTACTAAAATGAAAAAATTTCCCCCCAATTTGTTCACCTTAATTTTCCCATAGATTTTAAAATGAAATTCAAAAGAAAATAAATTACAATACATATTATTAAATATGTTATACTATTATATAAAATTACCGGCCAAAAAATAGTAATATTATTATAATACTAATAATATAATATTATAATATTATATTATATTATATAATATCATATTATATTGTATTGCAATATATTATATTATATAATATATTATTATTATATATAATACAACTCACTTCCTCAATTCTAAATTTTTTCTTTATTATCCACCTTAATATCATATTTAATATCATACTATCTAATTCTTATTTGTGTGACTAAGTATCTAGTTTTGTATTTTACCCAATGATCAAATTAGTCATTTATTTAATCATTTATAGCTATGTTGCAAAAAATGAGTAAAATTTAGTCATATTTAATTGTTGTGACTAAAAATGTTAGTCATGTAGTCATTTATTTGTCAAATTCTTCTAGTGATAATAGTCAAAAATGTTCCTCCATCCATTTGTTGTCATGAAAAAATCAGCAAAAATAGTGTAAGTAGGGAAAAATGTTCCCTTCCTCTTTTCATTCAAGAATACATCATCAACATTTCCAAGCCGCCACATGAGCTCCAAAAATCCAATTATTCATGGCACTTCCCTAGGGTGTATATGAGGTGTCACCCTCATGAAATACACCGTGAAAATTGTGAAATCCTTATATGGGATTACATCTCCCTTGTTGTGACCAATATTCAATTTAGACTTCCTTTCAGTCGGCCTCAAAAATTCATGCAATTATGTGGGGACCCTAGGCACATTCACCATTAAAACCCTTCTTAACTTGGAAGAAAAAAGGTTTGTAGCAATTACAAAATTGGTATTTTTCTCATGCCTATCCAATAATGGATTCCATGACTACACTGGAATTTCAATACCATCCACATTTCTTTTAAGCTCCATTTCCTGACCAAAATAATTTTCACCTCTATATAAAAGCATATGCATGAGTAAGGAATACCACCAGAACCTCACAGATGATCCACCATTATTCAACAAAACCAAACCCTTGTGTATTTCTAATGATATGTATGTAGCCAAATCATATAGAGTATTAATGTTGGGGTGTTGAATGTTTGTAGTGGAAATTGGCATGTCAGAAGAGCGATCAAACCCTGGAATCTAATAGACAGAATAGAAAGTCTTATGAAAATAGGTTAGAAAATACTTGATAGAGAGGGGCTCCACATCTGAAGGTCCGAAAATGATTTTTCCCTTTTTTGTTGAAATTAGAAAGTGTGTCAGCACAAAGACTCTAAAATTGTGTTTCACTTTCCTATATTCCTCTCTCAATTTATTCTCATTTATTTCTACCATGTCACTATTCCATTTGTTCAACTTTAATACCTCTAAGATTTCCTCCTTGGTGACCCAAACCATATTTTTCCCATCATAAGTTTTGACCACCCTAACAAGAGGGTCATAGTTCACAACACTGGCCTTAAGGAGATCAACATCCACATACATGTTGGGAAACACCAACTTGGCCATGTCCAACCTCCATGCGTTGTTTGTGAGGGGGAAAAAGGATATTAGATTCGAATTCAAGATGAACATGAATGAAATTTGATAAAGGAATCTAATCTACAGTCAAATGCACAAATCTAAAGTCTAAAACTCTTGCACATACGAGATTAAGCTATACTATTACAAACATAGTAAGCAACCTACTAATTACCAAATGAAATGAAAGAAAAAGATAGTTTCACCATCCTATAAGGGAATGTATTAACTTGATGTTCGATTTCTCTTATCACAATGAAGCCTCCAAACTTTGTGTGCAAAGTGTGGATGAATGCTTAGTTGATTGAAAGAAAGAATGAAGCTCTCTCAAGGATGATCTCGACAACACTTTGTTAAATAAGGTATGTTGATTCTCTGATCCTTATTTGTGGGGAAAGGGGTTTGTTATATAGAAAATGAGATTTGAAATGGACGATCAATATCATTTTGAAGAATATCCATATCAACAGTTGGAGTGTGTTGAAAGGAATTAGACTCGAGAAAATTTTATAAATTTGATTGCACAATTTGGGTGATTGAGAAATAGATTGGCTAGTGAGGGATGTGATTGATCAGTTAACAGATTAAATTGATTAGTCAGGATTGTGATGGCCTAGTTAGGAATGTGATGGCTTAGTTAGGAATTGTGATTGATTAGTTAATAGAATAGATTGTTCAGTTAACAATTTGGATTGATTAGTTAACAAATTAGATTGCTCAGCCAACAATCATACTTTTCTCAATCAAAAAGTGGTTGAGGAATATGAATTAATTGATTTAATTAATTAATTCCTTTTTGGAGTTGAATGTGCAAATCAAGTTTGACTTTTGCAAACAAAGTTGCATTAGTTTGATTTAATTTTTGATAATTGATTTGAATAGTTTGATTTAATTATTCAATTTTTTGGAAGGAAAGTGTTGTAATTAAATTATTATTTAATAATTCAATAAAATTAGAGGAATAAGGTGATTTATTGATGTAATTAAATAATTGGCGTTACTTAATCAATCAGGCCGAAATAAAGTGGGATTAGGAATTTAATAAATAAATGTGATTTATTTAATTGGTCAAAATGATGAAATGTGAATTAATCAAATATTGTTGTTTTATTTAATCAATAGAGGAATTAAGGTTTTCAAAACTTTATTAAATGAATGAATTCTATTTAATTCATCTGAAATGATGAAAAGTGAATTAATTAAATAATGTTGTATTATTTAGTTAATGGAGGAATTAAGGTTTTTAGGAATTTATTTAATTTTTCTGAAATGATGAAAAAGCGAATTAATTAAATAATGTTGTATTATTCAATTAATAGAGGAATTAGGGCTTTTGATGTCATTTTGATGTGGTGGGATGTGGGGATGTTACGAGATGATTCTGAGATGATCTGAGATGATTCCAAGATGATTTGAGACATTACAGGATGATTATGAATTATTTCGGGGTGATTTCAAGATGTTTCGAGACATTACAAGATGATTTTGAGTTGTTTCGGGGCGATTTTGAGATGTTCCAAGATATTATGGGATGATTTCGAGTTATTATGAGATGTTATAGGACAATTTTGAGTTATTATGAGATGTTACGAGATAATTCTGAGTCATTCTGAGATGTTCTGGGATGATTTTGAGTCATTTAGAGATGTTACAGGATGATTTTGAGTCATTCTAAGATATTATGAGATGATTCTGAGTCATTCCAAGATGTTATAGGATGATTTTGAGTCATTCTGAGATGTTACAAGATGATTATGAGTCATTTTGAGATGTTAGGGGATGAATATGAGTCATTCTAAGATTTTATGGGATGATTCTAAGTCATTTTGAGATGTTACAAGATGATTTTGAGTCATTCTAAGATGTTACAAGATGATATTGAATCAGTTTTGAGATGTTACATGATGATTTCGAGTCATTCTGAGATGTTACGGGATGATTTTGAGTCATTATGAGATGTTATAGGATGATCGAAGATGATGTTCCATATCATTTGATTTTTTTTGAGGTGTGTGATAGGTGTCAAGTCAATTTTACATGTCTAGATTTTTCCCCTCTTTGATACAAAGTACTAGTTGCTTTGTTTCAAAGATTATGTGCTTTAAGATCAAGTTTTTGAAAAAAAAAAGTATGCCCCACTATGCCCTGGCATTTAGTGGAATGATGGTAGGAATTTTTGTTGCCCCCTCAAGAGGTTGACTGAAAATTTCCAAGCTTTGATGTCAGGCTCTTGACACTATTGTACTGCCATTTCGATGTTTTTAGATGAAATGCTATATCTCAATGTGCATCATTTTTTCATTATGATCTTTTTAGAGCTTCTAATTTGAAAGTAGGAAGATTCCCTATGTGTATTTAGGGTTTCTTAGATGAAATTAGGGTTTCCTTGAGGTGTTATATAGGCAATTTGTCTTCAAATTGGGTCATTCGTGCTTTGTTCCTCTTGCTAATTCTTGTCTCTTAATTCCACATTTTGTCAGTTGTTGAGGGAGAATGTTGAGATTCAAGGTTTCCCACATCATTTTGAGCTCATTCGAGAGTATAGACACACTTCAGGCATCAGTTTCCCAATATGTACCTTCGCGCCTTTCACTTTTATCATGTTTTCATTCTCATTTTGTGTGTGAAGTCCTGGTAGAAAATAGCGTTGTTTTTGAGATTCTTGCACAGTTGCATCGATTTTGGAACTTTTGTTCTTGTGAAAATTGTGCATTTGTCTAAAATTTATGCTATTGTCATAAACTTGTGCTATTGTTTCATGTAGTTGTCTTGAAACTATGCAGTTGTCTAAAAACTGTGCCTTTGTTCTAAAACTATACTTTTGTCCTAAAATTGTTCCCTTGTTTGATGCTATTGTCCTGAAACTACACTTTTGTCTAGAAACTATGCCCTTGTTTGATGCTTTTGACCTAAAATTACGCTATTATCCTAAAACTACACTTTATTTTGGCTTTTGTTAAGCATTTATCCCAGAACCTAGCAATTGACTCTCCTTCTGTTTTTTTCCTTTTAGCATTGTTCTAAACCCTAGCATGTGTTTGTTTATCATCATAAATGTCGTTTTTCATCATGCTCCTGTCATTTTTTATTTCTTTGCATGTTTAGAGTGAAACCCTAACATCTTATTTTATAACGATTGCAGGCAAGTCTCCAACCACTTATGACGAGAGAGAGACATCCTTGTCACTTGTTCGATCTAATTGCATTAGAGCGGGAATTTGTTAACACCATGAGATTACATTATATCTATTACATGCCTCTGATCAAGATCCATACAATGATGTTGACTGCTCTTGTGGAGAGGTGGCACTCTGAGATGTCCTCTTTTCATTTTCCTATGGGGGAGGAAACTATTACTCTTGAGGATGTGTGGAGGATTATTTGTCTTCCTATTCATAGTGTACTTTTTATGTACCAGGTTCGACGAGGTGCCCACACTATGTAGCATTTTTTAGGTGCGGCACATGTGGATTTTTGTGATACAAATATTTATTTATCTGATTATTCTAACTATGCAAACCCTATCATTCTTGTCCTTTGTGGCCTAGTATCAATATTGGTTGTTCTTGATAGACAAGGTCGATAGTTTACAGTGGGTTGGGGTACATGTATTGAGAGTATGCTAGAGCATGGTACGAGATATGTTTGGGGTGCATGTTTGCTTGCCCATCTTTACCGAGATATGCACGAGGTGGTGTATTTGAATGGGATTTATTGTCTGTAGGTGTATCACTTTTGCATGTTTGGGCGTGGGAGCATATTGCAGTGACTCATCCAGATGGGATTCGGGATCGTTATCCAGATGATCCATACTCTTATCATTATGGTGACTTTATGCACTGCACCTTGATTGGGGACCTGCATTATTGGTGTTGTGTGTTTAATGAGATGTTTGGTTTTGTATGGAGACCTTATATGACCTATGAGGTTTTTCCAAATGATGCATATCAGCTTGTGTACTACTAACAGACCCATTGGTTGCTTGGTCGTTTGTCATCTATGATAGAGAATTATCTACTAGACCAAGTCTAACACCAGTTTGGAGAGAGACAGGGACAAGTTCCTGATGTGTAGGAGGCTCAGTTTGGTCAGACTTGTTGAGAGGTCTGTGTATGGGGTATCCAAGTTGATGCAGATACTATTATTGTCGAGTTTGGAGCAATTACCCCAGTTGGTTGGGGATGGTCGGTTATAGTGGTAGATCCAGGTACTACTCATGATTATGAGGAGTGGTGGGCATGGCATAGTCCTTTGAGGCTTACTAATCCTAGAGGTGATCCCATTCTGGGTAGAGTAGGCATTATAGGTTGACGCGGGGAGCGATAATGCGTTGAGTTTCTTGCAGAGCAATTGGATTGAGCTTGACATGATGAGGCACAAGATATTCAGGATGAGTGGGTTCCTCCTACAAAGGGTCAGAGACAACTTCCATATCCTCCTCCACCAACAAGGGATGTTGATTTATTGCAAGCTCAAATGAATTTGGACAGATATGTCAAGATTGCACGGTGATAGGCTATAGAGGCTTTAGTAGAAACTCTAAGGGTTGAGTGAGATAGTGTGATTCATAGACTTCATTTTGTAGAGGCTCAAGTAGTATTACTAAAAGCAGAGAGAGACAATCTTCGGGCAAATCAAGAGAGTGATATTGTTAGATGACATGTTGCAGAGGCTCAAGTACTATTACTGATAGCAAAGAGAGATACTCTTCAGGTAGAGCATGATATTATCTATGCTAAATGAGATCGGTATCTATAGGAATCCACCTATTATCAAACCTTATATGATGCTATAGTTCCTAGGACCTCTCGGCATCCACGATTTGGGGAGTTGAGTGTTGTGATTGATGGCGGTGGCAGTGTTGGTGCCACTGTAGGTGATCATTCTGTGAGACAACTAGATCATTTTAGTTTTCATTAGTGTTTTGTCCATCTTGTTGGGGTATTACTATTTTTGGTAATTGATCTTCATGTTGTTTCATGGTGCAGAGGAATTTTGTAGACATGTGTGTTCTATATAATCATTGGTCTAGTCAAGACCTCGTATATATGTTATGATTTTGTATTTTTCTATCACACTTTTGTCACTATGGATGATGTATTTATTCCCCTTTTGACAATGATATATATGAGATATACCTTCTTTGATTCAGCCTCATTTTATGTTTATGTGATGGTGAAATATGATGATGTACATTTATATGTATTTTTTTCCTTTTTTGATATATAAATTTGATGTGGATGAATGAATCATACTTTTTCTTGTTTAATGATGTAATGTATGTTGATAAATGAATGCCCCATACATGACATGTGATATTTTTTAATTGGTTTATTATCATCATTATATGTATTGATAAAATTTGTGGATTTAGAATGGATATGGTACTGATGATTTTTTATGTAGGATGAAAATAAATTAGAAGAAATATGATGATAGATAGAGATATGATGTTAATTAGAAGAAATATGATAATGGATAGTGATTGATGTCTTTTGCTTCGCTTTAGAGACTTCATGGTTTGAAAACCCTGCTTGATGTAGCAAATAGATACAATGCACCAGGGTATAAATTACCAAGGTGACTTTGTATCTATTGCGTGAACTTTGACTCTACAAACAAAGAGTATCTTTGTTCATACTAGACATATGGAAACTTTGTTTAAAGTATAGGGGGGGTTGTGTGAAAAATGTTTTGGACCAGTCACACAAAGAGGTATAGAACACCTAACATGTAACTTCTTCACGATCTATTTTAATAAAACTTTCATACTCAATAAAGCAGGTATTATCCATGGTAATATTACAAAAAATATCTTACAAAAATCAAATCGAAATGATGCTCAATTTCCCCCATTCCTTCTTCTCTAAATCCTTATGGACATCCTTGAGAGATCTTGGGAATGAGTAAATAAAATAAATCACATAAAGTAATACCACAAAAAGATAAAAATAAAAGTTGCAGTATCACTTGCCATATTTGTTTAGGGTGGGGCTATTATCCATTGTTGATCATGTCTATTGTAGGAACAGATCCGTTAAGAAATATCTCAGTATGTTGTTTGGACTTGTTTAAAAAGATAGGTATTTGATACTTTGGCATTGTTTTCATTTGTTTATAGTCAACTCTTATGCAATTGTTTTTTATTGAAATTTCTAGTTGTTGATGTTTTATTTGTTTGTTTGTTTATTTTGTCAAAGGGTGATTGGGATGGTTTTTTTATTATGGTTGAAACATTTATTGTGGATGTTGCTGACAGAATGGGTATTTTTTTTATTTTCTAAGTTTTTATGATGCTTCTTTTGTTATTTTTAGGGGACTAACCTAGGGCCTCAAGGGCTCATCAAAGATAATCCTTGCCTACATTGTACACGTAGAGGCTCGTAGTTCACTTGGTTTGACCTTTTCTATTTTGTGAATGTTTTTGGATTTTGTATATTGTATATGTTTTTGGGATTTATTTATTTTGACTAAGTTGAAATAAAGAATTTTCAAAACCTAAGGGGACTGAACTAGGGTCTCGAGGGCTAAAAATACTTTCCTATTTTGTACAAGCAGAGACCATGTAGTTTGACTGTTTGACTGAAAGCATGAATTGTTTTTGGGTAAGCAATATCAATAACATGTATTGATATCCTATGTCTATGTCTAGAGGATATGTTGTGGGAAATTCACTTGAACTAGCTATGAGGTTCAAGAGAATGTTGATATCTTAGACTATTTGAGTGAAGGAGAAACCCAACAATGTTTGTTGTGTTTTGATGTTTTCCACATGTTTTTTATTTTTGTTGTTTTTTAGTGTTTTTGACTTTTGTTTTTTTATGACCATGATTGAATGCTGCAAGATCTAATCCATGTCTAGCTTTGGGAAGTTTCCCCCATTAAAATGACTCATCTTAATTAGTGACAAGCCATGGTTGGACACATGATTTAGGAAATGGATGGGTTGATGATGTGAAAAAGTGCTAATAGATAATATTGAATGCCTTATTCATACATAGCACTTGTTTACCAGGTTTTCGTTATGGTACCTATTATAGGAGTGCCACAAAGTGGTTTCACTAAAAGAATGTTTTATTTTTCTTTACTATTTTTCTTTCTTTTTTATTTTTTGTATTTTTTTCTCTTTTTTTTCCAATTTTTTTGGAATTTTACCCTTTTTCCTAGGGTATTCTAATACATTTCATGTATTGAAATTTTTGAGGTGATTGTTGTTCATTAGTTCAGATAGAGGTTCTC
Organism: Sequoiadendron giganteum; assembly: GCA_007115665.2. Classification (NCBI taxonomy): domain Eukaryota; kingdom Viridiplantae; phylum Streptophyta; class Pinopsida; order Cupressales; family Cupressaceae; genus Sequoiadendron; species Sequoiadendron giganteum. The sequence goes on along the minus strand of CM021102.1, from coordinate 442,015,504 downwards.
CTTCGAGAGTAGCCAAATGATATACCCCAAATCCATAGCTTGTTGTTATGATGAAAGGGCCTAACCAATTGGGTTCAAATTTTCCCTTGTCGTCTTGATTCAATTGTATCTTCCGATTCTCCTTGAGGACCAAGTCACCAACTTGAAAGTTTCTATCTTTGATTCTCTTTTCATAGCTTCGTTTGACCCAATTCTGATAAACTTGCAAATAGTTTAATGTGCTCAAACTCCTTTCATCTAGGAGCTCTAATTCATTCAGTATGGATACCCTGTATTCTTTTTTGCTTACCATGCCTTTCAGTGAGACTCGTAATGAGGGGATTTTGACCTCAATAGGTAATACAGCTTCAGATTCATAGACCAAGGAAAAAGGTTTGGCACCAGTAGGTGTGCGGATTTTGGTTTGATAAGCCCATAAGGTTGGGTTTAGCTACAAATTTCAATCATGACCGACATCATTGATAGTATTTTTCAGTATTTATAGGATTGTTTTATTGGATGCCTCTATGTGATTGTTTCCTTCAGGATAATAGGGCATATAAAATCCATGTTGGATGAGAATTTGGAACAGAGTTCCTAGACATCCTGATTCTTGAATGGGGTGCCATTATTTGTTACAATTATTTGTGGGATTCCATACATACAAATGAGATAATTCAAAATAAATTTTGATATCTATTTTTTGGTGATATAGGTCAATGGAACTTCCTCTATCCATTTTGTGAAGTATTATGTTGTGGTGATAATGAATTAATGCCCGTTGGATGAAGCGAGTGATATCTTCCCTACCAAGTCTAATCCCCATTGCAAAAAAGACCATGGTGTTGTGATGGGTCTCAACTCTTGTGCTGATGCATGAACAAGATCATTGTGTTGTTGACATTGTCGACACCTTCTAGAATGTTCAATGCAATATTTCTTTATGGAAGGCCAATAGTATCCTTCTTTGAGTAGATTTTGGACTAAGTTAGGTCCACTAGAGTGGGATCCACAAATGCCTTTGTGGACCTCTTGTAAGGCTGATTATGCTTCTTTTGCATTAAGGCATCAAAGTAACATACCATCTAGGTTATGACGGTATAGGGTTTCTCCTAAGATCATAAAGTGGGAGGTTCTACAGGTGAAGGTTTTCTTCTGAGTATTTATTAAGTCAAATGGTATGATACCATTCTAGATATAGTCAAAAGTATCTTGGTACCATGGGGAGCTAGGACCAACAAGAACACCTACCATTTCTAACTTTGGGATGTCAAATTCCGACACCAGTAGTTTTTCCACAAGGAATTCATATTTAGGCACACTTTGAGGAATATCAAGTAGTGAGCCTATTGTTGTCATTACATTAGTAGCTTTGTAGGCACTTGTTCAAAAGTTATTTTGATGAAATAATCCTTGAAGCTATCCACCATCCTTTTGTATGGTAACAATTTGTCATCTTTTGTTTGGTATTCATCATTCACCTATCTGATTACTAGTTGGGAGTCTCCAAAGACATGTAACTCTTTTATTTTCCATTTGATCACCATTTTGAGCCCCATGATAAGAGCTTCATACTCTGAGATGTTTGTGCAGGGAAATGAAATCTTGTAGGCCTTGGGTATACTGTCTCCTTGTGGTGTGAGAAATAAAATACCTACTCCTGAAGCATGTTGAGTATGGGACCTGTCAAAGTATAGAGTACACTGGCCTATCTATTCTTTCATCAAGACACTCTCATCTAGAAAATCCATTGTGAGAGGTTTATGATCATCTATAGGTGCTTCGGCCAATTGGTCTACTATGAATTGTCCCTTTATAGCTTTCATGTCCATGTACTCTATATAAAATTCACTTTGGATCATCACCCATTTGGCTATTTGACTTGTTAAGGCTGATTTTACTATTAAATATTTAAGTGGGTCCACCTTTGATATCAGTTTCACTTTTTTGTTTAAGATGTAATGTGCTAGCTTTTATGTTGAAAACACTACTGAGAGACAGGCTCTTTCAATGGGTGAATAGTTCATATCATAGCCCACCAGTGTTCTACTGATATAGTAGACAACCCTTTCTTTATTGTTATCATCTAGTTGTGTCAGGAGAGTTTCCAATGTTGCTTGTGTGGTAGACACATAAAATATCATATTCTTTTCTGGAATTGGTGGCATGAGTATAGGAGGAGTAAGTAGGTACTCCTTGACTTGTTGGAATTCTTGGTCACATCTCCCATCCCATTTGAAGGTGATTTCCTTCTGTAGGATATGAGTGAAAGGGTGGCATTTGTCTGCTAGTTGTGTGATAAATCGCCTGATTGATTGTAGCTTCCTTTGTAGGCTCCTCAGTTGTTTGAGTGTCTTTGGTTGAGGCATCTCCATTATAAATTTTACCTTGGAAAGATCCACCTATATCCCTCTTCTTGACACTATGTACCCTAATATCTTTTCAGAGGTTATTGTGAACACACATTTCTTAGGGTTGAGTCTTAGATTGTATTGTTCAAATCGATCAAATACCCTTGCTAGGTTTGTCAAACGATCCCCCCTATTGATTGACTTTGCTAGGATGTCATCCACATAGTCCTCCATGATTGTGTATATAATTTCATGGAATATGGTCGGAATCAATCTTTAATAAGTTGCTTCTACATTCTTCAGACCAAAAGGCATCACATTCCAGCAAAAATTTCCCCAAGCACAAGTGAATGTTATTTTGTGTTGGTCATCTAGAGAGATTTTTATCTATTTGCATCTCGAGAAACCATCCATAAAGGACAACATCTCATGCCCTACTTTTAGATATAAAATCATGTCAATTCTTGGTAATGGAAATTCATCTTTTGGATAGGACCTATTCAAGTCTTTGAAGTCTGTACATATCCTTATGCCCCTAGTAGGTTTGGACACTGGTACTAGATTTGATATCCATTTTCGATATTCAATGGGTCTGATGAAACCCACATCTAGTAGCTTCTTTAGTTCTACCTTTACCATTAATGCTATCTAGAGATGCATTATTTTGAGTTTCTGCTTAATATGCTTTGCTCCAGGGATGACAGCTAGATGATGTACTACTAATGTTGGATTTAGTTCAAGCATGTCAACATAGGTCCAGGAAAAGTTTAACTTTCTCTCATTGATGAACATTGTGAAATTTTCTTTCTCCTTGGGATCAAGTGATGTTGCATGGTATGTTATCTTTGGGTCCTTTGTTGTACCAACAATTATGGATTTTCTTTCTTGTACAAAGAGTGTTGATATTTCTTGATATTCTAATATGGGGAGATTGAATCTTCCATCCTCAAGTGCCTCTAAGAGGTTTTGACCTTTGGATGCATCCTTTATTTTTCTCTTTTGTGGATCCAATAGAGCCACAGTGTGGTTTTCTCTAGGGGATCGTATATTTGTTTTTTTCTTTCATCTTTTTGATTGGAAGATTCAATCTCTCCACCGAAGTATTCCTCGTGTTCTAATTCCATGATGAACCCTACTTTATGATCTCCCATTAGTTATTTTTTTTTAAGTCCCATGAACTCTGTGATGGCCTCATCATTCTGGAATTGATTCAAAAGAGGTGTATGTTGTTTTTGATCCCAATCTATGAGTTGTGCGTGACAGATTGGGATACTATCATCTTCGTCTGTAAAGCTTACAAAAGTAGGTGAAAGGGTCAATATGGCTTTGGTGTCTTTTTCCCACTGGGTATCTAGGTCATCATTACTAGAGTCGAGGGAATAATATCTTGTGATGAAGGAAGGAGAATCCCATCTGTATTCGTTAGAGTCTATTTCAGAATGGTAATAGATGTTGGGAATGGTTTCCATGTACTAGAGAGGGAACCTATCAATTCTAAAATTGTCGAATAATTCTTCAATGGGTAATTTTTTTTCCATGACATGGTAGATATCTAGTGCCTTAACGCTAGCAAAAGTTTCTCATTTCTTCCAAGAGGTTCGTCGATTTTTTGGAATGACCACATCTTTTGGTTTATAACCTAGCCCCATATTATTTTGTCTATGCTCCACTATTATAGGCTCTAATTGGCCTTATTTCCGTAGCCCCGAGCTACCTATTTCATTGTATCCCATTTATTTGACTAATTGATACCCTCTATTGTTAGGATCAATTAAAATGGGTTGTGGATTTTGTGGTTCTTTTTGGTCCTCCTTCTAGATCATAGATGAAAGGTCTTCCTTAAATATTTCCTCATCTTTCATGTCTCCCCATCTAGTAAATATAGTGGGTTTGGCGATCATTTGTACTATCTTGATTTCTTTTGGACCTTCATATACTCTAAGTGTTGGTGGAAGCATGTAGATGTAGAATGCTTGGTTAAAATGGTAGTTCCCATTTCCTTTGTCAAGTACTTGAATCTTGGCTTCTGCTTTTGTTTTTTCACTTGCTGTATTTTTGGTCGAGGTTGATGGAAGCATGGAAGGTTTGACATAAGAAAAGGAATGGAAGGCTATATCATTTCTAGGCACACATTGGATTTTATTGTATTTCTCCTCCAAATTCGCACAAAAATAGAAAGGTTCGGGATCGACATATAGTGTTACTTACTTTCCTTCATGGTGAAACTTTAAGTATTGATGGAAAGTGGAAGGGACTACTTGTAATGCTTGGATCCAAGGGAATCCTAGGAGTAGGTTGTATGGTAAATCAAGATCCAATACTTAACAAGAAGGTTTTGTTACTACTAGTCCTATCTACACCAAAAACTTGACTGTCCCTTCAAAATTTATATCTAATTCATCATAAGCCCGTATGGCGATACTCTTTCCTTTGTCAATCACATCATCAGAATACCCCAATTTTTTTATGAATTTTAAAGTACAAATGTTTAAACCTACACCATTATCTATCAGCACTCTGTTGACCATGGTCTTATGAACACCAACCTCTATGTATAGAGCTTGATTGTGGAATGTTCTTTGTGGTAAACCTTTCTCTGAAAAGATTAAGTTATTACTCGCAATGATTTTTTCAACCATGGCTTGGAACTAATTGGGATCGAGGTCATTAGGGACTAAAGTTTCCAATTATTTTTCTAATATCTCCCTATACGCGGGTGATAGTTTTAACAATTCTAGGATTGAAATGAGGGCAAGTGTCTTTTATAACTATTCCACAATGTTGTAGTCACTTGATGACTTGATTGTGGATTTGGGAGGTGCTCCTTGTATTGTAACTCTTTTGTGATGGGTAGTTACGTTGCATTTTTTGTCTCCTCCTCATATTGTTACTATGTTTTTCCTATTGTCATCAACTTGTGAGAGGGTTCCTAAAGCTATTTCACCGTATGTGTAGATGCATTATGGTAATCCCTTACCTTTCCTTTATCATTCCTCTTAGTGTGATTTGGGATCAGGTTTTATTATATTTGTAGGTTCTTGTTTCTAGGATGATGATCAATGTCTACTTCCCCTTTGTCTATCAAGTCCTAAATGATATGTTTGAGCCACATGCAATTTTTAGTCATATTTCCTTTGATCATATGGAAATCACACGTCCTTCTCATTGTACCATGGTGTCTTAAAGCTAGGTTCCTCATAATTTGGGCAGTCATTTGTTTTAATGAGGTTCTATTGTACTAGTTTGCACATAATTGTCTCAAGTGACTCACCTAATATAGTAAATTGCCTCCTGGGTTGATCATATTACCTTTGTTACCCTCCTTTATTTTTCTATTGGTTTACAACCTGATTGTTCTTGGGATAGGTAATTTGGTTTCTTTATGTTTTTTTGGGACTATAGTTTGTTTGTTCCACTTGTGGTTTGTTTTTATTTTTATTTTTTTTGTTCCATACTAATCTAGCATCTACCACTCCATCGTTTGTAACGTTCTTGTTTTTAGACCAGATTTTGGGTTTCTCATTTGAACTATAGGGACTGTCTTTTGAGTTGTTTGTTCTTAAGGTTCCCCTTTCTATGAGAGCTCTTTCAATATGTAACCCATTTTTTATTGTTCTTCAAATTCTATAAGAAATAGTATAGTGAGTTGGTAGTTTATTTCGGGCAAGACATTTGTGATGAAAATATCCACCAACTCCTTGTTTGGAATGGGCCATTTGCACTGACTCGCTTTGTGTCTCCATATATATAGGTAGGAGTTAAGGGACTCTCTTGGGTTATTTTTTATCATGGATAGACTGGTTATTGTGACATCTTGTTCTATGTTAAATGAGAATTGGGTTATAAATTTTCTAGACAACTCATCAAAAGTTTTGATTCCAGGTTGTAGACGTGTGAACCACTCCATAGCTTGGCTTATAAGGCTATGTGGAAAGAGCCTCATGAGATAGGCATCATTTTTTGTACCTCCATAAATTATATAAAGAATTCGTGTACATGTTGTATTGGATCTTCTACTCCTTTGTACTTTCTTTCAAATCTGGGTATCTCAAAGTTTTTAAAAAAAGGGTAGTGTCGTGATGGAACGATCGAATGGGAATGAAAAAATTTTCTACGTGGTGTAGGTCTTATTTTTTTTTCCTAACTACATATCTACTATTTATTGGGTGATAGTATCTAGCCTTAGTTCAATCTCCATTTTTGGTACCTATGTTTGCAAAGGCTACATGTGATAACCTTGTTCTCTTACAAGGTTTTTGTCATAAACCGGGTATTGTAAAGGTATAGGACCTTAATAACCATATGGGATGTAAGGAGGGTTGATTATGTGTTTTGTATAAGGAGGGTTAACTCCTTTTTGTTGGGGTGGAACATACAAAAGCCTTCCCTAATGATGTGTTTGTCGATGACCTCGTTGATAGGATGACTAAAGAAGGGTGCTATGTAGCACACCTTGTTGGGTAGGAATTAAATTAGGTTACCCTTATAATGCATTGGTGAGACACCTTGTTGTTGGGATGACTGATTGAGGGCACTTTGTGGTACACCCTGCTGGGTAGAACTAAAATTAAGGTTACCCTAGTGATGTGTTGGTGGGACACCTTGTTGTTGGTAAGACTGATTAAGGATGCTTTGTGGCAAACCCTACTAGCTAGAACTAAATTGAAGGTTACCCTGATGATGCATTGGTGGAACACCTTATTGTTGGGACAACTGATTGAGAGTGCTTTGTGGCACACCCTGTTGGGTAGGAATAAAATAAAGGTTACCCTAATGATGCGTTGGCGAGACACCTTGTTGATAATATTGTTGGTTCAGAAGGGGACCCTGTGTTCCACCTTGTTGAAGATTTTGATTGTTCTGAGGGGGACCCTATGTGCCACCATGTTGAATATATTGATTTTTTTGGGAAAGGTCGATGCTTGATGTGTTCTAAGGTATATATTTCCCAAGAGGTGGATTGTTATTCTGAGGTGCATATTGAGATAGCCCCACTTGGTACATTTGTGCTACTACTAATTGTTCAACCTGAGTTAATTTTTTGAACAAGGGATTCTCTTTAGGTTGCTCATTATTTTGTGAAAATGTAGGTGGAATATTCGACATCTTTGGAGGTTTGGTTATTTGTCTCACAACCGAGTTGTCCCTAAGGGAATAAGATTTGGGTCTTTGAGAGCTTCTACATTGAAGTCCACAGGTAATTTAGCACCGCTTTGTGCTAACTTGAAGAAATAGGATTTTGGGCCCTTTCTTAACAACCTATCCATTAGTATGAGGACCTTGGAGTTGTTAGAATTTTCTAGTTCTCCCTCATTTATCTATTCCTCTCCATCTACCTCCTCTATAACCACTCAATTTGGGTCTTGGTTACCTTGTTCCATTACTTCCTTTTGTTTGCGGCTTATTTTTTCCTTAGTGAAAGTGTCTCTGTATACTAGTCTCTTCTAGGGAGTTTCAAGGTCACTTGGCCTATAGCCCCATGGGCTATTCTCATCATTTATGGCATTTTTTGGTGGGATACTAGTGGTATTTTTGTTGGCTTCCATCTTTTTCTTGTGTTGTGATATCGTGGTTGTCACAAAAAACTTGGGTCTCTTGTGCGAGAGTGGTGTACTCTCTAGTTGACTCAAATTTGAAGGACCTGATGTTTTTCCTATAGATTATGTTCTTAAGATATTGGAACTTTTGGAACAAACCCGAATTCTGACAGTAGTAGGAGTAAAAGTTTGGATTGTTCCTAGAAGATCGTTTGTAGAATTTATATAACAACCTAGTTCTGGTTTCGTGAAGTGCCCAAAGGTGTTTCTTGAGATATTTTGGACTAAGATGCCTAAGTCTGAGATGACGACTTGTGGACTTTACCTTAGGGATCTTGACCTTACATGAGATCATGAAGGGTACATTTATTGCCACGTGGGTGGTGGTAATACATGTCTCTTTGCTGCTATGTTAGCATTCCCTTCCTCTTTGCCTAGGACAATTGATGTGGTGAGAAACTGGCGGGGTATTTCATTCTTCTGAAAAGTGAAGGTTCTCAAGTTTCTTATGATTTTGGTTTGTTCACCTTACATATATGTGAGACTAGGCTGAAGGATCGATGCTACAAGATCTAGTTGCTAAACTAGGGCAGTTGGTCACCAGATGGTCATAAAGTTTGATGTTATTATGGGATGGTTGTTGTGAAGCTCAAGACCCTAGGGTTTGAGTGTTTTTTTGAATGATGCTACTTTTTAGAAATCAGAATGTTGAAGAACTAAAGTCTATATTCCACTTCCTTTTCCAGAGGATAAGTTGCGGGAAGGTTTACTTGTACTATATGTGAGTTCCAAGTATCTATTAATATCATGGATGTTTGAGTGTAGGAATGAACTTAATGGTTTGTTTGATTTTGATTTCAAATAGGTGGGATGGAAATAATGGATGTGGGACTATCTAACCTTCTTTCTTTCCAAATTTTTTGGTTTGAACAATGATCTTATAAGCAAATTTCTCCCAACTTTTTCTCTATGTTTGAAATATGGAAAGTGATAATACAACACTTGGACTAACTTAGAAAGCATGTACTTATGACACCTTCATTTCTATAACTCAGGCTGTGAAATCACTACATCCAAGCCATAGTCCCCAAACATTTACTTTGATTAATGTACCCTAAAATCAAAGCCATAATGTTTGGAAACCTTTAAGGAAGGATCCTTTCAAAGGGGTGAAAAAATAAGGCTTCTCTAACAAGTATGCACTAAATCAAAGGTTTTTGGTTCAACCATCTCATTCAGTGTTTGTTTTGAATGTGTTCTTTTTCTTTAAATCAAACATAGAATTTGATGTCAAATTGTTTTAAATGTAATGGGCCAAGTTTAACATAAACCAATAATTACAACCCTATGTGATAGACACCATTCTCTTAGGTAGGCATACCTCATGCTCCAAAGAGATGATTTTACATGAAACTTATGGCGTGGGCCTATAGTTGGACATGGCAAGTAACTTCTTAGAATTAAATTATGATGCACCACTTTCGAAGAATATTTTTGGATAACAAGGTGGCCTCTAAAACAATTTGGTTCTTAGTGGTAACTGTAAACATGGAAATATGACACTCACCTGCTAGCCACTTAAGGCTCTTTAACAGTTCCTATTCCACTTAAGGTATGGGATTAGGTGTAGTCTGTTGGCAGTATGGCTTGAAGCTAATTTCTTACAATTTTTCAACCTTTAATATAGCCCTCTAGTAAACGTAATTTGAGACCTTGCAATGAGTTCTCCAGTGCGGGATGTATCTCAACGCAAGCCCCCTCTTTAAGGTAGTCTTAAAAGAAAAGTGCAATGCTCAAAAATGTTCTTTCACTCACCCAAGATCACCAAAAGGTGCGAGGGGAGAAGGTGAAACACTTTATCTTTTCCAATAAATTAATGCACAATGAACAATCCATAGAAAATTGATTCATTTTAAACACCTTGAGTGATGTTATCCCCAAAAAATTGTGACTAAAGAAAAAAAAGGTTCTTTTTAACTTGCACCAATATGAAGTGTTCAAGACATCAAGAAGTTAAGATAGCAATGGTGAAAAATCATAAAGAAACATTTGTTCATTTTTATGAGCTCCAATAGAGGTGTTTCTAAAAAAAGCAGTCATGGTCCTATCTTGGTCAACAACATGTAAAACGTGCGTGCGTCAACAAAATGGAAAACATTTTTTGCTCTTTTTATGCACCAAAATTTAAAGGTTCCTAATTATGAAAACATGAAATATGTTCATTTTTTAGAGCCCAAAATTGAAGTGTTTTTTGTTCTTTTTATGAGCACCAAATGAAAGTTCCTAACTTAGAAAGTTTTAAAATTGGTTCATTTTAACAACACCAAAATCAAATGTGAATTTGTTGTTTATTCATTTTTAGTGCACCAAACGAAAGTTCCTAACTTAGAAAAGCTTAAAATTGGTTTATTTTAACAACACCAAAATCAAATGTGAGTTTGTTGTTATTCATTTTAGTGCACCAAATGAATTTTTTTCCTAAGTTAATAAAAAAACATGTGTGGATCAGAAAATCTTGGACCGATTGTCTTCCCTATAACAAATATGTTAAAGTTACTAGAATCTTGCATCAAATCTATCAATTCTTGTTTACACATCAAAAAACAAACAATAGCTAGTGAAAAACCCTTTTACAAGAGAGCAGGATCTGTGCACTTGTCCATCAAAGAAAATGCTTAGAAAAAGAAAAATAAATGCATAGAAAAAAGACAATAGCTTAACTCCAAAAACAATTGCTAAAACCAGACAGAAAAAACGGACTCTATGAAAACACAAGCGCAAAATTTTTAAACAAAAGCACCTTTCCCATGACAAGTGCACAGTTCTTTAGATAATAGCGCAGTTTTCTTGATCGACAAGCGCTCAGGATTTCCAGACAAGCGCTTGGGTTTTTTGGACAAACGTGTTTTCAACACTTACAGCTTCAAAAACACAACTCAAATGAACGTTAGAGGGGAAAAGGGTCCCATCGGGCATGCCAGAACATGTGAGGGGGAAAAGGAACATTAGATTCAAATTCAAGATGAACATGAATGCAATTTGACAAAGCAATCTAATCTATAGCCAAATGCACAAATCTAAGATCTAAAACTCCTACACATACAAGATTAAGCTATATTATTGAAAACATAGTAAGGAACCTACTGATTACCAAATGAAATGAAAGCAAAAGATAGTTTCACCATCCCATAGTGGAGTGTATTCACTTGATTTTGGATTTCTCTTATCATAACGAAGCCTCCAAAGTTCGTGTGCAAAGTGTGGATGAATGATTGGTTGATCAAAGGAAGTAATGAATCTCTCTCAAGGATGATCTCTATAGCACTTCGTTGCATAAGGTATGTTGATTCTCTGATCCCATTTGTGAGGAAAGGGGTTTGTTATATAGAAAATGAGATTTGAAATGGATGATCAAGATCGTTTTGAAGAATATCTAGATCAACGGTCAGAGTGTGTTGAGAGGAATTAGACATGAGAAAATTGTGTAAATTTGATTGCACAATTTGGGTGATTGAGAAATACATTGGCTTGTTAGGGATGTGATTGATCAGTTAACAGATTAAATTGATCATTCAGGATTGTGATGGCCTAGTTAGGAATGTGATGGCTTAGTTAGGAATTGTGATTGATTAGTTAACACAATAGATTGTTTAGTAATTTGGATTGATTAGTTAAAAAATTAGATTGCTCAGTCAACAATCATAATTTGCTCAATCACAAAGTGGGTGAGGAACATGAATTAATTTATTTAATTAATTAATTCCTTTTTGGATTTGAATGTGTAAATCACTTTTGACTTTTGCAAACAAAGTTGTATTAGTTTGATTTGATTTTTGATAATTGATTTGAATAGTTTGATTTCATTATTCAAATTTTTGGAGGGAAAGTGTAGTAATTAAATTATTATTTAATAATTTAATCAACTTAGAGGAATAAGGTGATTAATGATGTAATTAAATAATTAGCGTTATTTAATCAATCGAGTCGAAATAAAGTGGGATTAGGACTTTATTATATAAATGTGATTTATTTGATTGGTCGAAATAATGAAATGTGAATTAATCAAATATTATTGTTTTATTTAATCAATAGAGGAATTAAGGTTTCCAGGACTTTATTAAATGAATGAATTTTATTTAATTCGTCTGAAATAATGAAAAAGTGAATTAATTAAATAATGTTGTATTATTTAATTAATAGAGGAATTAGGGTTTTAACTACTTTATTAAATAAATGCAATTTATTTAATATCTCTGAAATGATGAAAAAGTGAATTAATTAATGTTGTATTATTCAATTAATAGAGGAATTAGGGTTTTTGATGTTTTTTTGATGTGGTGTGATGTGGGGATGTTGTGAGATGATCTGAGATTATCCGAGATGATTCGAGACATTATAGGATGATTCCAAACCATTTTAGGGTGATTCTGAGATGTTCTAAGACATTACAAGATGATTCTGAGTTGTTTCAGGGTGATTCTGTGTTCTGAGATATTACGGGATAATTTCAAGTTATTATAAGATTTTACGAGACAATTATGAGTTATTATGAGATGTTACGAGAAAATTTTGAGTCATTTTGAGATGTTATGGGATGATTATGAGTCATTCTGAGATGTTAGGGATGATTTTGAGTCATTGTGAGATGTTACAGGATGATTCTAAGTCATTCTAAGATGTTACGAGATAATTTTGAGTTATTATGAGATGTTACGGGACAATTTTGAGTCATTTTGAGATGTTACGAGATGATTCTGAGTCATTCTAAGATGTTACAGGATGATTTTGAGTCATTTTGAGATGTTACATAATGATTCTGGGTCATTTTGAGATGTTACAGGATGATTCTGAGTCATTTTAAGATGTTACAGAATGATTTCGAGTCATTCTGAGATGTTATAGGATGATTCTAATTCATTTTTAAGATATTATGGGATGATTTCAGGGCAGGTGCATGGAAATGGGTAGCAATTCCGTGGACACCCTAAAAAAAAAAAGTTTGAAAACCATAACGCGAGCGCATTATAACGCACTCACGTTATGTCTCCGTTAAGCCTAGGCTAGGTCTTGGAAACTACAAAGAAATAATGTGAGTGCGTTATAACGCACTCGCGTTATTTACTATTAAAATTAAAAAAACAAATGAAAATCTCTCATTTGCATTTCGACTGGTTTTTTTGTTGCACCCGCGGCCAAAAACCCCACAATATCACGCTCGCGTTCTAGGAGGAGAAACTCTTGACCAACAATCCATATTTCTTCACAACGATGGTGCCATGATGACAAGCTGTGAGAGGTAAGGATTCTATGGTTTTTGTTTTGAATTTGTTAGTTTTAGGTTGAATTTGATATCTATTGTTTTTCAATTTTTAGGAGATGCAAATCAACCTGCAAACCCTCAAAATCCTCAATAGGAAGACCAACCAAATCCTCAAGATCAAAATTAACCACAACATCAACCTCCTCCACCAATCACTCAACCCCCTCCTGGCACTCAACAAAATTTAATGAGTGAAATTGAGAACAACAAAAAAAAAATTGAGGATTTGATCAATAGGTTGAGTGATCCAAATGGTTTAACCACATAATGAATCACCCTAGAAAATTCATTGAAAAATATGTTAGAAAACGTAGATTCAATTAGCAAACAAATAACTGGATGGGAAGATAGGAGGCAGGCAGCTAGGGACTATTATGCAAATAAACTATCATACAAGGATGTGAAGGATTTAAAAATTATAAAAGGTGATTTGTGCTCATTATTCACCGACCCACGCACAAATAAAAATCTTACCCTCAATGCGAAGGGGTTTCCTATCCATTGGTGCCACCACCGACAGATTAGGGACTGGTTTTATGAAAGGTGGTACATGGTCTTTGATTACCCACCATGCAACAATTGCGAGGTCCCACAATATTTCCTTAGGAAACTATACAGTGAGTTCATATTGAACAAAATCCTAAATTATTTTGATATGAGGGATTTCCAAGGGAGAGGTGGGGGGTCAGCTCGGGATAGACCTGGTGCATAGCCGGATCCTACGTGGCAAGGTAGACGAGCTCTCGCTAGGCCACCTCGTGAGCACATTGTTATGCCTTCCATCGTGAAGGAAAGTGCTGACGTAGAGACATTGTAGGCAATCAACACTTTGAACTAGAGTGTCATCCATCATACTATCCCTATTCTACAACGCCATCCAAGGGAGTGTTCGAGTGGTGGCCTTCAAACACATGTGTGTCAATCTTGCGGGGCTACTTGTTCACATGACCCCACCGAACCTTAGGAGACTGGTACGCAGGATCCATCTGTAGCTATGGAGATGGAGAGGGCAGCTAACATTTTGCATGAGGCATATGGCATTAATAGTCAGGTAAAATTTAGTGCATGTGTTCATTGAATTTAATTTATTAAATTTTGATTTTGAAATGCAAGATTAACTAAAAATGTTTTATGATTTTAATAAAATTGTAGGGTCACAATGTTGAGACTGGATACACTGGCCTCCCACCAACCTATTTCTATAGTACACCTATCGCTAGGGTATGTAACTAGTAAACAATTATAAATTTATTGCATGTTAATGGCATTGTTTTACGAATGGTAATTTAATATGAAATTTTGGATGTTGAACAGACTAATATTGGAGGTTTTGATGGAACACTTCCCAGTGGCGATGGATTTACTCAAACCTTCATGCGGGTAATAGAATAAAGATTTTAAATAATGAATCAAGTACTTGATAGATTTGTGTAGTTTATACATGCACATCGTTGATTACGTTGAATAATTTATTGTTTTATTTTCAGTTGTTGCGAGACGATATACCTCTGAATGTGACGAGGGCAAAGGATATTGGTGTGACATCTGCTATACAATCCTCGATGGCTCTGATAGAAGAGGTATGAGGCAAATTAGTAAATTTCAATTTATGTTTGTTGTTATAGATGTTAGTTAGTGAAAAATAAAACCATTATTGATTCACGTAGTTTAATTTCTATTTGTATGGTTTATAAAGGGCTTGAGCATGCCTGGGCATGAGTGAGAATATTTCCCTCATGGGGAGAGATTGTGAGATGGTTGTAAGTGATTATTTTTTCAAATATATCATTTTTTATAATGTAATTTCTATATATTCATGTCTTTACTTCTTATTGTAACAGTTAAAACTTCACCATGAACTAAACCCTAGGAGGAGTAGTAGGAGCACTCCACGGGCACAACAAAAATGAGTGACAAACCTATAGCCATCCGAGCGAAAAGGAAAGGGAAATATTTTATTTCCAGGGCATGCAGAGCAATGACTTTTGATTCCAGAGTCCTTTGTTGTATGCCTGCATGGCACTTTTGTACATATTTTTTATTGGACATATTTGACATTGTATACCTAGATGGAATTCTTGTAAGCCTATATGGCTATTTTGTACATATATTTCATACTTATATCGACATATATTGATGTATTCCTACATGGCTATTTGGTTAATACAAATATCTTTTATCGATGCCTGTCCATATTTGCATTCTAAATTGTGGTTCAATAGATATGAGTTACATGTATTCAAGTGTATACTTTACAACTTACATGTATACTTTGTGGCTTACATGTTTTCATGCATATACCTTGTATTTGTGCATATACTTTGTTTTAATTTGTGTATACTATGTATTCGTGTGTATACTTTTTGAGGCTTATGTGTTTTTGAGTACTTGTACTTCCCTTATTGACATGTACATGTTTGACTTATTCACATGTATAATTATTAATTGGTTAGCCCTAGCATTGATCTATTTCATCCTCAATGCATGATCCTTGAGATGGAGTAAGAACACCCTCAAGGTCAAAAGGAGTTTCATATGCATTCTTCATAGGCTCATTTTGGTAGTGAAACCAAAAACCTCTTGCATCATTGAAACAATTTTTTTTTGCCTTTATAGCAAGTCTGAAGCCATTATCATTCTCCATCAGTTCTTCATGTATCCACTCCCCATTAATGGTTGTCTCATGACCTTCATGAAACCAAGCACTTATCTCATTTGTGATAGAAGAAATGTATGAAGATTTATCTTCCTCCTTATGAACCATTCATTATCATGAGAGATGGGTTCTTGTGAACCACTACTGATGAATCATGGGTCAATGAGTTTGACTTGTAAAACTACATGATTGAATCCTGATAGAAATATCACAATATTTATATATCTAAATGTGTTATTTCCTTCAGCTAAAATTTGTGCTTATACTTATGTGATTGATGTATGTTTGTGTATGGGATCATAGTAATTTCTATTTGATGATGCTATTGTGTCTTTAAGGTTTATTTATTAAAGGGTGCATGAAACAAGTTTTAAATCCTTAAAAATATTTGAATTTCTTAGGTTTTTCTATTTGTCGAGTCTGGGCTCCGAGCCCGAGTCCAAGTCAAAAAATGGCTTGTCAAGTCTGAGGCGAGTCCTAGTCTTGTAACACTAGTGTGAACACATCGAGGAATAATGTATATGCCGATGAAGAGAGAACCCATCCTTGTTTCCAAACAAACCATGGTATAGATATGGTTGGTCGAGATAAAACATCACTCTTCTGGATAGTTCGAACCATAATCTTTCATGGCTACAAACACACCTTCATTACATGTGTGTTCTTGATCCTACTGAAGAAATGGTGGAACATGTTGTAGATCAAATATTGCAACCCTAAGTCCACAAGAAGGTTACTTGTCCTAATTTCTGTAAATGTCTTTAAGATGTTCATCCTTCTTGAGTAATGTGAACTATTGATGTCATCTAGATCTTTGAAACTATCTACAATCATGTGCAATACTGTAGAAGCTAGAGTTAGATCTAATACTACAAATGACTGCTCAATGGAATCCTGATAGCAATATCACAATTTGACACATTGTAGAAAATACCTCCTACTTATCAATTGATGAGCTAAAGGGGATCTATAATGAATGTTTCATAAGGCACAACACTTGTTCAAGGTTTTGCAAATAGGGTTACAAGCTAAGTGGGCTTAACCTTGGGGAAAAAACTTCATGGTTAAGCGCTTGAGCTGGAGTATACTAGAATGGGTGACCTCCTAGGAAGGCCTAGTGCCTCACCTCTATGAGCATCACCTAGATGTAATGAGTGCTAACTGGGCCATTCAATATCATTTCAAATTTGTTGCTTTAAGCAACTTACAAATTTGCAACTTTAGACTCCTCCAACCTAAGGGATCGATTTGATGGAACATAGCTTGGAGTGATTCCATGTGTTTCGGTATAAAAGAGGACCATGCCTAGTGTAAACATACCTATTTGGACATGTTGGAATAGTCTGCTTTTTCACACAAGTTGCAGAGCGAAAGTTGCACCACTTTGCAACTTTGCACTGCTTGAATTTGACACTTTTTCCATCAAGTGAAAATCCACCACCACGAGAAAACCACTCCAAGATAGCCAAAACCGAGAGAGGTTTTTCTAGATGGGTCCAACACCTTCCTATAGTATTAGATGAGAAGTTTCTAAGTATAATGGTATCCAAGTAATAGCATGCTGAATTTTGCAGCTATTTTACACTTTGGACCCTTTAGGGATCGATCTGGTGGAACATAGCTCAGAGCGATTTCACGTGTTTCAGTGTGAAAGAGGACCATGCCTAGTGTAAACATACATATTCAAACATGTTGGAACAGTCCGCTTGGTCACACAAGTTGCAGAACGAAAGTTGCACCACTTTGCAACTTTGTACTGTTTGAATTTGATGCTTTTTCCATCAAGTGAAAATCTGCCGCCACGAGAAAACCACTCCAAGATAGCCAAAACTGAGAGAGGTTTTTCTAGAGGGGCCCAATGCCTTTCTATAGGATTAGACGAGAAGTTTCTAAGTGTCACGGTATCCAAGTAATAGCATGCTGAAGTTTGTAGCCATTTTGCACTTTGGACCCTTAAGGGATCGATCTGGTGGAACATAGCTCAGAACGATTCCACATGTTTCAGTGCAAAAGAGGACCATGCCTAGCGTAAAAATACCTATTCAAACATGTTGGAGTAGTCTTCTTGGTCACACAAGTTGCAGAACGAAATTTGTACCACTTTGCAACTTTGCACTGCTTGCATTTCATGTTTTTTCCATCAAGTGAAAATCCGCAACTGTAAGAAAACTACTCAGAGATAGCCAAAACTGAGAGAGGTTTTTGTAGATGGGCCCAACGCATTTCTATAGGACCAGATGAGAAGTTTCTAGGTGTCATGGTATCCAAGTAATATCATGCTTAAGTTTGCAGCCATTTTGCACTTTGGACCCTTAAGAGATCGATCTGGTGGAACATAGCTCAGAGCGATTCCATGTGTTTCGGTGCGAAAGAGGACCATGCCTACCATAAAAATACTTATTTGGACATGTTGGAACACTTTTTTTGGTCACACGAGTTGCAAAATGGAAGTTGCACCACTTTGCAACTTTGCACTACTTGCATTTGATGCTTTTTCCATCAAATGAAAATCTGCCACCACAGGAAAACTACTCAGAGATAGCCAAAACCGAGAGAGGTTTTTGTAGAGGGGCCCAATGCATTTCTGTAGAACTAGACGAGAAGTCTCTAAGTGTCACGGTATCCAAGTTTTAGCATGCTTAAGTTTGCAGCCATTTTGCACATTGGACCCTTCAGGGATCGATCCGGTGTAACATAGCTCAGAGCAATTCCATGTGTTTCGGTATAAAAGAGGACCATGCCTAGCGTAAAAATACATATTCAGATATGTTGGAACAGTCTGCTTGGTTATGCAAGTTGCAGAATGAAAGTTGCACCACTTTGCAACTTTGCATTGCTTTAATTTGATGCTTTTCCATCAAGTGAAAATCTGCCGCCACGAGAAAACCACTCCAAGATAGCCAAAACGGAGAGAGATTTTTCTAGAGGGGCCCAACGCCTTTCTGTAGAATTAGATGAGAATTTTATAAGTGTCACGGTATCCAAGTAATAGCATGCTGAAGTTTGTAGCCATTTTGCACTTTGGACCCTTAAGGGATCGATTTGGTGGAACATAGCTCGAAGCGATTCCACGTGTTTTGGTGTGAAAGAGGACCATGCCTACCATAAAAATACCTATTTGGATATGTTGGAACACTCTACTTGGTCACACGAGTTGGAGAACAGAAGTTGCACCACTTTGCAATTTTGCACTGCTTGAATTTGATGCTTTTTCCATCAAGTGAAAATCCGCCGCCACAAGAAAACCACTTCCAGATAGCCAAAACCGAGAGAGGTTTTTCTAGAGGGGACCAACGCCTTTCTGTAGGATTAGATGAGAAGTTTCTAAGTGTCACGGTATCTGAGTAATAACATGTTGAAGTTTGCAGCCATTTTGTACTTTGGACCCTTAAGGGATCCATCCGGTGGAACATAGCTCAGAGCGATTCCATGTGTTTCGGTGCAAAACAAGACTATGCATACCATAAACATACCTATTAGGATGTGTTGGAATAGTTCGCTTGGTCACACAAGTTGCAGAGAGAAAGTTGCACCACTTTGCAACTTTGCACTACTTGAATTTGACACTTTTTCCATCAAGTGAAAATCCGTCGCCACGAGAAAACCACTCCAAGATAGCCAAAACCGAGAGAGTTTTTTCTAGAGGGATCCAACGCCTTCCTGTAGGATCACACAAGAAGTTTCTAAGTGTAACGATATCCAAGTAATAGCATGCTGAAGTTTGCAGCCATTTTGTACTTTGGACCCTTCAGAAATTGATCCAGTGGAACATAGCTCAGAGCGATTCCACATGTTTCGGTGTGAAAGAGGACCATGCCTAGCATAAACATACATATTCAGATGTGTTCGAACAGTCCACATGGTCACATGTGTTGCAGAATAGAAGTTGCACCACTTTGCAACTTTGCACTGCTTGAATTTGATTCTTTTTCCATCAAGTGAAAATCCGCCGTCACGAGAAAACCACTCAAAGATAGCCAAAACCAAGAGATTTTTTTCTAGAGGGGCCCAATGCCTTTCTATAGGATTAGATAAGAATTTTCTAAGTCTCACGGTATTCGAGTAATAGCATGCTGAAGTTTTCAGCCATTTTTTACTTTGGACCCTTAAGGGATCGATCTGGTGGAACATAGCTCAGAGCGATTCCACGTGTTTCGGTGCAAAAGAGGACCATGCCTACCATAAAAATACCTATTCAGACATGTTGGAACACTCTGCTTGGTCACACGAGTTGCAGAAAAATGTGTACAAATTATTTACATGACCTTTTTCACATTGTTTACATTTCAAAATTCAAAGTTTGCAAATTTTCCTACTCAAGACATTTACAGAACAAGGTGCTACTACACCAAACATGAACTCCAACCTTACAATATTTGAGTATATCTCATTATCTAATTAAATCTTATTAAAATGCCTCTGGCACTTCGTTCTCTCAGATCTTTTACAATGTCACTCATACATTCAAGATTCTCTTTAAATGTCTACATCATAGGTGCTCATTATGAGGTTAAATTCAAATGAGTAACTTGATATTCCCTCGCTAAGCTTCACACGCTCTCTTATAATGGCTTGAAATCAAAATTGATATTTGTCAAAATCATCAAAATAACTATGTTGCATTGCTTTTTTGGCTGAGATTCTCTTTGATGGCTCTTAAATCATCATTTTCTGCAACGAAAGATCAATCAATTTTTAGTAGTTTACTTACAAATACGCAAAGTAAAAGAGAAAAAGAAAGAGCATCAAAAATGGAAATGAAATAAAAACAGATGGAAGGCACTTACAGATTTTGCATGCAGGCATCAAAATAAGGATGTTGCATTGATTTTCTGGCTGATATTCTCTTGGATGGCTCATATATCTATTTTTTTTGCAAGGGGACACCAATCACTGTATTTGAATTTGTCTTACGACAATGCTTTCGCATTCGTGCCTGTTGTGCTGCCAATTCTCATTCTCTTTTTTACGGTTGAGGTTCCTCTACAGTCAGGTTGTTTTCATCAATCATTTCCAATTTCTTCTTTTCACGATATGTCGCCACCTGAACTCTCTCCTTTTCTTTCAAGGTTTCCTTCTCTTCGTCTATTAGTTTCCTCTTTGTCTTTTTCTTCGGCATGGCGGATAATTTTATTTGTACCATGGTAATGAGATGAATATTAGTTCTTGAGAAATGTATCCATTGAAGTTAATTGAAAAATATATGTTATTGAAGGCTTCATTTAAATAATACTTACAATCATCGTGTACAAAAGTTAACCTAGCATGTAGACAAATGTGTACAAATTATGGAAGCACTAGACTAGCCAGAGCACATTCCTAACTAAAAGTGAATAACCATGATGGTGATTCTAAAAACTAATGAGTGTAATGGAATTGTGAGTGTTTGATAATTTTGTGGTGTAGGAGCACCTTGACAATCTATGCTTCCATTTTGAAATTTGATTCAATTTTGGGTATCTTCATGTTGTAAGAGGGTCATTAAAGATATTTTCCATGTACCGGTTATATGAGATTTCAAAGGTGGTTTTTTGTTAGTTATAGGAATTGGGGGGAGTTTTTTGTCATTGAAAAAGGTTTAAACAACCTCCATTGGCTCGAAGGGAGGATTTTTGTTCATTTTGAAATCCATTTTTTTGATTAAAAAATGCTCTTTTGCAGAAATTCACTGGTTTTTTGCACTTTCATGCACTTGTACGCATCTATAC